>CM053567.1:47247862-47327729 GCA_028646485.1 Cryptoprocta ferox
CTGTGGTATGTAAATTAATATAGCCTATTGTCAAAAATAAAAATATATGAAAAAAAAAAGAAATCTACCTAAATGCCTCTCAGTCAAGAACTAGTTAAATGAATTATAGTATATCTGTAAAATGGAATAGTGTGGGGACTATATAGCTATTTTTTAAAGGGGGGCTTTATATGAATTAAACTTATATGTAGAAATATCAAATTCATAAGTGAATAAAGTAAGGTGCAAACAATAGAGTATACTGCCATTTATGTAGAGGGAATACATACACACATGTATATGCTTATGTAAACATTGAACATCTCTAGCAGGCTGTATTCAGAGCTAAGAAAGGGAGTACAAGATGGCAGGAAGACTGTTAACTGTATCTTTATCAATTTTGTACTTGTACTATATATCCAAAAAGTACATACAAAGTTTCATGAAAAGGAGAGAAGGAGGAAGAAAGGAAAGAAGGAAGGGAGGGAAGGAGACAGGCAAAAAAGAAATTAACCTGCCTTGTTAACAGCTTTCAAGATATAAAAACTGCAGAACCTAGGTTCTCATAGTACAGACCTGCTTATTGATAGGAAGTTCTTTTATATCACAAATTTTTACTTGCTTATCAGAATGAATGTAAATGGTACCATCCCATTGCATATATTCTGGGGAAAAAATGCAAAATTAAGAAAAATCATTAAAATGAAAAGTTCTTTTTTTTCTTTTCTCTAAATGTAAATATTTGGAAAATAAATTTTAAAAATGTTTTACATTCTGTCCCTCTCTTCTTGGGGTCAGAGCATTTCTCTCTGTATTACCTTGACTGAAGTTCTTTTCTTTTTCAACCTCTTCACTCTGGACCCATTTCGATACAGGATTTCTTTCTTTCTTTCTTTCTTTCTTTCTTTCTTTCTTTCTTTCTTTCTTTTTTATTCTCTCTTTAAGTGGACTAAGCAAGAAAAAGAATAGAGTGGATATTTAGGTTATTTTTACTGATAATTCAATTGATATAGATATATTGTAGATCTCTGATAACAAACCCATCATTAGAATTTCCCAGCATATCCCAAAGCCTGCCAAGGAGTATGAATTAAATCAGACTGATGGAAACTGATCAAATACATTTTATCTTGTTTCTGATGAAAACATTTACAAGAAAATACCTATTTTTTTTAAAGAAGTAGGTACTAAATTCAGCATGGTTGACATCAGTACCTCCTTTATTTAATCAAATTAAGCTCAGCAGTCTTTTCCCATGTCTAATTTAAACATTGCTATAGTAGACAGGGTTTGCTGAGTTCCTCTTGCCTCATGGTATTGCTCTGCCTATTTCTAAATTAAACAAATAAAATTTGCCAGGGGGCTCATGCCGTGAGCACCTGAATTAAATTTGGAGATCAGAAATAATATCTCTTTCCTTCAGTACTGCAGAGCATCAAGAGCTTCAGGGAAATTATGTGTTTGTGACATAGGGGATGATGAGAAATTACTTTTGGAGAAGCTAGTTTCTGTGAACAGGATAGTAATGGCATGTTATAGTCATACTTTTATTAGTTGTTTGGCAAAAGCTCACTCAAAAGTAAACCTGATAAGCAAGAAAATTATCATATATACAAAGAAAACATTTATCAAAATTTAACAGTCTTATCAGCAAATTAGAAAAAGGCTTTTTTTTTCCTCTTGGAATTTAGATTTGCTAGATAAATGTGCAAAATTTTGTACTTAATGAGAGCCCAGATACAAGTTGGGAAAAAATGTTTCTATAAAGAAAATAGGTAACACAGTTCTTGTAGGGAAAAAAGTGGGTTCTTTAGCCAATCTAGAACTCCTATATTTTACCTCAGAGGGGTTTAACATCTTATATACATTGTTCCTGCATTCTAGTATCTTTGTATTTTTCTGTCAGAGTCCATAATTTTGAACCCATTCTTGGATTATTCATTGCTCTCCATTTGTTTTGACTAAAGCAAGATTAACTAAGGTTTCTAGAATAAGTCTGTGTTTATTGAATGTAGCTTGTGCCATTTTTAAATACTGCTATATTGAAAAAGAAAAAGGAGCAAGAAAAAACCCTGAAAAGTAATGTGATAATATTATGTTTCAAATTCAGTATGTTTATAAGTTTGAAATTACGGAATTTACAGTTTCCACCTTGTGCATAGATTGCCTTGATTCATTTTAAAGTAACCAGGTCACTACTGAATTCCATCTCTTCTTTTTTTCCCTCCTTCATTCTCTCTCCCTTTCTTTTCCTTTCTGACCAATTTTATTTCATCTAAATTTCCTTTTTATAGAAAAACTGGACAATACAGAATATTATAAAGAAGCATAGTTACATGACCAATAAACCCCAATACCAAGAAAGAGCCATTATTGTCAGTTAATTTCTTTTCTTCAACCTCATGATTTAAGATTCTTTGTATTCTTTGTTTTATTTACACCCATTTATCACTCAACTAAGAAAACATGCCATCGTTTTAATGTGGCCTAGTAATTATAATTTATTGACCTATTCTTCATCCTTCGTCCACTGAAGCCCTGAACCTCCATCCTTTATCAGAAGCCAGGCTTTGGATGAAAGGACCTACTGCCTTACCCAGTCTGGTTTTACCTCAGTCTTGATCAGCCTTGATAGCTGCTTGGCTCTGTTTTGGACCTTTTATGACTGTTGAATGAAATTTATATAATGTAACTTAGGTAGGTCCCAGAGCCCTTGTTATTCTGTACTCCCTGCTTGCATTCAGAAAAGTACCAAAACAAAGACTTTGAAACACTTCAACCTCATATTTTCTCCTTTGCCTAAACTTTGTTAACTTTGATGCAAATGTAATGTAAATGTAAAACTTTGATGTAAATTTAACATGTAAATGAATGAGTGTGGCTGTGTTCCAGTAAAACTTTATTTAAACTATGGCAGCAGGCCATAGTCTGCCTACCATTAAGCCATGAATCTCTAAAGCATTGTGTGATGATACACTTGTCCATTTGAGGAAAAGCTAAATATTTACTTCACATCACACACAACAGGAAATCATATATCTATTGAGAATTTAAACAATAAGACTAAAAATATTCTTAATTATACAAAACATATTGATCATAAAAGAAGAGGTTGACAGATTTGACTTCATTAAATTTAAGAACAGAAAGCACACCATAAATGAAGATAAAAGATGAATGACAAACTGGAAAAAAAAGTTGCAATTTGTGTGACTAGCAATCGGTATTATTTCAACACACCAGTAAAATGAATAACTCAAAAGAAAAGGCAGAAGATATAAATTCACAAGAAAAGATATGTGAATTTCAGTACACAAGAAAAGATATTCATTCTTACTAATAGTAAAATCTCTGTATTAAAGGAAATTTTTTTTGCTTGCCAAATTTATAAATGTGAATAATTAGTAATACTCCTAATACTCAGTATATTGGGGAATATGGGGCAATAAACAAGTAGAGATGGTTGTAATGTCTTATATTTATTTTATACTATTGTGCAACAGATTACCCTACAATTTAGCAGCTAAAAACAACAAACATTTATTATCTCACAATTTCTCTGGGTCAGAAATCCAGGAGGGGCTTAGCTAAGATGGTTCTGCTCAGAGCTCTCATGAGGTTGTAGTCGAGCTGTCAGCTGACTGGACAGTCTACCTCTAAGGCCACTCTTGTGAGTGTTGGCGGGCCCCAGTTCCTTCCTTCTTATTGACCAGGGATTTCCAAGTCCTCGCAACATGGGCATCGCCTTTGGCTCCCTGTGTGTCCTTACAACCTGGCAACTATTTTTCCCCCAAGCAAGTCATTCATCTAAGACATAGAGCAACTAAGACAGACACCAGGATACATTCTATAACCTAATATAGGTTATTGGTTACACAGACTAATCCTGGTATAATATGAGAAGGGCCTACACAGCAGGGTGAATACCAGGAGGCAGGGATCCTTTGGAACCACCTTGGAGGCTGATCACCACATGGCTATATGCCTAAGGTCTTATCCTCTCTGTCTGCTGGGTTATACTGTTTTCTACATGGTGTCTGCTATAGCTAGAGTGTCCAGAATGGCTTTTTTTCCCTCAACTGTGGCACCTGGGAGTTGGCCGAGCATCTTTTTTGTTTGTTTACTTTATTTTTTTTTTAATGTTTATTTAGGAGAGAGAGAGAGAGAGAGAGAGAGACAGAGCGTGGGCGGGAGGCAGGCAGAGAGAGAGGGAGACACAGAATCTGAAGCAGGCTCTAGGCTCTGAGCTGTCAGCACAGAGCCCGACATGGTACTCGAACTCATGAGCCATGAGATCATGACCTGAGCTGAAGTCGGACGCTTAACCGAATAAGCCACCCAAGCACCCCTGGCTCGGCATCTTTCACTCCATATAGCTAGTTTGGGCTTCCTTATAGTATTGTTGTGTCAGGTTAGTCATACTTCTTATATGGCAACTGGCTTCTCCCAGAACCAGCATTGCGGGAGATCTAGTTAGATGCTGCAAGGCTTCTTATGACCTAGCCTCGAACCGTTTCCATTTTCTGTTGTCAAAACATGTCACAGAACAAGCTTAGATTCAAGAGCATGATTACGAAGAGGTGTGACTTACTGTGAAGGGCCATCTTTGGAACCTATCCCAGGAAGTTATGCTTTGGAGAGATGATGCTGGCTTGTTCTAAAGCTAGTGGAGGTAATACAAATTGATCTGATTCTGTATATACTTTGAAGATAAAATTAACAGGGTTTGCAATGGACTAGGTATGTGGTATGTCAGAGAAATAGAGAAGTCAAAGATGAATATGAGAATTTTGAGCTGAGCAATTTAAAGAACAGGGATGCTATTTACTCAGATGGGAAGGACTGTAAGACAACAGGTTCAGAGAGGAAAATCAGGATTGGTTAAAATATTGGGCCTCTGTATAAGAGAATGCATATAAATATGTAGCTCTTAAGGTGAATCTACAAAGAGATCTACATGTAGTGAAGTAGAAACACTACCCAAGGTATTAATTACAAGGTACAATAAACAAAGTATGGGGCACTTGGATGACTTAGTTGAACGTCCAACTCTTAATTTCAGCTCAAGTAATGATCCCAGGGTCATGGGATCAAGCCTAGCATCCGGCTCAGTGCTGAGCATGGAGCCTGCTTAAGATTCTCTCTCTCTCTCTCTCTCTCTCTCTCTCTCTCTCTCTCTCTCTCCACCCCCCATCCCTCTCTCTCCCTCTCCCTCCTTCCCCTTCTGCCCCACCCAGCATGCGTCCTCATGCATGCTGTTTCTTTCTCTCTCTCAAAAATAATAAGTAAATAAATAAAATAAAAATAAAGTATGATTCCTGTTAGGAAGAAATAAATATGTATTTATTAATATGTGCATTATTTCCACGTAATTCTAAGAATTTCTAACCTGTCTTGCTAGGGATAGATTAAGAGTTTGTATTTTATTCCATAGGCAGAGGGAACTTTTTGAAGGCTTTTGGTCAGTGGAATGCTATGATCATAATTATCCTTTGGGAAGACAAATTTAACAGTATAAAGAATGAAGGAACAATGGGAGATCCAGGGACTGAGCTCTGTGAATGCATTCCAAGTTATATTTAAATTCTTTGAAATAAGTGTACAGAGGTCAGAGACAGTATTGCTTTTTTTTGTTTGTTTTATTTATAGCTTCTAGTCTATAGCAAGCCAAAAGAAAGGGGGCAGGGGTTGGTGAATGGTGAATACATGCATTATCAGCAGTTCATTATTTGAGAAAAGGCTAGTCTAAATTAATAAAATATCCCAGTTACATTTTTCCCCATTGGTTTTATTACAGTCAAGAGGTAACAAAAAATAGTATAGCTTTAAGAAGTAGTAGACCTTTGGAGATCTGATTTTAGTTAACTAATCGACTAACATCATATCAGAAAACTACCTTATTATCTTTGGTGCTATGTTTAACTTTTTTTTTCTTTAAGAATTTACACTAATTAGGATTATTTTAAATTCATCTCCTCCCTGCATACATTCTTTAAGGGCTCCATTTTCTCAATAACAAAAAGTCCTTTGAGTGGTAATGAAAAGTTCTGAATATATATTATGTATTGTTCAAAAAGATTAAAACTGGGGCGCCTGGGTCACTCAGTCAGTTGAGCATCCAACTCTTGATATCAACTCAGGTCATGATCTCTAGGTTTGTGGGTTTGAGCCCCACGTTGGGCTCCACACTGTTAGTGCAGAGCCTGCTTGAGATTCTCTTCTCTCTCCCTCTCTCTTGCCCCGTCCCCAACTCGCACTCACAGTCTTTCTCTCAAAATAACTAAATAAGCTTTAAAATAAATAAATAAAACATTTTTTAAAGGAAAATTAAGTTCTCACTGGTCCAAAGACCAATATTTCCCTATTCCCCTAAAGAGATAGATTTTGAGTTTTATTTCAGAGAATGACATAAATGACAAGTGACCAAAAAAAATTTGACATTTTAAAATAATTAATGATGAACTTTTTAATGAGAGTTTTTGTCCCTTTGGATTTTTGTTTGGGCCAAATTTTTATAAATTTTCCCATGCTTCAGTGCCTGTAGCCTGCGGCACAGAGGCCAGGCAATGTTTCAAGGCAAAAATTTGCACTGGCATGGGCCACTGTGAGAAGCCCAGGGGATTTTTTTTTTTTAATGTAAATATCAAATGTATTTGGCTTACAAGTTTCAATAGAACGGCAAAAATTTATTGTTGATTTCATGATTATATTTGTCATTGGTTTTAATAAATTGCAAGATAGTTTGCTAAAATATCTTGTTTGTTTCAGGGGCTACACTAAGTATGAGACCAGCCCCCATTCCAATAGAGGACCCAGAATGGAGACAAACACCCCCCCCAGTCTCTGCCACATCTGGCACCTTCCGACTACGACGAGGGAGTCGATTTACCTGGAGAAAGGAGTGCCTGGCTGTCATGGAAAGGTACATGTCTCCTCTCCCATGAGCAATATCCCAAACTTAGGAAAGAGGAACTTTAGATAGATTTGGACAGTTTCCATTTCAGACAAGTAATTTGGGATCTAGGTTCTGTCTCTAAATATATTTTGGAGTATTATAAATGTTATATTATTGAAATAAGATGATCTTACCGTTGAGAATTCATAAAACTGGAGTTAGCATGTATGAATATAACTAAATAGTGTTCTCAGTAATTTAAGAAACTATAGAAGACTTTTTTTGAGTTTAGGTCTTTATATTTTATTTTGGAAATGCTCTTTGAAGTCGTATTTTTATCAGAAGTATTGAATACTTATATAGAAGGCCACTGAGATTTTACTTCCTTCAATCAGGAGTATGGCCTAAATGAGCTTAGTCCCAAAGGTTAAAAATACTGTGGTTTTTACTCTGATTTGTTAATTTATTTTCTGACTCTAGCACCCGTACCTGATCCATAGTGAGTGTACTCAGTATGTTTTAGACTGGAATTTGATCTTAGCTTCTGTTTTTCTCTCCAAAATGGTATAGATTAATTAAATATGATTATTAAATGTTCAGTACATTAAGGGTAGATCCTGTAGTAGAATAACCTTTTAGTCCTCTACCTAAAAGTAATGTTTATGGAATTTTGTTTTGATGGAGAGTTTTATATTCAATAAGGTAATAATTTTCCATTTGAAAAGTATTTACTTCCCAGGATTAAATATAGAGAAAAAAATATATTAGGCAAAGGTAAAAACAATTGAATTTTCATATTGAGATTTCTCAATAATTTAAATAATGGAAAAGAATGGAATTGAATTTTAAAACTGGGTTTAACTTCTAAGCTGACATAGAATACATATTGACATTGAGCCAGCTTCACCTTTTTTACCCAATTATCTAATCTGACTAATCCAGCAGCAAACTGGAAAGAGCATTTGACTCAGAGTCAAAGACCTGAAACCTGGATTTGGCTTTGCGGTTAACTGGCTGTGCAACTTTGTCCAGCTCACAAACTCTGAGCAGTAACTTTTTCATCTATAAAATGAAGTTTTTTAATAGCCGGTAGTGAACTGTATATCATCTGGACTTTTGTCATCTCTCTTCCTGCCTATTTCCTGATTATCTCCCAGCTCATTAGACATCACTACCTGAAAGAGAGGGAGATGTAAAATGTCGAAGTTGAGGCCATGTTTTTTTGTTCTTGTGAATAGGTTGAAATTAAAAGGTTTGCTTAAGGAGGAGGTTGGATCCAGTAGCCAAAATGAGACTGTAGATTATTCATTGATGTTATCATATGTTACTTTTCTCACTCTGTCTATTGTAGATTAGAGGCCATTCATTGAGTAACAAGTCCTTATAATAAGCTTGAGCGGGTAAAATAGAAGAGTGAGACTTTTTCATCCCAGACACCTGACGTTTACAGTCTGCTTTATTTTTCTCATATAGAAATTTTTATTCTTTTAAAAAATTTCTTCAGAACTTAACACATAACAGACATAAATATAAATAATATCAAATTTAAAAATTATTTGTAGTACTATACATTTTCCTCGGTGTAACAAAGTAAGCTTTGGTATTAGTTTCTAGTTGGTGTAAGTTCTAATTTTGCTACTGATTCATTTAATTTTCTCATGAAAATACCAATATGCATTTATCACATAATGTTGATGTGAGGAGAGATTAATTTTAAAATTGATAATGTTGGGGGTGGGAAAAATAAAATTGATAATGTTAATAATGATAGGTGATATTCCTAATGCATTTTCAGAATTGAACCTCATAAGCTTTGCAATTCTTTTTATTTTTCCCAGAACAACAAAAACTTACCTACGGAATCACACTGATTAAATTTCAGTTAAAAAAATAATTGAGCACTTACCCTGTGTAAGACTCCTATTTAATCTTAATTTTAATCTTTTAACCTTAATTTCAGTTAATAAGTGTCTTTATCCAGGAATTGGTTATCCTGGGTTTAATTTTATCTTACTTGGCACAACCAGTAAGAAAGTATGTGGTTTATTTCAGTAGTTGCAGAAATGCAAAAGGCCTTTCAAAGTATTTAATAGCAATAGTACAGAAGACCACGGAATGATTTCATTTTGTGAAAGTGGAACTTTTAATTTTCTAACATGGAATATAAAATTCCCTAGCCTGAGAGCAATGTGTGCTGTTTTTTCCTACACCGAATAGGTGAATAAGTATTTATGCACAGACTGTAAAGCCAGCAAAGTACTAGGCTTACTCAAATATATTTGTAGAAGTCAAAGTCACTCCATTCTTCATACCATACACAAGACAAATTTCAAATGAATCAAAAAAGTTAATCCATATAAATAATGGAAGAAAATGTGGGTATCCTGGAAATGGTGATGTTTTTCTTAACTAGGACTCAAAATCCAAAATATGGAAAAGGATTGATAAATTTGATTACATAAAGTAAAAGAAAAACTTGGGGGTGGGTCCCTGGGTGGCTCAGTCGGTTAAGCGTCTAACTCTTGGTTTCAGCTCAGGTCATGATCTCATGGTTTCATGGGTTTGAGCTCCACGTCAGGCTCTGCACTGGCAGTGGAGAGCCTGCTTGGGATTCTTTATTTCTCTCTCTTTGCACCTCCCCAACGCATGCTGTCTCTGTCTCTCTCAAAATAAGTAAATAAACTTAAAAACAAAGAGAAAGAAAAACTTTGGGGAGAGAAAACTGTGAACCAAGTACAAAAACAAAAGAAAAATTGGAAAAATATTTGCCACATATTATTATCCCTGATGTATAAACAACTTTTATAAGAGAGAGACCAACTACTCTGTAGAAAACTAAAGATATCAGCAGAAAAGCAAATGCAAATGGCTCTTGAACATATAAAAAGATGTTCAATTTAACTCATATTATGAGAAATTCATATTAAAATTACACTGAGATACTATTCTCCTCTCACACTGGCAAAAATCCAGAAGTTCCATAACATTTTCATATTGATTGAGCTGTAGGGAAATGAGCACTCTCATATACTGCCTGTGGGGAATGCAAAATGGAACAACTTTTGTGGACAGGAATTTGACAATATTAGGGACAGTTATTCACGCATTTGCCCTTTGACTCAGCATTCCCACTTCTAGAAAAGTATCCCAAAGGTAAACTGACAAAAATATAAATACAGCATCCTGTTTGCAATAATGTCAAAATATTGAATACAACCTGTGTGTCTATGGGTGTGTCTCTGGGCATATGTTGGATGCCCAGGCTCAAATAATAAAGTGCTATGCCACAGCAGAGGAACGAGTTTTCCTTCCTACAGAATGAAAATCGTACTCTGTCCTTCTGTACCATCACTGTTAAATATTTTGTAAGGCTGTTTTGCATTTTTGTAACTACTGGAATGAATACTTTTCTGTATACAGTGATCTCCAGAATATAATGTTTAAAAAAAACTAGCGTCTGTTGTGTGTAGTTGGCTATCATTTATGTATTTATATATTTGCTTATAATTTGTTTTAAAATGAAGGAATACACCATAAAATAAATAAATCGGTTACCAATAGGAGAAGACAAAAAAAGAACAGATTAGAAGGAACTAGAAGCTTGACTTCTTTAAATATACCATGTTTTGACATTGTAACCATGTAAATATTTTATGTAATTATAAAGCAAAATTAAGCTGAAATGGGGAGAAGGTGACCCCAAAAAGTATAATGAAACAAACCTCACTGACTTAAACATTCATGACCTGTATCAAATAACTTTATAACACAGTATTTTGACTATGCTTCTTGGTGGGATACAGCTTAGGATAAAAAAAACTACAGAAAAATCTTACCTTGTTTTTACTAATTTGATAATATTGTTATTCAGATACTATTTTTATTTGTATAGATACAGAAATAAGATAATCATAATTAATGTTACTAGGAATCAGAATTTTCGGTGTCATTCATAAAAACATAAAATCAAAATAATTAAGTAAAACACTATAATGTTTATGTGTGTGCATACAGAAATTTATCTTAAATTTATTCTTTTAACAGCCTTATTCGACTACAATTCACCTAATTAAAGTGTACAATTCAGTGCTTCATAGTGTATTTACAGTCATGTGCCCATCACCACAATCAGTTTTAGGATATTCTGGGTTATTCCCAAATAACCATTGTATCCAGTAGCAGTCACTCCTTTTCCCCTCATTCTCCCCCAACCCTACATAACCATGAATCTGCTTTTTCGAATATATATTTGCCTATTCTGGACATTTCATGTGAATGGAATAATACAAATGTAGCCATGTGTGACTCACTTTTTTCACTTACCATAATATCTTTAAGGTCCATCCATATTGTAGGTTTGATGTATTGCATTCCTTTTTGTTGCCAAATAATATTCCATTGTATAGATATGCCATATTTTATTTATTCATTCATCTGTTGATGGGACATTTGGAGTTGTTTCTCCTCTTCAGCTATCATCGCTAATGCTGCCATCAACGAAATTTGTGTACTAGTGGAATTACTGGGTCATATGGTAACTCTGTTCAGCCTTTTGAGAAACTGCAGACTGTTTCCAAAGCAGATGTACCATTTTACATTCCACCTAGCACTGTATGATGGTTCCAGTTTCTCACCAACACTTGTTATTATCTGTCTTACTGGTTATAACCCTCCTAGTGTGTGCAAAGTAGATCCTCACTGTGGTTTTGATTTGCATTTCCCTGACCAATGATGTTGGGCATCTTTTCCTTGGCTATTTGTATTTCATCTTTAAACAAATGTCTATTCAGATCCTTTGTCCATTTTTTTTAATTGGGTTATTTGTCTTTGTATATTGAACTGTATCTTTTCTTTATGTATTCTACATACATGTCACTTATAAGATACATGGTTTCCAAATATTTTCTCCCATTCTGTGGGTAGTTTTTCACATTCTTGATGATGATCTTGGAGTATGCAAGTTTTTAATTTTCATAAAGTCCAATTTATTTTTTCATCCATTGTTTGTACCTTTATTGCCTTTTCTAAGAAAACTGTGCCTACATCAAAGTCACGAGATTTATTTCTATGTTTTTTCCCTAAGTGTTTTATACTTTTAATTCTTAAAATTTAGGTCTTTCATCCATTAGAGTTAATTTTTGCATCTGCTGCGAGATTAGGGACTGAATATCATTCTTTTGCATGTGATATCCAGTTGTCCCAGCACTGTTGAAAGAACTATTTTTCCCCCATTGACTAGTCTTGGTACCCTTGTCAAAATTCAGTTGACTCAAAAATGTTAAGGATCTCTTCTATTCTTTTCCACTGATCTGTATATCACACTGTCATGATTACGGTTTTATTGCAGTAAATTTTGAGATCTGGAAATACGAATTTTCCACTTCCTTCTTTTTTAAGATTCTTTCATCTATTCTGGATTCCTTGTATTTCCACATGAATTTTAGGATCAGCTTGTCAATATCTGTTAGGAAGCAAGATGGACAAAATCTTGAATATGAATTATAAATAAGAATATGAATTTGTTACAGTTTCTCTTGAAAACAAGGAGGGGGTGTACTTTCCATCTCTGCTTACTCAAAAAGCCCAGGAACAGTGATCAACTTAGTAGATATTCGCAGTCCTGGGGCACACGGTGTGGCCATAAGTGCCATTAGCCTTGAAGAAATGTCTGATTCTAGACTTGGGGCAGGAAATATACAAGATAAGACTAGAGATCTTGTTAAAGCAAGAAGGCCATCATAGATAGATGAGTTATACCAAAAGGACTCAGGAGCTAACTTGAAGAGGCTCCCCTTTCCAAAGATGGGGATAATTTGAACATCGGTAGTAATACCATTGGTAATAGATTGAAGCACAGCAAACTTATTAGAAATCCATACATAATAATGCTACTGAAAAATTATTGGTCACACCTAGAGAATGTTAGAGAACCAACTAAATATTTAGAAGTGGTAAAAGGAAAGAACTGAGCATTTAACTTGTCTTTCACATATGAACTTTATCTCTGATTAACCAAATTTTCTTTTTTTATTTAATTTTTAATGTTTTATTTATTTTTGAGAGAGAGAGAGGGAGACACAGAATCCGAAGACAGGCTCCAGGCTCTGAGCCAGCTGTCAGCACAGAGCCCGACATGGGGCTCGAACCCACGAACTGCAATATCATGACCTAAGCCGAAGTCAGATGCTCAACCGACTGAGCCACCCAGGTGCCCCCAGAAGGCTTTCTTTAATGAAGGATCCCAACTAATAAATGAAAAAAGAATAACATAATTAGAGTATCATTTTGTCAACTCCTAATGAAATAATAGATCTGACAGTGATCATGAATAGCTGCTAACAAAAAGACAAACATTATATACCTCTTGGAGGATGTAAACACCACCACCCACATAGAGTATTCTTCTAACAAAATTGAAGCTGAATCAAATCAAGCGTGTAGGTCCAGCTCCAGGTTGGTAGGAAATATTAAACAAAGTTCTGTCAAACAATACTATGGGGAATTCTGGTCAACAAAATCCATGATGTGTGAGATACTAAGAATATAATAACAGTTTTATCAAGTATTTTTTTAAAAATATATTAGCCAATTAAAGAAATTTGAACACTAGATAAATGATAATTCTTATTTCAGTTATGATAATGGTAGCTTATATGTAAATGGTGCTACATTTATAAAAATTAGAAATTTGTCTTTTAGAAATGTATTACTGAATATATAATATGATGAAATGATATAATATCTGGGATTTACTTCAAAATAACACAAAGTGGAAAGGCAGAGGCAAGGGTGTGGGTAAAACAAGAGTGGTATCTGTAAGTTGATGCTTTCTGTAGCTTCTGTAGTTTCTGTAATGTTTACTTGGGGGTTCATGGTACAGTTTTCTCTGCTTTTGTATACATATTGTATGTGTGTTAAAGATCTAAATTATGGATCAAATCATGTAGAATTATGAGAAATAAAAGTCTTTACCACAAAAACTCAACTACACAATGTTATCCAATAATAACATTTACTTCACAAATAAGTGAATGTCACTATACAATGCAGTGGTGAGCATAAATAGTTCCTGCAGTCTTGGAGTTTATAGTCAGCTTGGAGAGACAGATATTAATCAGATAATTACACAAATCGAGGTAAAATTGCAACAGTAATACATGTATGAAAGGAAGGGTTGTTGGTATTGTGAGATACTATAATAGGGGATGTGGTGAGAGTTAATGAGGTAAAAGAAAAGGGGCAAATGTTGCAGGTGAGAGAGCTGTAGTCCTCTAGAATTGCAATATCTAGAATTGTCTGATATGGTGGTGACATGTAACTATTTAAATTTAAATTACTTAAAATGAAATAAAATTTAAAATTCAATTCTTCAGTCACACTAGCCACAATTTAAGTGCCTACTAGTTGTGTATGGCTACTGACTGTAGTTTTAGACAGTATTTCTATCATGGAAAATTTTATATGAAACATTTCTATCTCTGTGGAAAATTTTATTAAACGGCTCTAATATAGAACAACTGTAACTCATCCCCAATAGAGAAAATAATGGTTATATTTGCCACATAATGATTTGTTTTTGTTTTTCTCTTTACTCAAAATTATAAGGCAAATACAAATACAAATTAAAAACCAAACATTGTCTACTGAAATACTTTAGAAGATTTTCTATATGACAGTGATAGAAACTGATTTCATTAATTCCCATATCAAAATTATTTTGCTTCTGCATCCACATCTAGCTCTGCTTTCCACATCCAGCCCTGTTTTTCAGAGTATAAGATTTAATAATTTATTATTTATTTCTGGTCTTTTTTTCTCCTTTAGTATGCATGCATGCATTTATTCATTTGCCTGTTTATCAAAAGTATTTATACACACTGCATTTGGTGGATATGTCTCTTGAGTCTTTTAATTTGTAACCGTTCCTTAACACGCACGCGTGCCCTCCCACCCACACACACACACACACACACACACACACACACTTTGTTCATGCCGTTTATTTGTTGAAGATACTAAGGCATCTGTCATATTAAATTTCCCACATTCCCACATTTTAGATTTGGTCAATTACATCCTCTTATGTGTCTCTTAACATCACCTCATCTTTTCTGTAGACTGGTAGACCTAGAGTCCTCATTAGATTCTGATTTAGCTCTTTTGGCATATAACTACTACTTTGTCCTTACGAGCACATCATGTAAGGAGGCACATATGTCTGGTTGTCCCATTTTTAGTAACTATAGGATTAATCATGGGATTCAGTTTTATCATCTTGATCTACTTATTAGAAAGTTTCCCATCTAGTGGATAGTTTTGGGGCAGTGATTCTTAACTTTGGCTGCATATTAGGATCACCAGGGACCTTTTAAAAATATCAGTGAGATACTACCCCTGACCATAGGGACATAGGCAGAGGTATGTTTGAAAAGTTCCCAAGTGATTTTAAAGTATAGCCAGGATTGAGAACCACTGTCGTGTCATCCACTAATGGATGAGTCACTTTTTTAATACGCGGTTACAAAATAGTTACATTCCTAGGGCTCCTGAGTGGCTCAGTTGGTTAAGTGCCCGACTTCGGCTCAGGTCATGATCTTGTGGTCCGTGGGTTCAAGCACAGTGTTGGGCTCTGCACTGACAGCTTGAAGCCTGGAGCCTGCTTTGGATTCTGTGTCCGCCCCCCCCCCCCCCCGTCACTTTCCTGCTCGTGATCTTTTTCTCTCTCCCTCAAAAATAAATATTTAAAAATTTTTAAAAATGGTTACATCCCAATTTTTTCATTTCTTCTGCATTAATCAGCTGGAATTCCTCTATAAACAAGAACTTTCCCTCATCAACATTTTGGTTACCCTGAAATACATTCCTTTACAAGCTTGGGGTAGAGCATTATCATATAAGCAATTATAGAACTGAGGAATAAATGCTATTATGAAGATGAGTACTTGAATTTATGGGACCATGAGATGCAGACAATCAGAGGAAAGAGACTTTAACAAAATGATGACATTTTGGTTGCATTTTGATGGATGATATTAGGTCACCAATTAGAGAATGAGAAAAAGAGTATTATAATGTTAGATAATCACAAAGTTCTTTGTGGCAGAACATAGAATTTTTCATTAGGAGCATCTCTACCTTGATTATACAGGACTTAGTCATACTATGCATGCTATAATTAAATAAGTACCATGCTTAATTTATACCACAGCTTGATGTTCAGGCTTTTTCAAAAGGAGATTGTACCTGACCAGATTAGTCAACGATCAGATAATATTAGTAGGAGTATGGAAGATAGGCAAGAAATCAGCTAATCAACTATATATTTGAACACATACCAGATGTCTAGAGCCAAGGGTAAATAAAATTTAAATAAATGTAAGTTGTAATACCTGCCCTCATATATCTGAAGGCATCTTATATTTGAGTACGATTTTTACAGTTTGTATACAATTATTGATCTTACTGATAATTCTGTATGACAGTTGACCTTATTTAATCTTCAAAATTTTGTACTATAGAAGAAGGAAGTATGAGTAGCCCACATTGGAAGCAGGAAAAATGAAGGCCAGCTAGGAGGCTGTTAGTCTATGCATGAGCGACGAGGGCCCAAAGTGTAATATCAAAGCAAACAAAATGGATAGAAGGTAATAGGTATGAGAAAAAATGTAAAGAAAAGAACAACCTAACCTAGTTACACACTGAACATAGAGATAACAAAGCAGGAAGTGTAAAAGCTTAACATTCATCTGGGAAACAGAATCTGTACCTTTAGAAAATAGTTTGACTTTGGGCAAATCATTCAACATCTCTTAACCCCAATTGCATTATTTATAAAAAGAAGAGTTAAGTATTACAATATAGTAAAAAGCAGATGGGCTTCAGAGTCATACAGACTTACAGTTTAATCCCAGCTTCATTTTATGTTAATCCTTCAGAATTTCAGTTTTCTGTAAAATGGGAGATGCTATTATGTGAAGAGTTGCATGAGATCATGTATGTAAAGCACACAGTAGAATGCCTTCCTCATTACTGGTGTTGAGCCAGTTTTCTTTTTCCATTTAAATTCTTTCCACATAGAGCTTTGTGAACAAATTTCAAGATGTTAGGAGATCTCAGTGTCTCTAGAAATGGAGATTTAGGAGTCATCATTATATCAGGTACAGTTGAAGCCACGATGTATCAATGAATCTTGATCAAATCCATGTCTTGCATTTTTGGTTATATTATTTCTACATTTTTGCAGCTAAATATGGCTAGAGAAAACTTTAAACCCTGTAGACTAATCTCATTTTAAATTAATGACCATGAGCCTCAAGTGGGCCTATAATTCTGCCAGACATTTATACTGTGCCCACCTCGTTCAGTCTTTCCCAGTGTCCTAAACAATTATTTCACACTTTGTGCTCTCTGCCAACCCCATTCTCCTTCTTCCTGTTTAAATGAGGCGAGTGAAGCCCTCAGAGGAGTAGTCCACAAACATGTATAGATTTGAAAATTTCCATAATTAAAAAGATTATTGTTACAATTATTTAAAGAGGACCTGGCTAAATTTGAATGAATAAAATAGAATTAGATAATTGACTAATATTTATTCATTTATTTTTATAGCATCTGCTATGTGCTAGCACTGAGGTAGGCTTACCTCCAGTAGTTTGCATATTCACAAGAAGAGAAAATATCATCTATATCATATGTCAGAAATAGCTGCATGTGCAAATAATGTAATGTCAGACTCAAATGTGATTTTTATTCAGCAAACCTAACCATCCTTTTGCTAATTCATCAAGGGACTCACTAGGTATGAGGCAAGGTGCTAGGGATACCTTCTAGGTGAAAGGAGTAGAGGGATGATGAACCTAGTTGACTTGAGAAGTCCTTAGAGTTTATGGTCAGAAGTGTTGGAGGCTTTATGGCCCAGGATCGAGGCTTCTAATGTACTCCTTCCTTTTTTTCCTTTCCTTTCCCCTTTCAGGCATTTGGGCCGGGTATTCGTTTAGCTGTGGAAACAGGTGTGGCTCTGGAGTGTTAGGATGTGACTGGGACACAAAAGAATGAAACCTGGCTGTGCAGGTCTGGCCTCAAGGGAGAAAGAAAAAAGAACACTTCAGATCTCCTTATGTAGGTTTTTCAGCCCAATTAAACAAGATAGAAAGAGAAGCAACAACTTGGAGAGGACTTTAAGTAGATACAGGAATAAGTGTAAGAGTACGTACCTGTGACAGGTAGAAGAAATAGCACATGGTAGTTAAAGAGTACTAGCTTTGGAGCCAGATTTGTGTATATAGGGTACTTATTGCTGTTAATTTTCATCACAGCAGCTCAATGATCAGTCTGTATCTGGCTGTGTCCAGGAAAATGGAGGCAAAATTAATATTTTGTAATTCTTGGTGTGTTTGTAATTAAAACTATTGCATGTTTTTATTTTTTTATGGGAACAGTATACCTGTATACTATTTTTTTGTTCCTTCTCTTTACGTTCATCTTCAGTGAGCAATATTAAACAAAATCATTACTAAAGCCCAGAACTCCCTGAAATTATAAAGAAAACATTTTTTGTTGCTGTTGAACTTTTGTCAGTCGCCAAAACAACTTTTAAAAATAAACTCAAAATTGGGGCACCTCGGTGGCTCAGTTGGTTGAGCGTCCGACTTCGGCTCAGGTTGTGATCTCATGGTTCATGGGGTTCAAGCCCCGCCTCAGGCTCTGTGCTGACAGCTAGCTCAGAGCCTGGAGCCTGTCTTCAGATTCTGTGTCTCCATCTCTCTCTGACCCTCCCCTGTGTTCTCTCTCTTTCTCTCTCTTTCTCTCTCTTTCAAAAATAAATAAAACATTAAAAAATAAACCCAAAATATTCTTCCCAACAGCAAAAAATCAGTATTAAAAATTTTAGCTTGAGAGTGTCTCTCCTACCCTCTCCCCCAATTTAAGCATCTAAAATTAGCTTCTTAGGATGAAAGTACCTCTTGATGAGCAAAAATAGCATCACAACCACAATACTGTAACAAACCAAAATTAAATCATAGCTCTAAATTTGGTGTCACTGCTGTTAATCTGACATGTTATATCGTCCGAATATATAGTCTGAATTAGAGACATGGGTCTAGTACACAAAAACATTTTATTTAAGTGTGTTATACATCCTGGTAGAATATGCATAGAAGAGACAAATCAGTTTGTAAAGTGTGTTTCTAGAATGTTGCTTGAGGCTTCTATAATTTAATTCTCTTTTATTTACTGCATTTTGGAATTCTTCCCAGGACAGTTTATTAGTACTTGGATTTTGGTTTCAGTCTCTTTCCTTTCTCCTTTTTACTTTTAATTTTTTCAGTGAATACTTGGACTGTGAAGGTTAAGAAGACCAATAGTTCCAGAAACTAAATTCTATATTTAACTGCAGACTGGGTGTGGCTCAGACAACTGCAGTGCAAGCTTGCTCATGTTTTGCCAGTCATCAAAACCCTGACCTGCAGGGAACATTCATTTTCCTAGTCTTCTGACTTTGAAATATGCTGAATTATGATGATATGATGATATATAGTACATACTTTGTATCTGTATACATAAAATAAAAACAAAAGAGTCGCATAGGTTCAAACTTAAGTGGCCCTGGAAGATGTTTTTTCTTCTGTGATCTTTTATAGTAATGTTCCAGTGATGTTAACCCACTCTGTTTTCGTCGTGCTGCTTCCCATAATTCTTTTATTACTTTTAATTGCCACTGTGTGATTTAAAAAATTTTTACACAGGAAGTCTTCTCCACTTCAGCTCCCATTTCATGAAGCCATATTTTCTGTTAATGTTATTTTCTTCTTGTTTTGCATTATATAGGACAGTTATTAGTGTAGTATAGTCTGAGACTTTATTTACCATAAAAATGGAGAAATGACTGCTTGTTCTCCTAGTAACATTCCCCCCTCCCTTTTAAAAAAAAGCACTCTATCTCTTGGACAGAATCCTGTTACTTTGTAACATGGAAAAAATAATCACCTTTTTCTTCCTTAACCATATCCTTCTGTATTATTTTGTGTAGTGTCTCAATATAATTTGGTGGTATTCTTACCAAATAGGAATCCAGGGAGTAAGAGACCCTGCTCATTTCAGTAAGATACACCTAGCCAGAAAAAAATGTTTTCTTAATATTGCTTTTCTTAGAGATTGAGACCTATCCAGATGTTTCTTTGAATGACAACTTGTATCATATGAACAATAAAGGGACTAATTGGCATCCATTGTACAAAAATATATAAATTGTATCTGCTCACCACTGATTTAGTTTAGCCTCATTTAAGCTAAGAATGTTCCTTTTATATCATTTACCTATATTTGGTCACTATTTCTACAGAGAATAAGGAAGAGATGAGGCCCTAAAGATCATGCAGTTCAAATATTTTATTTTTTTAAACCAAGAATCTAGAGTTAATAGGTTAATCAACTCACAGAAGAAATGAGATTAAGTTGCTTATTCTGAATCCATAGCCATATGAACCATAGAATATGATTTTTAAAAAAGTATATTCATTGAACTTCTCAGCCCTTTTTTAAAAAAGTTTATTTTTTACTTAAGTAATCTCTGCAGCCAGCATGGGGCTCAGACTCAAGACCCTGATATCAAGAGCTTCATGCTCTTCTGACTGAACCAGCCAGGCACCCCTCAGCCCTTTCTTTCTATACTCTTTAATTTTTATTTGATAAACATTTATTTAGTGTCTACTGCATGCTAAACTGGATGCCAAGATTTGGGATGCAAAGATGGGTAAGACAAAACTCCCATTTTACTGCATTTCACTGCATTTCACTGAAATTTTCTTGCTGTGCTTCTTTATTCATCTCTTATTTCTCATGCCCTCTAAGTCTTCCTTTTTCCTCCCTCACATTTTTTCCTTTAAGTACACCTTCTACCATCACACCTCTGTTCTTAGTTCCTTCTTAGTTGATCATAATGTGAACTGCAGTATATGTTTTAGTATTTCCTATACTTACTGAATAAAGTATTATGCTCCTTTTTCATTTAAAAAACAAAGTGGTCATTATATTTTTCAAAGAATTAGCAAATGTTCTGTAATTTCTGAGGATCTTTCAAGTTTTCAAATTATATTGCTCTATGATTCTAAATAATTTCTTGTTTTGTATGGACCCTTTGTTCTTAGGCTCCATGGTTTTTGATAGGAAAACACTTCCCATCCTAGAATTAAACCTTTAGAAAATAATTGGTGCTTAGCATAACAACATGAATAGACTAATTTCAAAGAATAGAACCACCTCCATGGTAACTAAGTTCTATCAGAAGACTAGTTATCTAGGACTGTATTTATGTATATTCATATAATCGACCTCAGCACCTTGTTTGTCCATCAACTTGTATTCTGATCTCTCAATTTCTATGTTCATATATTATAGTAATGAAATACCTTAAGAGTATTGCAACCTGAAAATGCAAAGAAATCATTGTTCACCTACATTTTATGAGTTTAGGTAGTAAGGATTACTTCCTCTTCCTTATGAGAAAACAAAAAATATCCTCACTCCTTAGAAGAAATTTGCTTACTCTTATTTTTCATTTTAACTCTAAGAGTAAAACTTCCTTCAGTACTTTACAATCGCAAGGAAATTTACATCTCATTTTCTTCTTTGTTATGTTGCTGCTGAATTGATTGGACTAACTGAAGAGAATAGCTTCTTCACATCTAGGACCAAAGAGGTCATGTATCTGACCAAGATAGTGATTTTGTTTGGTAGGAAATTCAGACAATTATTTCTTTCAACTTCTTTACATGTAATCGTGATAACTTATAGGAAGTGGCTGAGTCAGTGATAATCAGCCTATTAAATGGAATGTCATGATAGAGTGACAGATGTGACCTGTGTAAATTTGAACAGAAATGTGAATGAAATAATGTTAAGCAATAAAAGAAAAATTACATTATTACAATAATTTTTAAAAAGTCAAACATACAAAGATAAAGATTGGGAAAGGTAATAAAACTTCTCAATAAATGATTTTCTCTAGATGTTGAGTAGTTTGTACATTTTTATGATACTTTTTGTCTTTCTGTTTCTGAAAATATAGTGGTTAAGAACACAAGTATTTGAGTTAGAAAGTTAGAAAGACTGGGGCTCCAGTCCCAACTGTCTTACTCAATAGCTGTATGTCCTCAGGCAATTCCTTGCTATAAAATGACTATAATAATCATACTTATAGTAGTGCTGTGATTTAATGGTAAGCGACAGTGCGTTGTAAAGTACAGTGTGGTATGGGACACACATGTAAGAGTTTAATAAATATATGACTCCTGCTACTAAATACCCAGTACAGAAATGCTAAATAAGAACTTTCAAAAAATGTGGATGTCTTCAAAATGGAATTTTCTGAAGTTACTTTTTGTATTAATACCTAAACTTCAGCCAATAAAAGTCTATTTAGCATTTCTTTACTCAAAAGAAGATCATTTATCACCTTTGTGCCCAGCACTATAACGAGTGAGTGAGTACTGAAACATATTTAAACATTTTGAAAGATAGGGCATTACCCCAGTAGACCTCAGTCTTATGGGGGTAGTCAGGATGAAAAAACTCATAGAAGAGATAGGTGCCAAGTGTAGTGGGACAGAGGAGAGTGGTGTGAGGAAAGGCAACACAGAGGCGACATTCAAGCAGGGTCCTGTAAAGCATTGTGGTTTCGATGGGTTGGGAAGAGGAAGAAAAGCATTCTTGGCAAGACACGGAGGCATGAAAAATCAGGTAACTGGAGTGTCTGTCTGGTCAGTCAGGCAGGAAGTGGGGCTGGAAGTGAGTTGCATCCAGATTGAGGAAAACCCTGGTAAGCACCATAGTTGCAACATTTGTCTTTCTCAAACCAGGTGCATTTGTGTTCATGCCCAAGTATGGTGGTTCTAGTTGGAAGAAAAAAAATCTCTTAATCCATTTTCTAGGTTGTTCCTGCCATTTTCCTCCCACATATAAAGAGCATCAGTAGTAGCTCTTTTCTGACAGGGAGTCAAATTATTTTGAGGATGGTGGCAGATTTTGTGTCTAATATTTGTGAAACATCCTGGGAATTAAAAAATTGAAACTATTTTGAAATATGTTCTCAGCTTTCCTTTTTTTAAAGACAAGAGCCTAAATCATATTCCCTTTTCTGTGTGTTCAAGGAAATATGTTAAAATCCCAACTGTTTCCATTTTTTTAAAGAAATCTTTTGACCCATTTTCCCCCTACTGACTTGCATTACAGAAGTGGATTATCATAAAATAAAATCCAACTCTTCAACTGACTTCTGTTATAAAAGAAAATTTGACCCATATCTTTACCAGAATAAGTTATTTCACTATCCATTAAGTAAATTTTACCTGGCACTTCAGTGATGAAGTTTATGTTCTCCCACAGGCCAGCGTTTGGTTACATTTAGCTGGCTTCTAGGCCAGCACAGTGCTGTGCATGAAATCTGACATCAGTAAGTGTTGCTTGAAGCTTGATCGAATTGAATATTTAAGAAGGCTGTACAACTTCAACATAATTAGAAAATGCTATCCCTATGTATCCCCTGTGAGACATATTAGGCTCAGAGTAGGGGATAGAATAATACAGTATTTCCTAATTTTGTTAAAGTTGTAAGTCCTTTAATTCAGTTCAATTCTATGATGAATAATAATTTGATGGTTTAAAGTGAACCAATCAAAATGATTCAAAAACAGCAGGAAAATGACTTTCAAGTGCCTTGATGTCATTTTTCCTTGGCCTGACCATCATGCCACCATTATCCTCCACACACAGACCACTTTGTGGGAATAGAGTTGAGTCCTGTAAAATCGAATATTTCTTCTGGTCTAAAATGAATGAGAACCTAAAATATATGTACTCTGCCCTTCTGTAGGTTGTCTTGCCATCACTGCAACCCCTGGCAAGCTGGTTTTCCTTTCCCTCACTTCTGATGTCATTGCTGTTCTAAGATGGAAAATGCTGCAAGAATATCCTATAAATTTTGGAATTAATGGATGCTGGAAGTTGAATTTTAAAAAGAGTTCAACCTCTTTCATACGTCTTATGGAATGACTCGGGTAGAACATAATGAACTATACCTCCTGTATCTCTGTAAATAGAAGGAAGTTCTTAACAATTATATAAGACAGCAGGAGCCTGGACATGACCTCATTTCAATCCATTAGACTATTTGAGGAAAAAAACAACAAAACTTTCCCACTTATTGACAGGTAAAGTTATCCCAATCCATTTCTCATAGCCAGTAAGAAGATGAACTGTCCTTAAATGCATTTTAAAATTGGCAAATTATACTTCCTGGTTCCTTTTTGGTCACACAGAAATAGCCGAAAGAAATTATCACAATGTTTTTGAGGCAGATTAAAAATTCTCCCTATCCTCATATAGATTTGCCAGCAGTTTCATTTTGTAAAAATAACAAACCCCTTCTCTCTCTAGTCCCTTGACCAATTAAACAGAACAAAGACCCTGTGTTCCTCACACTGTTCTGTGGCCACAGTTTACAAAGAAATTATACATAGTTTGGGAAATATTGGTATTTTGTGTGATGAGTCACCAACGAAGACATGATTCAGCCCAGAAGCGGAATTATAAGCATATTATAAACGTTAATACTGATGGAGACTGCTTTATAGACTAACTGAAAAATCTTCACAGAAAACGAGTGAGCATTTTCTTTTTTAAACTCAACAAGTATTTATTGAACTTCTACTTAGTACCTACTAATTGTAATAGTGTATTAGGAAATCATTATTGATAGACTAAACATTGACAGCCTGTACCAAGGTTTGCATATGTATTTTATGTTTGAAGATCTTGGAATAGTAGAATATAGACTTGGTGGATAAATATTCTATTTTTGTTTTTGGTTGCCTTTTGGTTGAGGAAGTCTAAATGAACTATTTCAGTAATAGGAAGTAGTATCTAAAAACGGTCTTTATACTTTGAAAACCTGCATATCCTAGAAATCCCAGTCATAATAGTGCCTCATCCAAACATTCTGTTTCATTGGTTCCTCCTTTGACATGTCATTAACTAAAAGGTTCTAACCATTTTGAGACTGTCCTATATCATCTTTCTAAGGAATAGAAACTATCGTTTGTTACCAAAACATCTTCCTTGGAACATGACTATACCCCAGATTTGCTCTATAGTATTACTTTGAAGGAATTTAATTTGTATACAGTTGGTATGATAACCTTGCAGCTCTGACAATATTAATGTAAGTATGTTTTTTGTCAAGTACTATCTGAATTAATCTGGCTTTCTAAAAGGCAATTAGAGTCATTTATCCTGGTAGTTTGATTGACAATAAAATCAGCAGTGAACCTATGACACAGGAAGTAAAAGGTTAAGTTTTATAGGAAGTAGCAAGTACCCCTAAGTACAAAGTATTATGTTTCTCCCTCTTTAGGGAGGTATGCGCATAATCCCCAACCAGTATACCTCTGATTCTGTATAATCTGTGCTGTTGTCTGTAGTTGGTTTGCTATTTGTTGAGACCTCTCCCTAGGGGAACAAGTTCTCATTTTAGATACAGACTGTTCCTTTTAGCAAGGAGTAGTTATTTTTGCAGAATAGTATTGATCATAAGAAAAACCATGCAGGAGACAATGGATTGATTTTATCAATCCTGTTCTGTTGATCTTCACTTTATAGTAAGTTGTTGGTCAGTAGCGTCAGATTGGTAAATGGCCAGTTTATACTCAGTGCTTTATATTTAAAAATAGGCTCCCTGCCTTAGGATATCTTGTATACCAAGTATAAGGTACTTAATCAGATCACCTTACAAGTCTCTTGTAAACTTAACTTTCTACCAGCAAAGGCTGACAAAACCGAGAAAGGAAGATATAGCTGCTTCCCAGCCAGAAGTGAAGCAAATAGAGCAAGGGACACACCAGCTTCAATGCCTTGACTTCCAAGCCTTCAGTGCCTTTGAGTGTGCCCTCTGGTAGAAGCACGTCATTCTCCAAGGTACCACAGTTTTTACTGGTATGGACTTCATGTAATTATCACTAACATTTAGTAGTTTGATTAGGAAACTACGAAACCCATAGCAGAAACCCATAGCACACTGCCCTCAAGTGCATATTCTTTTTCTTCCTTATTAAAATAAAACGTTGGGTCAAACAAACATAAAATTGTCTCCATTCTTCTTTTCATGGTCTTCATAGGAAGACTTATGACTAAAAGGTAATTCGTATTAGAAAGAGAACTGGCTCTGCAGTTGTCATGTAGTAGTAAAACTCACACTAACTCCTCCAGGATGATAGGACATCATGTAGGGCTGCATGTTACTGGACAAGTAATAAGCCTATGTTGCTTCTAAGGCTAGTTGATAGGGTAGAGTGTGCTTAAAAACTCTGCCCCAGAATTCAGTATTACCCTTGTAATAAGCATGCTGCAAGTAAATAAAACATTTGGGAGATGAAAGTTTTATGTTTGGGCACATTTCATACATGGTATCCATAATTCTCTCATGTATGGATTTTTCTTTTTTAAGCAACTGAAGAAAGGCATCTTACCATCTTGATAAGGACTTGGAAAGCGTGTGTGTGCGCATGCGCGCACACGCGGGCACACGCGCTAGTATCTGAGGAGGTACTACTAACTCTTCTGTTAGCTTAACTTCTCTATATACATATAATTTAAATGTGTGAATTATGCTGTGTTTTGAGGAACAAGTCTCACGGTTTATTTAGTTCTCCACTGCCCAGGGGAAAAAAGGTAGGTCAGTGTTGTGGTTGTCTCCAGAGCAATTTTAGATTTCCTAATTGCTAAGAGCCTTTAGGTGAGATATAGCTGTGGTCCTGGGGCTGTCCTGGGTTTCTTACTGATGCTGTCACACATCTTTGCTTCCAGGAGTACATGAGAAATTTACAAGAGTTTGGTTTAGTTGATTCATTGCTACAGAAATTTGCATCTTAAAGGAAGTATGAAACAATACCAAGTCTTAACGGAATCATGACCATTCCTGTGAGGCCTTGGAGCCAATGAACTGAGTCAGGAAACCAGAGATCTAGGTCGTGTGACCTTGAACAAGTCAAGTCTCCTCTCTGGCACCTCATCTGTGTAAAGTTCATGTCCTCATCTGCAAAATAAAGAGGATGGCTTGCTAATACTTCCTTCCAGCTTAAAGTACTTTGATTCTTTGTCAGGATCTGCTCTGCGATATATCTAAATCCATGGGTAATGAGTTATGTTTATGGGATTCCATTGCATTTATGAATTAGGATTCTAAAATTCAACTTCTCATATCTGAATTCTTTAATTTGTTCATAGGGTAATACTAATTTTTCCACTTTAAAATCTTTTTTCACAGACTTTTCTATTCTGAAACCTTAACAAGCTGCAAAGCCATGAAAATGTACAGCTTCTTCTGTAATAGAACTCATTTATATTTTAGCTTTTCTTTATAATCATGTGAACCCCAGAAGGCTGATTTGGAGAAAGCTGGTATAAGTCTGTAGAATTCAAAATGAAGTCTTATTTATAAAAAATACATTAGTATAGAAATCTTTTGTTTGTTGTACTATAGTGAGTTTCCCAAACATTCAAAGTGTAAATTTGTTGTTGAAAGGCATTAAGAAAAAACAAGAAAATCATTTAAAAATAATTTATGCAATTTTATTTTGCTCAAGCTTTGAGACTGCAAACTTTATTTTCAAATAATCCTTTTTTAAATTACAAAATTAGCACATGCATATTATATAAAATAGAGAAATGTAAGGAAATATAAAGAAGAAAACTAAAATATCCCTTAACACCATCATTTAGAGATAATCATAAATATTTTGTTGATGAATTTTTCAGTCATTTTTGTGTTATGTATATAGCTTTTCAAAGCATCTACCAGATACATAGTTTTAGATTTAATATCATTCATATGCTCTTTGAAAACATTTTTAATGACTAAATCCATTTTAAGAATATATATATATATATATATAATTTGTTACCCAGTCTCCTGCAGCTGGACATTTCAGTTGGCAACTGTATCTCGTTCAGGTCCTGATTGATAACTGGCTAGATTGCCAGTTTGTAGACAGATAAAGGGATGGTAAAAGAGAGAATAGTATTTTGAAAAATAGTTATAAAATTAGAAGTAGGGTTTTTTTTGTAATATTACGTAACTCTATTTTGGGTAACATTTTTTAATAGAAAATTAACAGTTACACATTGTAAACTTTTAGAAAACATAAGGTGTGAAAATAAAATATTTCCATTCATAAATAACACCTAAAATATTTGTATACATTTACTTTTAGTATTTCTATCTATATGTGTATAATTTTTAACATAATTAGAATAACACATATGATTTTATAACCTTTTTTTGCAACAATTTTTCATGTCATTAAGTACTCTGAAAATGTGTTTTTTTAATGGCTTTCTTGAGATAATTTATTTAACTATTATTACTTTATTAAGCATTTAAATCTTCCCAGTTTTGCCCTACCAAATAGTACTGACAATGACCATCTTTATACTTGCTTTTTGTCTTAAGAATAATGATACTTTTGGCCATATTACCACCTGCCTCCAGGTGTTTTGCCTGTTCAGTCGGTGTGAAAGCAGGGTTTTATTTTTATCTACTAAACTTCTCTGATTACTAGTGAAGCTAAACTTTACCTGTTTATTATTCATGTTGGTATTTATTTTTTCCTTTAGCCATTTTTCTATTGTGTATTCATGCTTTCTTACTTTTATATTAACTCTTTAGAATGAGATCATTAACCCTTTCTGCTATATATTTGTATTTATTTGTAATTGATTTTTCATGTAAATGTAGGTAAATCTATTGCTCTATTCTTGTGCAGCTGCCTCCATCATTTGTTTCCTTGTTCAGATGCTTTCTTCTAGTGTATATGTATGTATGTATGTATTTTTAAATGATTTCACTTTTATATTTAACTCTAATATTATTGGATCTGTAAATTGAGGATCTAATTTGGCCTTATTTTCCAGATACCTGATTTTCCCTTTCTCTTTCAATTTAAGATTCATTCTTTCTTTCTTGGGGCGACTTGGGTGACTCAGTCAGTTAAGCATCCGACTCTTGATTTTGGCTCAGTTCTTGATCTCAGTTTCCTGAGTTCAAGCCCACATTGGGCTCTGTGCTGACGGTGCTGAGTCTGCTTGGGATTCTCCCCTTCTCTGCCCCTCCTCTACTCTTGCTCTCAAAAAAGATCCTTTCTTGCATATAAATTTATTATTTCTGTTGGTTCTATTGATCTCAGTAATTCTTGAATCACAGTTTTAAGTAATATAACTTTATAATTTCACAGTATTTGACAAGATAGGACCCATCCATTCATTACTATGTATTTTCAAAATGTTCTCATCCATTTATATGTGGTTTTCCAGGTGAACACTGAAATCATAATTGTTGACTCCTGCCACACCCACCAAGAAAAAGGAAAGAAGAAAAATAATGTGTGTTTTAATTTGAAATAAGTGCCTTAAACTTTTAATTCATTTTGGAAGAAATGACATTGTCATATTATTCATTCTTTTTTTTTAATGTTTATTTATTTTTGACAGAACACAAGGGTGGGGGGGAGGAGAAGAGAGAGAGGAGACACAAAATCTGAAGGAGGCTCCAGGCTCTGAGCGGTCAGCGCAGAGGCCAACACAGGGCTCGAACCCACACACCGTGAGATCATTCATTATCTGAGCTGAAGTCAGTCGAACAACCGACTGAGCCACCCAGGTGTTCCTCATACTATTCATTCTTATCTAGCAGTGTGTTATATGCCTGTCCATTTCTTATATCTTTTTTATACCTCAACAAAATGAGTAAAATGTTTTTTAGTTTATGTGGTTTCTATATTTTTCTTGTTAGCTATTTTTATGTTTCTCATTTCTCTTGCTGTCTTAAATAGATGCCTTTTTTTGTTAGATTGTGTCAAACTGGTTATTACTGATACATGGGGAAGTTTTGATATTTTTGTCTATTTAGTGCCCAACCATCTAATTATTTCTGAGCCATTTTCAATTTATCCTTGGCTTTCTTGATAGAGTATAATATGCCAATGATAATTTTGTGGCCCTTCTTCCCAGTTTGTTTCTTAATTTTGTTTCATGTCTTATTCTACAGACTAGGACTTTCAGAAAAACTTTAAATTGTAGCCAGAGAAAAAATTGGGCTCTCTTACCTTGTTTCTGATTTAATGTGGATGCTGCTAGCATTTTATCGTTTTATTATTATTGTTTTCCTAATATTTTACTGTGAAAATTTTTCAACATACATCAGAGTTGAAAAAATTTTATAGTTACCACCTAGATTCTACCAATAACATTTTACTATACTTATTTTATTACATATCTCTTAGATTTTTTAATCATCAGTAATATTGGTTGTATTACAGAAGTAGTTATCAGTACTTAGTGTCCCAAGATTTTTCAAAATCCACACTGCACTAATTGTTGAAGATACAAGTCAATATGGGAGTCTTGTAGCCCTATTTATTATCAAGAAGTGGCCAATCTAAAAACTTTTAATAAAGCTTTTAATTGGGAGCCTATGAAAACTGTTCCACTGAAGTGTCAACAGTATTAAGCATCAGAAGAAGGGTCATAGTCTAATTGGGATTACAAAAAGAAAAAGAATTGAAACTTGAATGTTTCAGTATTTGACCAAACATTCTAGAGGAGAAAAAGTCTTTGTTTAGCTGATAGACTATTTACTTACAAAAACTGCTGTTTATTCCAGTCTACTTGTCAGGTGTGTTTCTATGGTGAAATAAAGTCCATCAAACTGTGATAGTTGAATCACATTAGCCTTTAAGGCCATTCTTTTTATACTGACTCTATTTCCTCAATGTATTAGTCTCCCAGGCTGACGTAACAAATTTCTGTATACTGGGTGGCTTAAAACAACAGCTGTGTACTCTCGCACAGTTCTAGAGGCCAGAATCTGAACTCAAGGCGCCAGCAGAGTTGGTTTCTTCTGGAGGCTCTTAGGGGGAAACACTTCCACGTCTCTCTCTACCTCTTGGCAGTTGCCCACAGTCCTTGACTTGCACATGCATCCTCCCAGTGTCTGCTTCCTGTTGGGAGCGATCCTGAACTCACCGGTTGAGTGAAAATTCCTGGTGAGGGTAAGGCAAGTTTGGAAGGTCTCTTGCCTCCAGACAGCGACCAGTATCTGCCCTCTTGTAACTATCATTTGTGCTTGAGCACCAGACCTCGGAGTGCCCTGCCGATTAAAATCAAGAGCAAGCTGTCCTCTCCTTCTGGCCTTGGGGCCGTGATTGCACCTGGTCAGGGACAACCCAGTAATTCAAGAAGACTAGTGTATATGGTTATTGCTAGGTCCACCCATACATTCCATTCTGCCCTGAAAAACCTTATAATTAACTAGTAAACTTAATACCTCCTGGGCTAGGGTAAATGTTCCAAAAGTCAGCCCTACAACTTATGCAAAGTATACATCTTCTGTCCTTGTGGCTGTGAGGGTAGACATTGTGTCTCCTAGGGATCCTGTTTTTCTGGGTACTTTCTCTTAGAGCTATAAACAGCCTAATGACCCTTACTCATAAAAGACTGAACTTTACTAAGCAAAGCTGTTTGCCTCATGGTTAATGGTCGCTTTCTTAGGGCTATCCTGGAGGTTTTATATATCTTGGTCTTATGCATCCTATGGAAAAAAATGTACGCTTAAAAAATACCTGCCCTTCCCATATAATATCATGAGTGCCTGTAGCAAAGTTTTTTGTGACAATCATTACTACTAAGATTAGAATTGTAACTTCTGCAGAATCCATATTCTGGAAAATTGTAAAAATTATCTATGAGAAACACACACTGCTCTTTCTGTTCCTTGTACCTATCACTATAAATAAAGCTAGAGAATCAGACAGAACAGAGATGCCTGTCTGGTGATCAGAAAGAAACTTGAGGCTCTCTCACTCTCTCTTTCCGACACCGTTCCATCCTTCAGGGAACCCTGGACCTGCTGGAGCTAGACTCCGGCAGCTTCCCATTTCCACACTCGTCTTCCCTGTGTCCGTGTTCTTCTCATTCTCTTCTAAGGATACTCGTGGTGGTTTTAGGGCCTAGTGTGAACTCATCTCGATCCTTACTATAATTACATCTGTAAAGACCCTGTTTCCTAATAAGGTCACTTTCTGAGGTTCTAGGCCAACATGAATTTTTAGGTGACACTGTTCAACTCACTACACCCAGTAGTGTCCTTTAGCAAGCAGTCGTAGAAAGAGCATCAGCTCAGGAGAACAAAAGCTTGGCTCTGATCCTTGCCAGTTCTGTAATTTTGGGAGAGCTTGTCATCTATAAGCTTGTCATTGTCTCCATTTCTCAAATGAGTATGTTGATCAGTGCATAATCTTTCAGGGTCCCTAATTGTCCTAAAGTCTACATTAAATAGTGAAGAATCATATGCATGGCTAATTTCTAGCTCTACTCCTCTTGTTTTTCTCTGGTCCCTGATTGTTTCTCAGGGGTACTTTAAGGTCTGATTAGTATCAGAGGGACTTTGACATTTTTGGATAAAATGCAGAATACCACTATCCTGGTTTGTATGTGAACGTAAACTAAGGGGGTTCCTTTAGGCCTTTATGGATCAACAAAAGACAGCTGCTGCACTTGAGGGTTTTCCTGATTCTTTCATCTTGGTCACAACAAAAATAAAATTTAGAATTTTTTTTGTTGCCAAAGCTCATGTAACACATATGTGGTCTCAAGTAGGAGATGGACAGTTGGGTTCCAAAGTGCTTTAGTTTCATGTCATTCTCCTTCCTGCCTACTGTTCAGTAATTTTACTTAGTGGTGAAGAAATGCACACTGGATTGTAGATAGTGGGCAGTGTCTGACAGTCCTGAAACCTTATTTTGAATTACTAAAATGGTGGGGTTTAAATATCTCTCCAGGACACATAGTTCACATAAAGGCGTGGGGGGGGGAGGGGAGAAAAGTTCATTTACATGCCATTATCCCTTCCTTAAAGAGTCCTTCCCCATCTTTTCTATATGCTCACCAAGACAAAAAAGGAGGAATTTTCTGGCTACAGTTTTTATAGACTTCAGTGTTATTGAAATGAAAGTGCTTCAAGGACATTTCCAGTCGTTACTAGCTTATGGTTTCTCATCTCATGTAAATTATTTTGCCACTTTTCATTTTAATTCTTTGCTGTCATTGTCTGGCAAAACGATCATTTGATTTCTCTCTGTGAAGATATTCACTGATTACTCAGCTGACAATGTCCTTTGTATATAAAAGTGTAGTGCCCTTAGGATTTATTTTATTATTTTTCTATTACTACCTATAGATTTCTGTTTACATTTCTTTCCCTTTTTTGTCTTGGAAAATGTCTAAGGACTATAAAATATTCTTACTTGGGACAGAAGTATGTTTTGAACTCCAGAGTTCCAGTTTAGAAACAGATCTCTTTTAGAGTCTTAGAGCCAAATTCTCCTACATTTTATCTACTTGGTAACAGTAGAAATATCTATTTCTTTGACATAATCTAAAGGTTAAAATGCTTGAAGATAAATGATAGTGTGTACTATTCCTGAGGCTATCTTTTTTGTGTATGGGGCTAGAGGTACCTAAATGCAAGAGGTGAGGCTGTCTTGAATTATTCCCATTTTGAAATGTCTCTTGAATCTCACCTTTCCTCTCTCTTTCCATGCCTCAGCCTACTGCAGACCCTCTCTTCAACTATTGCCACACTAACTGGCTTCTGCATCTAGTATCACCAGAGATAGTGCCCTACAAAAATAAATCTGATCATATAATACCTCTGTAAAAACCTTCATTTCCAGTTGCCTAAAAAGTTAACTGCAAACTCTGTCATATTAAAATCTGGACCCAGTGTTTTTTTCAGTTTGATCCCCAACTACCCCATCTTAGGTACAATATATTCCAGCCACACTCTTCCCCATTCTCAGAACATTCTAAGCTCTTTCATGACTCCCTGTCTTTGTATATGTTGTTTCCTCTGCCTTGTATTAATTCACTTTACCCACCCTCCCTGCTCTTTCTTTAAGACCCTGCACAAATGTTGATTCCTCTTTGTTCCCGTATATTATATTTATACCATCAATATACTCCATTCTTTTTAGTTTATTTATTTTGAGAGAGACTGTGCATGAGCTAGAGAGGAGCAGAGAGGGAGAGAATCTCAAGCAGGTTCCCCATGTCAGCATGGAGCCCAATGCAGGGCTCAAACTTAAGAACCATGCGATCATGACCTGAGCCAAAATAGAGAGCCACCCAGGTGCCCCAATATAATCCATTCTATAATATTTTATAGTATGTTTTATTACATACACATATGCCTGGTCTGATTCATCTTTGCCACCATTTAGCCAATTGCCTGCCATAAACGAGGACTTAATCAACCTTTTTTTTTTTTTTTTGGTGCCTAAATGATTATTTCCAAAATCAAAGTCATTAGGCCTATTTCCCAACTTCACTGCTAATCTATTGGTTATATATAGTTCAGAAATAAACACTATACTGATATAACTTTATTCAGTTTAAGTCTAAAACCTGAGTGTACCTAGATAAGATAGTGTATAATAAGGTGAGATCTCAGTTGGCTTTCTCCTGAAAGATATTCTTGGTTTCATTAAAAGCCTTAAATGAAGGAGTGCCTGGGTGGCTCAGTCGGTTAAGCATTTGACTCTTGGTTTCTGTGATTTAGGAGTTGGAGTCCCGTGTCTGGCTTCCCACTGATTGTGTGGAGCCTGCTTTGGATTCTCTTTTTCTCCCTCTCTCTTCCCCTTGCCTGAGTGCTCACACACTCTCTCTCTTTCAAAATAAATAAACTTTTTTAAAAAATTATGAAAAAAAGAGCCTTAACTGAAACCACTATTCTGTGTTTTTACTTTGTTTCCTTCTTTCATTCATTTATTCCCTCATGTATTTATTTATTCAACCATCTATTGATTAAACAGTGCTTACTGCATTAATGTGCATTATGTGCCAAGCAGATTCTTTGGGCCTAGAGAGCTCCTCTTGTGAGTAAATAGCTAGTAACTATAGTTAACCATCTTCTTTGATGCTTCCTTTTTTTCTGAGCAATTAACATGCCCTCTTTCACAGAGCCCATATGAAAAAGATTAGGGCATTTTGACACTAAATTCAGATAAGTCAGTAATGTGATGTGGTTGCAGGGTGACCATATAATTTATTGTCTAAAGTGGGATACTTTGGGGAAGTGAATTTGTTAATCATCCAAGGTAACAGCACTATCTCGGGCAAACCAAGATCTCCCTATATATAACCCCTGTAGTCTAATCAGATTGCATTGCTAGTTGCCTTGTTTTCCAAGCATATCTCAGGTTTTTATGCCTTTATATCTTTGTCTTTACTGTTAACTTTGGCCTTTCCTCTCCAATGCCTGGAGTCTGTGTCTTCGTCAAAAGACTGCCCAGTTCAGTGAGCTTTCCCAGATCAGCCTAGTCCATAGAGACATCTATTCTGAATTTATTTAGCACATCATTTATATCCTTAGTTAGCAGCTAGGTGTATTCTGGTTTGTCTATTACTGTTTTGACTCCTACTGTTTAACTTTTTTAATATATTCCTCCTCAGCTGAACCACATGTTCTGAAGATCAGGGCTTATATTTGAACTAACATTCACTCCTCAAGTACAGAGCCTTACTCACAGTCATGTAATACATTTTTGTTGAATATTTTATTTCCTGGCCTACCTTTGTCTTTCCTAAAACCTCTTCCACTTTATGTTGGTATTGTATATCTGTTCCCACCGAAAAAAAAAAAAAAAAAAAAAAACGAGAAAAGAAAAGAAAGAAAAAGAAAAGAGCTTTGCAATGAATATTTTTAGTTATTATCAGTTTAGATTATACGGTCTCTCTTGAATTCATATTTTTTAAACATTGAGACACTACAGAAAGACAAAAAGATGAAAGTGGTATTTAATCTGGCGTACACACATCCAGCTGTAGTAGTACATTTTGCTGAAAATTTATATTTTCAATAGGCCTACATTTCTAATTATAAAAATAATAGGGCCTTAACAGAGAAGAAATTACTAATTGTCAGGTGTAAAGATTTAAACCTGTAGTGAGTTCTTCTTATATTCTTTGATTTGAAAGAAGTAAAATATACAGTAAAAATGATTTTTAAGACTTTTTAACTTATTAAGTCATATATGCCACTAATAACTACAAATTCTAACTTAGCTTTCAAACATACTGTGGCTTTGTTCTTCTGTCATTAGAATAGCAGTCACAATCCTAATATTTTCTGGCTGATCTAAATATACTTTCCAAACATAAATTGTTTATGGAGTATTAATCATTAAACTAGTGTTTAATTGTTTCAGTGTTTTCCCAAAGTTCTTTTATTAAAAATTTATAAAAATATCATATGTTCATTTCAGAAATTCAGCTGAGAAGTATATAAAACAGAATGTGAAAACCAGTCTTAATTACCACCAGTATTTCCCTGTCTTCCGTCCATTCCCAGTATTCTTGATCTCAAGAGATACTCATCTCTTTAGTATGTATCTTTGAGACCCTCTTGCAGTAATTCTATAACTCTTGATTTTCAACAGTTCCTTTACAGTGGTATTTATTTCTTTTGGAAACTCCTATGCTGGATTTAGGGTGACTTGACTTTGTTCATCATTATTGACTTGTCATTGCTGTCATCAGTGGGGAGTGCATATAAGGATGAATCAGACTTGCGCCTCAGGTGGCTTTCAAATAGGGAGAGATGTATACAGTGATAAAGATAAAAATGTAAGAGAGGGACAGATGGAGTGCTGTGGGATTCATGGAGTGATATTTACCTTTGACTAGCCAAGAGCTGATACTTGACCTATATCTTGAAAGACAAGATTTAGGCTGGGGGGAGGCAAAAAGCAAATATACTGTCAGGAGAAAGGCCCAGAGATACTAGGAGTTTACACGGTTATTCCATTTTCCTATTTACATGGTTATTCCATTTTCCTAGACTGTAGCATGCGTATCTAATAGTAGCAGCAGATAAAGAAACTAAGGTAGTTTGGGGGAGAACTCTGAACACCTCTATAATCTTTAAAAATTTTTAACAGAATAGTGCCATGACTAGAGATGTGCACTGGGAATATTAAACAGACATTATAGGGGGTGTAGAGTCAGTCACTGGCTCTGCAATAATTTGGAAAAAGAGTTGCCATAATGAGGCATAGTGGCTGTAGAGCTGCTGCTGAAATGGGACCTATAGGTCTGAACCATACTCCATCAAATCTGAGAAGGCCTTGACTGTAAGACAAACCTTTATTTTGGGTACCATGAGGGGGGACAAAAAAAATGCTGCCAGTTAATCTTAGACACCACCAATTATCACATATATCCTGATTTTAGAGATTATTATAATAAATGTACATCATAAAATCAGTGAAATAGAGTAATTGCATAGGTACAGGGAAAAGACTGGGCACTCAGGAAAGAGCTGAGCAAATGAAAGAAGGTAGGATTAGATCTAAGATACAAGTGGAAAAGGAGACCTTGAAGAGAAGAATGGATCTTCCTTTACCATGAGATGAAGAAATGAATGAGCAGTGACTCAGAGAAGTTTAGAAGTTGAGAAGCTAAAAACATTAAGCAAACTTATATTAAATAACCTCCATCTTGGCAAAAGAGGAGGCAAGGTCATCTGTAAAAAGAATGACAGTGGTGGGTTTGAACAGGCTTGGGACTTAAGAGTGAAAAGGTTTCAGGTAAGTGGGGCCTGAAAGATGGAATATTAAAAACAGAAAGGACTGAAAGAGTTCCCATCAGAAATGAGGGGCCCAGTTAAGGTTGAAAAGCACAGATTTGTAAAGAAACCAATCGACTCTATTTTTTTTAATTTTTTAAAATGTTTTTTATTTTTATTTTTGAGAGAGAGCATGAGCAGGGGAGGGTCAGAGAGAGAGGGAGACACAGAATCCAAAGCAGGCTCCAGGCTTTGAGCTGTCAGCACAGAGCCCAACACAGGGCTTGAACCCACGAACCGCGAGATCATGACCTGAGCCAAAGCCGGACACTCAACCGACTGAGCCACCCAGGTGCCCCCCAGTTGGCCCTATTTTATGACTTTCTCTATTCACACTTGGTACCGTGAGAGAAGGATGGACGAAAAATTGTGGAAGGTACTTTCTGCAGGGTAGGAGATTGGCTGCACGGGTATGATGGAAGGACAGAAAAGCTAAATAATCTTAAGTTTCTCCCAAGAGATATTATTGATTTGGCTCACCATGAAGTTCAGGCTAAGAAATGAAAGGTGAGGCCAGAAGAAGAATTGATAAACAGATTTTTTTAAGTTGTGGGGGAGTGTTTTAAAGGGATTCAAGGGGCACCTGGGTGGCTCAGTCAGTTGAGCATCTAACTCTTGGTTTCGTCTGGGTCATGATCCCATGGTTTTTGAGATCGCCGCACCCCCACCCCTGTATCAGGCTCCTCAATGGGCATGGAGCCTACTTGGGATTCTCTCTCTTTGTCTCTCCCTTTCCCTTTGCCCCCCTCCCTCACTCATGTGTGCTCTCTCTCTCTCTCAAAATAAATAGATAAATAAAAACTTTATTAAAAAAAGGATTTGAGGGGCACTTAGGTGGCTCAGTTGGTTAAGCATCTGACTTCAGCTCTATTCATGATCTCACAGTCTGTGAGTCTGAGCCTGGCGTCGGGGTCTGTGCTGACAGTTCAGAGGCTGGAGCCTGCTTCAGATCCTGTGTCTCCCTCTGTCTCTGCCCCTCTCCTGCTTGTGCTCTCTCTCTCAAAAATAAAACAAACATTTAAAAAAAAAAAAAAGGATTTGAGATTATAAAGAACGTGAAGAAAAAAATACTTTGAAGAGGAGGAGTAGGTAAGTAGAAAGTTGATTGGGGAATTTCAGAATTAAGATGATGGAGGTCGAATTCAGAAGGTTGAGTCTGGAAGATTTGTAATCTTTCTAAAACACAGATGGGAGTATGTCTCTCTGTGGCTTGAAAACCTCTATTTCAAGATGACATCTTCACTACAGACAAGGCTCATCACAAGCTGACCCCATCCTACTTTTCCAGGCTAATATCTCATTTCTTCCTGTGAACCCCATAGTCCAACCACACTGCATTCTTCTCTGTGCTCACAATCCTCAACGCTTTTATCTACCTTTTGTTTTTACACATACTGTTCCCCTTGCATTAAATGCCCTTCCTCCTTTTCTTTGCCTTGCAAACTCCTGCCCATCTTCAAGAGCTGACTCAAGACCGCACTTCCTCTGCCACAGGCTTCTGGATGCCCGCACACCACACTGAGCACACTTTCATCTGAGCACCAGCAGTACTCCCTTCAGATATCCTATGGAATTTGACCACAAGTATATTGACTTTTTATGTCTCTCTCCAGTAGACTGTAAACTCCTTGAAGTCAGAAACTATCTAATTGTCTTTACCCACAGTGCAAGCATACAGTGCTAGGTACCTAATATCTGCTTTTGTTGTCTTTGTTGAATTTTAAATAAAGAAGCTAATCCAGTGCTTCTCAAACACTAATATGTGTTCAAATCACCTGGAGATCTTGTTAAAATTCAGATTCTGATTCAGTCTGAAGTGGGGTCTGGGATTCTACCTTTCTAACAAGCTCCCAGTTGATGCCAGTGCTGCTGGCTCCTGAAACTAATCCAGTGTTTTAGCACAAGTGGAGTAAAGGTAAAGGTCCAGTGAGAGTGTGGGAGTGGGGCAGTTATGGTGACATTCACTCAGTATGAACACTAGAAAATCATGTAGGAAGAGATGCTGAAATCATAGAATCAAGCAGACCGCTATGGAAGATGGTTGACAGGACTGGTATGATCTAGTTCTGTGACTTCGTGTTTTCAAAAAGGAAAGGCTTTCCAGTGACGGCAGCTGTTTCAGAACTGCAGCAAAGGATATGCTCAATGGAGATGGCGGGGGTGGGGGGGTGGGAGGTGGGGTCAGAAGTCACGTTTGGGGGCCCACAAGAAGGGTCTGCGGTCTGCGGCCTCCCGTGTTTATTCCTGGTGAGTGGCACATCCACTGGAGGGTGACAGAATAGAAAAGCTGCATTCTAAGGGAAGAGAGCCCCCTGAAGAGAGGGAAGGTTTAGAACCTTGACAAGGGATCATTTCCTGATCATAAGTTTACAGATTCAAAGTATGAAGATCTTCTTTCTTAAAATCATAGATGACAATAAAAGTAGCATAGTAAGCATCCTCTTCCCACATAGAGTCTCACAGGTCTGATAATGCTAAGGAGAAGTTCAGTAAACCGAATTTCTTTTAAGTACTGTTGTACAGAAGGAATATGTGCTTTCGTAACATATGAAAAAAGACAAAAATATTTAAATCTCCTCCACTAATCCCCTTCCCCCACAATGAAATAATTGATTTTTACAGCTTGATGTTTACTCTTCCAAGCATTTATCCGTGCAAATTTATGTACACATAGACAGGATTTTTTCAAATTCCATCATGGCATTTTCCACGCATACTATTCTGCAGATTGTTATTCTCACTTAGGAATGTTGTAAACATCCCTCCAGGTCAGTGGATAAAGCTCTAACTTATTTTTTCCTCATCATTTTTAAATAGCTGTGTATAAATATAGATGTCCTGTAATTTGTTCTGCCATTCTCCCATTGATGCACAGTTTGGTAATTTTAAATTTTTGCCACTACAACCAATACAACACACACAAAAAAGTCCTACTGCTACCAGCACCTCCATAACAGAACTCTGTGATTTCAGCCAACCATATGTGTACAAGCAACTTTTATATCAAGGACATCTTTCAATGAAGCATAGCAGTAGCTAGCTAGGCCTGCACTAATATAGTATAGCCACTAGTCACATTTAGCTATTTAAATTTAAATTTGCTAAAATTAAATCAAATTAAAAATTCTCTTCCTCAGTCACATCAGCCTACTCCTTTCAGCTGCTCAGCGGCCACATGTGAGTAGTAGCTACCCTATCGGATAGTAAAGAACGGACCATTTCCATCCTCACAGAAAACTCCATTGGACGGCTTGGACTAGATGCTGTAATGCCACATCATAACGTAATTTTTCAGTGGGTTAGCGTTTTAATGAGAGCATGTTTTTTAAAGTACAAACTTTGTGTCTTAATTGGTTGCCCCTGCAGTTACTTCAATGAGAATCAATACCCAGATGAAGCAAAGAGAGAAGAAATTGCAAATGCTTGCAATGCAGTTATACAGAAGCCAGGTAAGGCGGCAAGCTGCCACTTAACTCGTTGGTAGAGCTTTCAGCTTCAGGTCATCATCGAATCTTCTTTTTGTTCATTGCAACCAGGTGCCCTAGGCTCCATCCTCACCATCCTCCTGTGCAGTCACTGCCCTGTCCTGTTCGAGTATACTTCTCGGGGATGTAATTATGGTGGTCCAGATCAGGTGTTCACATGGAAGGTTGCAAGGGAGTGTCCCTGCTTAAGACAGGAGGCCTTGAAATTGTAAAGACTGTATAGATGTCTTCAAAAATAGAGTGTAACTATATCAATTCCAAAATAATTTTAAAGTTTGGAATATTTAAGCAAGGCTTGTAAATAAATGAAAAGATTTATTTTTTCACAAGTGTTACATATCCTGTATTTCTGTTTGAAGAAAGAATTCTTACTGGAGTTGGCTTCTTTCTCTTCCCTGCATTGGGATGACTTCTGCATAGCTAGGGAAAACTTTGGATAGTTTGATTCTAAAGTCCTATTGTTCCCATGCAAGTCAACAGAGCCACTTAACGATACATGTGACTTTCTTCTATGTGTTAAAATGTTATTCCACATTTTATAGTTTTTGTTACCAAAACCATTCTCAGTTAAGATGATCAATTGATCTTCATTTGGCCAGTTAATTTGATTGGCCTAAAGGCTATAGATACAAAAGTGTCAATGTTTTATCATAATTAAACTGTAATTTATTCTCCCTTACCCGGAAGCCTGACTTCTAGCAGTCTAGACCCTACAGACACATCTCCAGCGACACCTATACCCTTACCTCACACCAGCCACAGTCCCACCCCAGAAGCTATGCAGGAACTCAGAACCTTCCTGGAAAACACTTCACCCTATGTCATCAGCACCTTAACATGTTTTCTGGATTAAAAGCTAAGACAGCAAAGGACAGGGGAGGAGGAAAAGGTACAGGTAGACCCTTGTTGGCAAGGATGGTGTTAATCTGTAACAAGTCAGCAAAGAAGATAATAAATTTAAAATGCAACCTGAATTGTGCTATGTGTTCTAGCATAGTTACAATAATGGATGGTCAGAGTCAAGAAAACATGGACAATAATTATTCTTCTGCCTTAAGACAGCAGGAAACTAGTTTATATAAGGCCTTAAAGATTTAAGTAAACTTCAGCTACCTGGAAACGTGATGAAGAGTAACACACTCATCTAGAATGATGCTAATTGAATGAAACCTCCATGTACTATCATCTGAACTTTGGACCCTAGAGCTTGACTTTGTGGAATTCATTAATTTTGTATTTAGTATTGAAATTCTTTAGTATTGTGTGGTTTTCTGAAATATTTTGTTATTAGTTGCTATTTCTGTATTTATTTAGTGTTTATTCATTCACTACTAATTTAAGTGCATACATAGTACTAAAAAAAATCCCCTGTATCTGTTATTCTGGCAATAAATGCAATCAAAAGAACTTTTTAAAAAGAAAAGTATTATTCCTTAAAACTAGTCTCAGATGCAGACTATCTGAATTTTATTGCATGTATTCACAGGCAAAAAACTGTCAGATCTGGAACGAGTTACCTCCCTGAAAGTATATAACTGGTTTGCTAACAGACGGAAGGAGATCAAGAGGAGAGCCAATATTGGTAATGTATCAGAGAGGCTGCTTTCTTTTTTGAAGCAGTCCTAGACATTGGGTTTTTGTTTTTTAGGGTTTTTTTTTTTTTTTTGAAAGTACCTTCAGTTTAGAACTGCAGGTCTTAATAATCCTAACTTTTAAGCCTAACAAGAATTGCCTTATGTTTTTCTTTGTGTTTTTAAGAGTTAGTATTATTAGCGCTATTTGTATTATACTAATAATGGCATTGTTCTTAATGTTCTAGAATCTAGAATTAGACATGGCCCTGACCAATTACTCCCATGCCGCATAATAAAGATACTTGTTAAGGTCTTGAGAGAGGGAGTGAGACCCAGAGCTTCTTTGTTGTTACTAGGCTGTGATGCAGATATTAAGAAACATAGGATTAATAGAACTGGAATGAAAGAGTCTTATAGGGAACATAGCAAAACACAGATTTTTAAGGAGAGCATTTCAGAAATGTGAATTAATGAGATCGGGGTGGGGCATTGGTTTTGAGCTTCAAAAATTATGTTTCAATTCTAAACTTACTCCCTCCCTATCAGTACAATTCTCAAACATTTTACAGAACCCCACAACAGGAGGGCTGTTTAATTAGTTGGTAAGTATTTATGAAGCATCTAACAGTCAGCCGCTCAGATGTGGCATGCGTAGCAGCAAGGGCTCCAGAACGGCCACTGTGTTCCTCCCCTGGCCCGTGTGCAGTTGAATTCTATCTGACTGCAATTTAAAAGAACCAAAACGTAGAGGAATCTAGGTTCTTGTTTAATTACATTCTGATTTCCTCAGCACAAAGATTAATTCAGTGTTTTGGCTATTACAATAATGTAACAGATAATTTAGGGATCTATTTGCTTTTTTCGAAGAAGCAGCAATCCTGGAGAGTCATGGGATAGATGTACAGAGTCCAGGAGGCCATTCCAACAGTGACGATGTTGACGGAAATGACTACTCAGAGCAGGTGAGCAGCTGAGCAGAGGTTCTTGGTTACAGGGTTGGTGGGATAGTATGACAACTCAATTCTGTGGGTGTGTTTTGTATGGGGTGGGGGAGAGGAGACAATCTAATGTCCCTCCACTCTGCTCATGTGTGTAGTTAGATTTTCATGTAATTTGAAAGGAATGTGGTATAAGATTCAGTTGTCCTGTAAAATTTGTGAGAACCTGTTATTCACCCACATGGATTTATTGTCATACAACAGGATACTTGGCAAGTACGCAATGGGGAGGAGGAGGAGGGAAGAAGTTCAGAGGGAGGCAGAGAAGCAGAGAAGGTAGAAGAAGAGAGGAGGATCTGATCCAAACAAGCAAGTTACACCATCCACCACACACACACTCAATGTTTGAGAACACTAAGGGCTACTGGGTAGCTGTAATCCATGCCTAAACCTGTACCAGTGCACACACAGTGGAAGGTCCCGCCCACCACGGCCCCATTGCAGTGAGAACCCTCATGCCCAGATGAGTGGTTCCTCCAGAGTCTCTGGCACATTGACACACACATCCTCTCATAAATGCATGTCTTCTCACCTCACCCTGACTTAGTCTTCATTGCTTGGGGGAAAATACATATTTAATTGTAGCCACTGGATGGAATAAATTGGTAACTAAGAATGTGGGAATTTTCCCCCCACATATCTGTTGACAAGATTCCATTAAAATTTTCATAGCATTTAAAATTCATTTCTGTTTGGAATATGAAAAGAATGTATGATCTCTTCTGGACCCCAGCAGGAAAACTTTCGCTCTTTTCTATAGCATATAAATCTCATCGCCCCTCAGCCAGTTCTGATATAATAGCCACTTGCATTCTTCCTTCTGCCAACCATTTTGCAGCCTCTGTTTACCAGCTTGAGCGCTGATACTGCAGGAATGCACAAACTCCACATGAGCCTCTTTTAAACTGTATAGACCACTTTGTGGAAATGAGAATGAAACAGTGAGGCCCATAATTCCCAGGGGTTACCTTTTTTTCTTTTTAGGACTCCAAATCATAGCTCCACATTTTACCCAAGAAAATACTCTGCCTTTCTAATTGGAAACATTCCTGTTATTTTTCAATCTACCAGTGTAGATGGATCACTTCCACGTTTTTTTCCCAGATGCCCTAAGGGCAGCACATCCCATGATTTTTTTCCGCCCCGCTCCTCCACCAAGGAGCTTATCCTTTCCAAAGCTTTTTGATGCAGAGTTCCCCTGAAGACGTGACAGGTGAGAAACTTACCCCTTATTTGTAACACCATCTTCAGTGCCTGACAGACATCCTGCGGTGGCAGTTTCCTTCACAGCTCTGTTGTTGAACACACTGAGCTGCGCGTGGAGGTAGAGCTTCCTGCTCCCCCTAAATACACCTGCCTTTTCCCTGGTACAGCTGTCTTTTGGCAGTGGAGCACCACACGTTTTCGCCCACAGCCATTTCCAGAAATTATACTTTCGTCCTGTTGTAATTGAGAGTTTGTTGGGTTTTCTGTTCTTTTATAAAAATGCATTTTTATCCATAAGATGTTGGTGTCTATAGTTCAGTCTAGTTTTCTCAGCTCAGTAGAAAGATACCACGAGCTCTTGTTTGTATGAGTACTAGCTCACTAATATGGCCGTCGGTGACTAGGGCTATGTTTGTTGCAAACCTAGAATGATCAGGTTTGATTATCATCACCAGCAATCTTCCTAATAGAAGGAAAAAATTCTCAGCAAGAAAAAATATTTTGGTGCTTTTTATTTGTTGAGTCATGGAAATGTCAACTGGAAGTCTGGACCTATTTCCATTCAGTGTCTACTTAAATACATTTCACCTCTATTCTGTCACAAGCCCCTCCCCCACTGTGTCCTCCAACGAATGTTCTGCCTCCCCTTGCCCTCAGCATGCCTTTCTGTGAGTTGGAGAATTTTACCAATCCACTAATAACATTTGTTTCTTATTTCTGCATGTCTAGGATGACAGCACTAGCCATAGTGACCACCAAGACCCCATCTCATTAGCCGTGGAAATGGCAGCAGTCAACCACACTATCTTGGCCTTGGCCCGACAAGGAGCCAACGAAATCAAGACAGAGGCCCTGGATGACGACTGATCAGGGAGGGTTGAACATGAGAAGTTAACTTAGTTTAGACGTAGCACCTTAGCAGACTTTCCTCGGTCCTTAACATGTGTTCTTACAGTATAACTTGCAGTTTCTTGTATGTCAGTTAGCCGTTAGGGTCTTGTTCTGTGAAGATGGCATGGTGCCCTCAGCCTTTGCATATACTCTCTCAGTATTAATTCCCAGTAAATAATAACCAACCAACCAACCAAACTTCCCTCTCCCAGCCCCCGAGGCTAGAAAATCTTGCTGCTCTGTCTTAGCATTCCAAGAAAGTGCTTCCAGGTATTTAGATAGCCCTCAGTTCTCAAATATTAGGCTACGTGTAAAACCTTGGGTACCTTTAGATTCCTGTAACACTAGTCTGTACCCTTTTCCTTCCCCAAGACTGATAGGATGCAAGCTGAGGTAGTGTGGCCCAGGATTGACAGACACCATTTGGGGAGTATCTGCAGAGTAAAAGGAACACTAGAATTCCCACTCAGAGTGGGAATCATTGATTTCCAGCTGCAATAAGCCGTGCCTCATAATAGTCACACCGTGGCTACATTATACTTCTTTGGGTGCTGTGGAAAAATGTGGAGTGTCCATGGAAACACTTGATCTCAGATTTTGGTTGATGTTAACATGCCTGACACAGACATCCTTTCCTCTCACAAGCTGTGTGACTTAGTAGATAAAATACTGCCTTCTCCCTTTGGGACCATGATTCAAACACACAAAAAACAAAAGTCATTAAAAAAAAAACAAACTAAAAAACAAAAAACCCAGAAACCCAGCTTGAGAGCATTGGAAAAAAAAAAAAACAAACAAACAAAAAAAACAAAACAAAAAAAAAAAACCATGAGCTGAATGTCTAATGGATGTTAAGTCCAGTTCTCAGAACCACTGTACATTACATGGCACAGGTATGTGCCTGCCTGGAAAAGTGCTGGAGGTCATCATGGACGCTGCTTTGCCTCCTGTTTGTGTCCCCTTTCCCTGCTACCAAAAAAAGTCTTTCAAGGATGGAGCTAAGGTCACAAATGAGTGAATGAACTTCCAGTCTTTGTATCCATTAACTGAAGCCCCCTCAATATGAGAGGTTGATAGAGGACTTTATAGTGGGATTATGCTGACTGACTATCACAATTGCAAATACTTTCCTAAATAGGAGCAGAAAAAAGCAGGGGACAATTGCCACTTACGTGGTGTGTCTTCAAGATACAACGTGATGTGACTGCTTTGGTGTTCTCTTTACTCTGTCCTTGTAGAGGTGTGAAAAGCTATATTGCTACAGGCAATTTATTTAATAATTGGAAGCCATATTGATAATGGATGTGGTAATATTTGTAAAGTTTAATCTACTTTAAGCGGCAGTAACTAATGGAATTTTTTTCCTTGATCACATATGTAGCACTTTTGTTACTTTTTAAAGATATTTATATTTGATAAATCTTTTTTTCATTTTGAGAACTCAAAATACCAAACAGTGAACTTGCGTTATAAAGTCACCCTGTGATCACCTTGTCATCTAGTAGCAAAATGATGAACTATTCATGCATCAAAGAAAATTACATCTGCTGGCCTTGTATGAAAATGATCTCTTGGCATCCCGATTAAATGACACACTGTCACTGTGGGGAAGAAGAAACAGCCTTCAATGTAGCGGTGTAGGGTAAGTCTGAGGGAGGCATGACTGCTGTGTATTTTCTGCCTCGTTCCGTCTCCTTTCTGCGCGCAGTGGAGCCTTGTTTAAAGGGGGATTGGGGGCTGGCTGTTAACTGTCTTTTCGTCCATTAACTGAAAACGATTTCTAAGATGGAAGGAAGGTGCCATTTCCTTACCTCTTCACCCCTACTCCCCCACCAGATGTATTCAACCTGAAACCATTGAGATGAGAGTGAGACTGACCTTCTTTGTTTTTCCCTTTCTCATTATTGAGATATTAAATACCCACTAGTTTTTAGCTGGTCTAACTCCATTTAAGGCATGTGCTGATGAAGTTTTCTCCCCGTCTGTCCATCCTGCATACGTCTGTGTGCGGAAGCCTTTAGAGGGCATGAAAATGCCACCTTATATGGGTCTGTGACTTTAAAGAGCTAAGGGCAGGGACTGGGCCTGCTCTTGTCTGTGGATTTCAGGCAGAAAATGTATATACTTCTTCCAGCCTCCAAGAAATGGAGTAAAATGGGGTAGTCTTTTCTGTTTTACTGTATTACTTGAACCAACAAATTCAAGAGTAGCATTTGTTATTCTCAGGAATGATCCCCCTGCTCATTTTCTTTCTTGGTGTGTTTGACTTTTTATTTCAATTAGGAGATTATGTTATCTTTCTTTCCTTTTATATTACTTAGAAAAAACTGTAACATATTGTATCTTTCCATTCCGGTGAAATTTTGTCTGCTTATTCTCAGTTGAATCAGAAAGAAAAGAAGAGAGGAAAATATACTGTCTGACAAGCCACATCCATGATTTATTGTAAGGAGATTATTATAATTGATAGCTTCTTTATGACGGGATTGCTAGTATCATTTGTTCTTGCTGGTCTTTTTAAAGAAACAGACTCAAACTGTTAAGACAGCTGCAGTTTCTAAAGAAATACAGTGATTGCCAGAGAAGAGCTAAAAGGTTTCATTGTTTTAAGGCCTTAAGGAAGGAAAAAAGCTTCAGAGAATAAAGGGGGACTCAGTATCCATGAAAGCAGTAGTGGGCCCTATCTGGCAACGTGGAAATAGTGAAAGCACATGTCTACCAATGCAGGATAGCATCATATTGGGTTCAGGAAGAAGGAATCTTTCATCCAGAATTCTTCTTTAATTGAAGAAGACTGCTGGCCTGCTCTTAAGACCCGCTGCCTTACATAAAACTTTTGCTTTTTCACCAAGAGCAAAAATGTAGTTCTTTGGGGCCTAGATATAAATCTGCCATCGTCTTTTTTTTTTTTTCTTTTTGGTACCGCAGGTTCAATTCTGCTGTCTTGTCCAGGCTACCTTAGTTCTCATAATGGCACATAGAGTTGCCACTGTCTAATTTGTAGTATCTTTGGATAGTGAATTTTTTTGGTGGTATTTAAATAGAAATCCTAAACTGCTCTCTTACTGAAGGGAAAAGAGCCAGACTCAAAAAAAAAAAAATCCCATTCTGTGCTTTTGGGTTGATCCTCCCCTCTTCTGTGACTCCATAGCTGTACATCCCTCAGGCCCCAGAGAACTGTTTCAGGACTGTTCTTCCCTAGTGAGGAAGACTAAATAAAAGGGTGGGGTGGGAACCTTGTCAGCAGTTCTTACAAGAACTTGTCTGTTACGTTTTGAAAGCCACTTCCATTGAATTACTATAGTCACATGGGTAAACTTCCTACTCTTCTTACAACAGAGCCTTACAAAGGGACCTTTTAAAGATGGATCATCCGAATAAGATTTCTGATTTGCTATTGATAACCCTAATTGGGGTGAAGGCCAGGGAGGGCAATACAGTACACTCTTAGCTGAGACCTTCTGGTGCCAGTCTGTACCAAATAGACACTTTGGTTTATTTCAGGTTTATTTCAGCAAAGCTTGTAATTGTTGAGTACCCCTTAGGGCAATTTTCTTCACAGTCTCAGTCCTTTAAGTGGTTGAAAAGTGTGGTTACCTTCCACCTACTTATGGAATCTGTACAGTTCCCACACACTGTCCTTGGGTGGGTGGCCCCTCCCCCCACCTTCTCCTGTTCCTTCCAAGGAAGAAAGCTCCTGGAACAGGAAGACTCCTTTAAGGTACCTTTCACTGTAGCTCAGTAGAGGTGACCACCTTAAAAGATAGGAGGGAGGAAACAGCCACTCATCACCAGTGAAGTGTGTAAATCCAGTACTTCGGTTCCTGGTGGATTCATGACAGCAGGCAGTCCAGTGACCGACACTACCGCTCTTGGGGCCAGGTATCCACATATATTTTTACCTCAAAGGGGACAACTCATGAAGAGCTCACTCATACACTTGTTTCAGTTCTTTACAAACTTCCCTCCTGGATTCTAGCCAGGATTCTAGGCACCAAGTGTAAATAGATTTATTTCATCAGGAATCTCCAGTCACATCCTCTCCATCTGTGAACAGCTCCTCTTCCATTTGCCCCTGGGCTCCAATGCTAAGGCTTCATCTTGAGCTGACATCTTTGCTGGAATTTTTATCTTCCACAGAAGGCAGAGCATGTGGGTGTGGTCCGCCTCTTCACACAAACACTCCTTTCTGTCTTGGAGGCCATCTTTTTGACCAGCTACATATTCCACTGACCAGCTACATTATCTCTGCCCATAACAGTGGAAATAGTCCCTTTTTCATACACAATCCTCCCACCCCTGTCCTAAAAATGTGAACTTGTTCAAGTCCTTACTCTCTTGGTCCTAAGAAGGGTTTGGGTAGAAGCAGTCTTCCCATTTAACTTGTAGCTCTGCCTCTTAAAATTGCTTTTTGTCTTTTTTTGTTCAGAGAACAACCAGAGTGTTTTTTCCCCAACGAATCTCAACAGATTCTTAGGCAATAATTTTTCTTGTTATTGATGATCTTGTGCTCAGTAGCACTCTACACTGAATAGTCCTGACCCTTCATGTTGTGCGTTGGTTTTCTGTGTTAATCTCTGCCGTGATTTAAATCTTAGGTCAGAGTGGTGATAGATTTTGTCATTTTCTTGTTGTGATTATTAGTAATGTTTTACTACTGTATTCACTGGGGCTGCATTGAGACCAGCCAAATCCATTTATAGCTTTACTGAGCCGGTTTTGTTTGTCAAGATTTCCCAAGTGAAAGTTGGGCGCACTGACCAGCTTCTGTCTGGCGGCGTCTTTCTGGGGTGGGGTGGGGGATGCACTGGGGCAGGGGTGGGAATTACACATTTAAAACATTCCTTTTTGTGTGCTCTCTAAATAGCAAGGATGTTTACTCAGGATTCGGGGGATCAGTTGTCAGCCATGTTGAATTTGGCTAACTGAGCTGCCTGCCCGAAAACCTTCTTCCTGTTTCTTAATTTCCAGACTTTATAATTTACATTATTTTAGTAATAACCTAAGTTTTCCAGTTTGAAGGTATTGCACCATAATGAGAACACAAGGTTTTCCCAGGGAGGCAACTATGAATGGCCAGGTTATCCTATAAGGATTTCCCTAGTGGTAGCGTGTTGTCAATGCAGAGGCCCTTTCTTTTTCAGTACCCTGGTCTCCATTACATGCTCTTCTTTTCAAAAGATGACTATCACATAAGAGGAAAGATTTCTTTACTGCTCTGAGGAGAACCACCATACTGAGGTGGTGGGAAAGACTTTTGAAAACATCAACCCCACAAGTCCCTTTTCCAATCACAGAAAACTCCTCTTACAAACAGGTTATGTTCAGAAAGGCTGTTCTTCAGTCTCTTTACTTAATAAGCTAAAAGCGATAAGCGACTGCTTTTGTCATCTTAAAGGACCGATGGTTGACTCATTTATCTCTGAAGTGCAACTTTGTTCCTATCTATGGACATTTGAAAGGTGGAAGTTTATAAGTTGAGAAGTTTCTATATCAGCTTCATTATTCTTACTTGGTGGAGATAAGAAGTAGCAGCAAAGAGAAAGCTAATGATCTGAGAAATCCAGTTTCCTATAACATTAGTTTTCCTTTGTAATTAAGAGAGGAATATGCAGGGTGGAGAAGAGAGGGAAAATCTGGCTGCATCAAAAGATCTTGTACCCTGTGCTTATCGTCACCCAGGGACCTTGAGGATGTAATAGATGCCATGGGTAATCTGTGTGCAGACCCCTGGACTTCTGTTTTATCCCGCTTCATAGGATGCTTAGGGCCAATCATTGTGCAGGACTAACTCTAATCAATTCCATTCAAGTCAAGTCTAACTTCTGGCCGTCAGCCACTCACATCTCTCGCCTTTTACCTCGTTAGCCAGCACAGCACCCAGGGATGCATCTGCCGGAGGCTTTGCCTTTCCCTCCTTGACATCCTTTTTGCTTGGCAAGTTTGAGGACTGATTGGCCCATCAGGACAGCAGGACTGTGCCTTCCGTGGGTGTCTGAGCCCCAAGTTGCAGTGGTGTGGGGGCAGCTGTCGAGTGTGCGCTATCACCGTTGCTGCCACACGCTGACCTGAGTGGGGCTTGTGCACACGGCTCGGCTCCCGGTTCAGACATCTTGGGATGTCGCTCCCTTAACACCATTTTCATTTTCTCTTTTAATAAAAGTGGCTCTGTACAGCCATAATTAACTCTCAAATTCACATTGGTGTGTGGTGATCAAATGAAGGTTTGCCTGAATCCTTTGAAATTGTAACCATGGTAATTGAGGGGGGTGGCACAGAATGAATATATAAAAATATAACGACAATTGTTCTGAATGACTGAGTGTCCTCCTGACATGTAATTAGCTGTTTTAGCAAGATGTAGATTGGCATGGTCATAATTAAAAGGATTTCTGTCCTTTATGTGATTAGAAATGGCAGATCTCCCATTCCCCGTTCCCTTTTAGCACTAATGCTCCCAAGAACATTTGGAACAGCAACTCAGTAAACTAAAATAATGACATGGTGTTCATGTCCTCTCCCTATAGTGAAAGAGAAGGATTTGGAGTTATTTCAACTTCAAAATGGAAGTCTTTGCTACTGCTCCCCGTTTGACTTCTGTGTTATTTGAAACCTCTGTTTCACATCCAGTTTCAACCTACTCCACCTTTGGCAGAAACCCAAACTGAGTCAGTCCCTGACAAGTCCTCCATGACTGTCCCACTTGCTGGCCAGCTACGCATATTGTGTGGCCTAACTTGAGGACATTTACTATTTAACAAGCTCCCTAGGATTTTAATTTTCTCCTTGGTTACTTGATATTTCCATTGTTGTCACCATCAGAAAGTATCAAATGGGAATTTACACGAGTTAAATAGCGTTTTCCTCATTGAATCATATGATCTTTGACAGATGTGACACAAACACATGTAAACACATGTGGGCTTTAAACAACTAGGTGGCATAAATGGAGTCCTGATATTTGCAGTGTCCTGAAGTTCATGGCTATGCATGGGTTTCACCCACATTGCTCTTATAGGGCAACTACCAGGTTCCTTATGTTGGCAGCCTTTTGTTATCCCGAGTTTTCCCCATTGTTCTGCTAAGTCATGGGATTTTCTCCCTAGCCCTCCCAAGTCCATGTTCTCTCCCTTTCATGTTTCTTCCTTTCTCTTCGTTTCATCTTGTTCCACGAGCATTGTGTGGTCTCAACGCCTTACACGGTCTCTTGCCCAGGATGTCTGCTGATCTCCCGCAGAGGCCTCCCACTGGACAGGAGCTGCTGTGTCGCGATCTAGCCTTTCTCTAGAATATGCTTTGATTTTTTCCATCACTTGCAGAAGTCTTCATTCAGTTACATAATCGAGGAGCCCCCACACAAATACCAGCACCCAGCATAGTGCCAGGCAGCCTCTCAGAAGCTGCTTTGTTCCTGTGGGGCTCCTAGCTGTGCCCGTGAGCCTGGCCCGCAAGCCCCTTTTTCCTTCAGGCCTGGACACTCCAGGATCGCTTAGTAACCACCGAGACAATGCCACTCTTGCTTTTATTCATATTTTGCTGCTTACCCTCATACAAACCTTTTCCCCCCTTCTCCACATATCAGAAGGGATCCAGCGCTAGTTAAACTTCAGTTTGGTGAACACGCTGAGGCAGGCTGCCTCTGTGTAACTGTTCTCTCCCTGTCCACAAAAAGAGTTTGAGAAAGGGTTCTGCCCTGAGGTCTTTTATTCTTGTTCCCCTCAAAAATACCTCCAAAATGTGTAGTCAGTTGGGCCAGATCAGGAAAAATGCCATTAAAATTTCTTACTCGGTGCTTATATCTTCCTATAGGATCTAAAAGCGACTTTCAGCCCCACCCGCCATGTGCCTGCTTTCATGTGCTATGGTGGAGACTTCCCTGTGGGGTCCTCTCAGTCTCCTGACAGTTGGATTGATTGTGGATTCATGACCCCAAAGAGCTGAATTACCCCATCCCTTATTTTCCCAGCTGCTGAAAGATCACCATCTCCATTACAGTTGAGAAGCTGTCTTAAGGTCAGCAATTCTGAGAACTCACTAGAGGAGTATAATTCTGATTGGTCAGACAGGCATTCAAACAGCTAGCACAACGTTCTGATTATCTGCTTATATTCAAAGAAAAAATTATCACTGAAGTTAAAACCTAACACAATCTGCTATTTTAGGGATCAAAGTATTAGGTGTGCTGCTTAAAGAATGGTGCTACTAAAAAAAACTGGAGTTGGCAAGACATTTCCCTCCCCAGATATTTCCACACACCATTTTGGTGACTCCAAAAACCCTACACCTTATAATGCCCTTACCACCAGCAGCCCCCACTAAAAAGAAAAAAAGCAAAAAAGAAAGCCAACTCACCCAAATTCATGAAAGCATGGGTAGTACCTACCCGTAAAATAGTATTTTTTTGGAAGAAAACCCCAGAAGTTACTCTTACAAGAAACCAGAGTAAAGGTGTCATTCTAAGTCATAATGCAACAAAAGACAGACAATCAGACCTCCTGAGCATTCAGAGCTCGTGAAAATAGCAGCTAACATTGAGCATGCACTATGTGCCAGGCACTGTGCTGAATGTTCTTCCTCTCATTTATTCTTGAAGATTCACAGATCCTATACTGAGCAGCATCAACTTAATGGAGTCAAGGAAAATCTCCAGTTGCTTCTTTCACATTAGTAGATGTTATTTGGAGAATGGACCACAAGGTCTGCCTGGCATTGCTCTGAGTGAATTCACTGCACTTAACCTAGTTCGTTCTCTCACAAGACAATGCTGGATAATCCCCACCTGCACACTGTCACATTGCCCTCCTCTTTCTATGCGCTTCATTCCCCCTGACACTAAACTAGTGTTACTGTGATGATCTAGGCATTAGAGCATCCCTTCCCCTTGGCCTTTCTCCATGGTTAGTAATGGTGACAAACGCAGTGAACTCAGTGAGGCTCAGCAGCGGTGATGTGAAACCTGTTTCAAACATCCTGTCTCCAAAAGGCGAATGTGAGGTCCTGCCTTTTGCAGGGAGAAGGAACAGTATGTCTGTCCCGTCATCTGCATGTTGAGGGGAAGGAGAATTTACTAGCACTCCTTGGGTGTAGTTGCAGGCAGAGAGTGTTAAAAACCTCATACACTTCCTGTTTTCCTTCTGTTTAGCTCTTTGAGCATTTTCTTAGTGCCTATTACTGTTAGGCATCCTGCTTCTGCACAGAAGTGTTTAGCTAAGCCATTCCAACTCGTTGTGCTGTCCCATCATAGTCATGAGAGGCAGTGGGGCTGAGTCAATACTTTTGGAGATTTGGGGATTCTGGTATTAGTGTCTGCCTTGCATGGAGACAGGTCCAGATTTCGGATCGGCATAGAACTTTCCAATAAACCACAAAGTCTAGCAAAGAGGCTAGCTCCTCGGGATTCAGGTGGCAGCTCAGTGACTATTGTCAGGGGCTTGGGCTCCAAGCTGACCAGAGAACTGGACTAAAATTCCATGTTTCTCTCCCCCTCGCTTCTCCAGCTCTTTTCCTCTTGAAAGTAAGTGGTTCCCAGGGGCTGTCACTCTCTTCTCTTCCACTCTGTCATGTCATGTCTTAGGCATCCTTGGAGCCCAAGAGAGTGGAAACCACCCCAGGAGGAAGGCCCCAGTTGGAGTGGCCCTGTGAGCAGATCCACCAGGTTGACTCCTTGGAGTTGGTGGCCCTGTAATAGGTACCTTGTTTCATTAGCTGGCTAATGGGGTTTTTGATTATCTCCCCCACCAAAAAAACCCACCCTAATGTGAAGGGAACAAGATATGTGTGCCTTCTGTTTAGCTATTGGTCCAGATTTGGCATCTCTGGTGGCAGTTGGGTGCCACTGAAATTTTGGAATGGAGACATTAACTCCATCCTTGGAAAGAGAACATGTGACTCTTACCAACCAATATGGGTGGCAGAGATGAGTCACAAGATTTGTGTTGCCTTTATAACCTCGAGCTTCCCACCACTTCCAGGTCAAGCCCAGGTTGACCTAAGCCCAGGTCAAGTTGAAATCTCCATCTTATTTTCTGGCTTCCTTTAAGCCCAGAAACCACTCCCCTTTTATCGCTTTACTGGAACTAAGAGCCCAGCATAAACTTATGAGGGTCATTTTTCCACTTCATCATTCACTGAAGCTATTAAACTGGAAACAAAAGGACATTAGTGCTATATTAATGTAAACAGCAGCCACTCTAGTGATACTACATTGAACATTGTTTTTATGCCAGATTCATGGGCGGGGGTAGGCAGTGCATACATTAGTAGAGGGCTCAGCTGTGGGCTCCTTTCAAGAGCATTATTGTTAGTGATTTGCCTTGAAAACCACATTTCAATATGTTAGAGTCAGCAAGCCCCTTAATCCTGCATCTCTGAAAACGGGCACCACAAAACCAAAACCAAAGTTCTTTGGGGGCGGGAGGAGCTTCTCCCTTCAAGTGTTGGCATCTCTGGCAAGGCTTTTCTTTATTGCTCACGGTTTTGCCAGAACGCTCCTCTCGAAAGGGCCTCTTCTTCTAGCAGCTTTTCTCACACGGAAAGAGCAGGCAAGCCCGTGCAGTCCTGTGGCCATGAGTCTAGAGCAGACGGTCCACATGCCTGCTCTCCCCCGATCCGGTCACCCTGGTCTGCAGAAACAGGGAAGAGCAGAGCCCTGGTTGGGCCCAGCCCCCGTGTCTTCGTCTTTACCCAGGCTGCAAGGTGGGACATTGCCCCTGCCAGATGAGACCAAGAACATCATAGTTGCCTCCCCCAGAAGAGCCCAGAGCCTTCTCTGATTCCCCATGGGCTCCCCTCTCCCTTCCACGGCCATAGTCACCGCTGGGTATGCAGCACCTTCCAAGGATACATTTCTAGTTCTGTTTTTTAAGTGCCTAAGCAAGTTACAGACCTCTGGAACCTGCCAGAGTGTCAGCCTGTGCCCTGCCTCTTCCTCTTCCCCTCCCTCCACTTAGCCCTCAAGGGCGGGTGCAGATAGCTGCCCCTCTCCAGGGCCCCCAGCGTTCTGCTGGCAGAAAACTACAAGGGTGAGCTCATGGGCAGGGCGGCGTTGGCACTGCCCTGTCAGGCTGGCTCCGTCACTCTGTCCTGTGCTGCTTTTTAAGGGTGTCTCTGTAGATGGGGTTATGGTCTTGGTTCATAGAGAATGCTAAGGGCCTGCTTAGCAAAATCTACAGCTATCGAGTGGGGAAGATCCGGGAGAGCAAGACAGCCTCAGAGCAGAATTCGGTCTTTGTCCGCAGCTGGAAAGTGCATCCAGACCCAAGAGGACAAAGAGTCAGATAATCATAGTTTAAAACATAATGATTCATTTGCCATCATTAATCACTGGAACCCTGGCTGCCTCTCCTTGTCCTCACCCTAGATTTGAGGGATCAGGGTGTCTGCTCACAAGGGCTCAGTAAGGCCATCGTCGCTGGGGGTGAAGCAAGATCAAAAGTGTGTCTTTGAAAATGAGTGTGAGATTATCTGTTTGCTTCTTTTTTAAAGTAATTTAAGTCTGACCTAAATTCGGGGCCTTCATTACGTACGTGGTGGGTGTACGACGGATTATTTTGTGACAGCACTCTGTTCGCATCACGGCACTAAGCAGCGCTCAGATGATTTGTTGGTGCATTAGAAAGTTTTGCAAAATGGACAAATCCATACCAGGCACTTTATTTTCAGTAATAATACAGCGTTTTTGTTCGGACAATGTCATAACCTGAATGGTGGGCATTCACATTTAACAGGTATGGGCAAATTTGCCAGAAGAATCCTCTGGATTGGGATAGAGAAGGGAGGTGGGTTGATGAAAGCGGTCAAATGGGAGAATATTGAATCCGTGGTGGTAATGAAAGGGAGGCTACTCTGGAGCACGTCACCCCAACCCGGGTTCGGGCAGTGCTCTGTTGTCCATTCTCCAGACGCTAGTGCTTACGGGTTCTACAGATGCTTGCCAGTTGTCCCACTGAGCGTGCGCGGGAGTGCTGCAGAGCAGGGGACAGCAGTGCAGTGAGTGGCACCACAGTCCCCCTTTCTTCTCAATTACCTGGACCCGAACACCCCGGCGTGCGCAAAGTGCTGGGGACTGTTTACTGTTGCGGAGCCATGTGCAGCTTTGTTTTACTGTTGGCTGCAGGCGTGGGAACTAGCTGGCGCAGGCTATAAAGTGGAAAGTGAGGTTGACAGTCGTAATCCGATCAGATACCATGGACCAGATGCCTTGGGGCTGCCTGAAAGTCTTTAGCGTCCACCAAATACTCGAGTATCTGCGACGGGCTGTGTGGGGTCCCTGCCAGATGGCTTTGGGGCAGAGTGCCCTTCCCTGCCTTGGCCGTCGTGTGTCTTAGTCTTTGTGTTTCCCTTTGGCGTCTCCTGGTCTCTGTCCCGCATCCTGTGCACCATGTGTCCCTGAGGGGAGTCGCACCTGTGTCTGAGTCTGCTGTAAGGTGTTTAGTCTACCTCAAGGGATCATCATGGTCAACTCTGTCCCATAGCAGTCCTTCTGACATCGCCACACACACTGGAATGTATATCTGCCCCTGGCCCTGGACCTGCCTTCCCTGTCAGTAACCTCCTGACCCCATCTTTCCTATAAATCACCCACAAACTCCTAGTGCAAATTGGATGCTGCTTTAAATGTGAAAACAATTGTTCAAAAGCTATAAAACCTGAATGAAAGCTAAAGCTGAATTTATAAGCCTTGTTGCATATGAGCCAAAAGTGCAAAAAGCTCTATATAATGAACTAACCTGCCACTCGTATAAATATAAATATATATAAATATATTAAAATCAGACTGTTCTACAAAATTGTGTATTTGTATTTTTGTGTACGTACAATTTTCTGCTAAGCAGAAGGAGGATGTAGTATAGGATGCTGTGAGAAGAGATTTGGTTTAATCCTATTTCTTTGTTACTTATTTTTGTTAACATCAGATGCCTGTCTTTGTCTTCTCTGTGTATGACACTGTTTGGAAAGCTGCAGTATCTCTCTTCCTTAGGTCCAGAGTCCATTAGAGAATGAAATCTGGGGGTGAGAGAGTTGTCCGGGTCACCAAATACGGACAAGCGGACAGAGCTTGGCCGTCCACTGCCCAGGAGCTGCTCGTGATCCTGAGGCAGCGGCGAGGCAAGGTACGACCTCTGGGAAGCAGAATCCCACTTCTAGAAAGCAAGTTCCAAAACAAAAGATTGTCAGTTCTCTCTTAACAGAAGACTCTCCACCAGGTCCATCAGGAGGGGATGCAGACCTCTCTGAATGGAGGAACGGGACCTCTTATTTCTGGGCCAGAAGTTTGCCCAGAAGGTAGTAGGGGCTCTGCCTGGACATAGCGCCTGGCTCACTAGCCGTCCCTGGGCTCTGTGTCCCTCTTCCGGGTAGTTGCTGCCTTTTTTCAGATCAGGTTACCAAAACACCTCCCCTCTGCTGAGCTGCTGGCGCTTCATCACCCAGACCTCCAGCCCCAGTTCCCTGGAGCATCTCAGAACCCACTTTCCCGGTGCTAACACACAAGAGGGGGGCAAAGTGGCTGCCAGTAATGGCCAGAAACCAACCATCTGGGAGGCCAGGCCGGAAGACAAGCTCCGTGCACCCAGGGCAGTCGGCCCCTCCGTGGGGAAGGCGTCCGTCAGCCCTGGGCCTGGACCCCGTCCCCGCCGCCCACCCACCTCTCAGCCCCACGCGGTCCCTCATGGCCTGAGCCTTCTCTAGGGAGAGCGATACTGCACCTTCACCTGTGGGACTCATATTTATAACAATGTGTAATGACTGTAGCAAAAAGCCCTTGTTTCTGGATGTAAATGGTCAAAGAAACAAGTGCTCTATTGTATTGATTAAAATAGTTCAAATGAGTCCTGTATCATTGTATCTCCTATTCTGGATTAGTGCCTTTTGGACAGTAGACTGTTCTGTAATTAAAATGTAGTATACTGCTTTTTTGTACAGTTTTGTTTTAATAAAACTTTTTTTTAATTTGTGTTTATTTTAGTATTGTACCTATTAGAGAATAAAAATGTATAACTGAACAAAGCCTGGCCAGGATTTCTTTGGGTAAGAACAATAATTTGGGAAGCTCCCCAACACTAACAGGGGAGGCAGCCTTCCGTTTGGGACATCAGTCCATTTGCGCTTTAAAAAGCAGCTGGCAGGCCCAGAGGCCAAGGACGCCTGGAAAGGGTTGAGGTGACAGACACTACACGGTGGAATGGAAAGCCCCCGAGCCCATCCATGTCTTGCCCCTGGGGGGGGAGGGGGAGGTGCCCTTATGGGGATGACCCCAGCCTCCCTCCTCCCTTCCCTCAGTCTTCCCACATCTCTGCGCCCCCAGGGTCCTAGCAGCTTCTCCTCCTATGAGAAGCTTCACACTGCTGGCTCCTGGCCACGCCCCCAGCACTTTCTTTTCTTAGCTGTCTTTCCATTCGCAGTGAAAAATGAAAGGAAGCTGAGGCTTTACTGTTTAAAGACACCCATGGTTGGGGGCAGATTCTTATCCAGGACTCAAGGACAGAGTGCCCGAGTCCCTGCTCACCCCACAACCTCAGATTGACTTGTTTTACCCCTCCTCAGAGGAACCCTGAGAAGTAAATGGTTTCTCTTCTTATCCTACAGAATTAGGAAGGGCTATGCAAAATTTTATGTTGCCCCGAAACCCTAAGTCGCCAAGTGGAGGTGAACAGGAGATGGGGGAGGGGATACTGAGGACACTGTCTCCTCTTGATCCTCTATTTGGGCCAAAGCCGCTTTCTGCTTTCTTCGTCCCCACCTCCCAGCAGTCCCTCCTCCACCTCATCTCCTCCAGTCCTGCAAACACACCAGCCTACAGGGAAGGTCCTCAACCCCTAAGCCTCTGGGGCCCCTCCCAGGGGCACTGTGCACTCCTGACCCGACTGTGGGACATGTTGGGATTGCCCATCTGCGCTGTTCGCTACGCAAGGCCTGGTGTGGAACGGGCACACAAATGTCCACCGAGTGACTCAGCGAGTAAGTGAGCGGACTGTGACACAACCACTAGAGCTCCTTTTGGGGTCTGAGCACCATAACAACCCCACAGTCTCATGCTGTGGGAGTTCTCATGAGCTGCAAGAGAGTAGCGGCTTAAAAAATTGAGATTCATCCTAGGAGCTAGATCAATTCTACATTCAGACTCCTGCCTCAGAACAGGGCAGCTCCTGGCTGCCAAATTTCTGTCAAAATTTGGCAGTACTTATCTCAGAACAACCCATCAGCACTTAGGAATATAAACCAGCCCTGCAAAGATGTGCCCTCACTGGTGGCCACCTCCAGTTGGTCCTCCACCTGCAAGGACATTGTCCGTCAGATGAGGGCCAAGTGATTCACTGATGCAGGGCTGCTGGGGAGTCCATTTGCCCATGAAAAACAGCACACTGGGCAGCCTCGCCCCTGCCTGGTACAGGGCTCCCTGCAGGCAATCTAAGGAGACTTGTGAACTGTGCTGGGCCCAGGCTGGCAGCAACATCCTGAGGACGCTGGCCTCATGGGGACGAGCAGGAACTAACAGATAACACTGGGTTCCAAGCCTGCAGGGTGTGACCCAGGCCTGCCAGTGTCCACAAGCAGCATCTCCTCCCCCAAACGCCTGTTGCAGAACCTTCAAGGTTCAAGCCGCTTGTGCAGCAGTGCAAGGAAGTCGTCCTCTACTCCCAGGTGCGGGGTCAATCATCCAGATGGTGGAGCCACGGCCTGAGAACTGGGATATCCTGCTCCAGAGTAGGGGACTGTCCCTGCCACCACCAACTTCTGGCCAGCTGTCTCCCAGTTAGCCCAGAAGCTCCTGTTACCCTGGGTCAAAGGCCATCAGAAAGCATCTATTGGCTCTTGGCTCCTGTAAGAGGGTCTCAACTAAGGGAAATAAGATTTGGCCACAGAACCTGCAGGGCCTCCCCGGTTCTTTAGTCCAAACCACAGGAGTGCAGGGGCCTGGAGAGATGTGCACTCAGGGACCCACTGTTTCCTTGAACCTCCTGTCCTACTCTCAGTCTTGAAAAGCCTCGGACCCGGCCCACCCCTTACCCCATGGGACAGCCTAGAAGGAGCCCAAACACCCCTGCCTCAGGGTGGGGGAGGGAAAAGCAACAAGCCCAACCTCAGACACAGGCAAGAAATCATCTGGTTTTATTTAGAGGCTGCTGGTCATATGACAGAAAGGCATATATGGTACAAAAGTACAGAGCTTTAGTTCATTATATAATACAAATCATTAAGTCTTTACAATTCATTACAGTGTCTTTGGATTTTTTAAACTCCCACTTCATGTGGCAAATCAATATAGCCCCCCGATCAAAATCATTTCTTTATACGTGAACCTATCATATTTACAAAACTCCGCACATGGAGAAGACGCTCCAAGACCCCCACAAAAGTAGTGTCAGCAGCCTGACTGAAGGCACGATGGACTTCTCTGAGAGAAAGACACACGTGGGGACAGTTGAGCCGGCGTCTTGGGCTACAAGACAGGCTGCACCCGCTGTCCCCAGAGTAAGGCACGACAGACAGGTGGCTGCCTTCTCAGGCACTCCCTGTCCAAGATGCAGGCCTACAGGCCGACCTCAGGCAAGTGGAGCTAATCTTAGCCAGGAAAATAAATACCCTTGAACTTCTTGTGGGTTTCACATACAGGGAACGTTAAGCCAAGATGAGAAAATGTAAGGAAGTAATGGGGGCTCTAAACACCGTTTAAGCCTTTCAAACTCTTCAAAAGTCCCATTCACAGCTCAATGGAAGCTCAAATCTCTCACTAAATGCACAAGGCCCTTCGCGGCTGGTCCCAGCCACACGCACTGGCTGTGCTCTCATGCTCCTGAGCCCTCTGGGCAGACTGGGGATGCGGACAGCTGCCCCCTGCTGCAGTGCCCTAGGGGTGGCGGCCAGTGGTGACTGTGTACAGAAGGCGAGGCAGAAACCCAGGAGGATCCCCCCCACCCCCTCACCCCCGGCCTCTGACATGTCCTGGCACTGCCTGGGGCCGTTGGGGTGGCCCCAGCATCCAGGTGGCCCAGCCCCTCCCGCTGTCATACCCAGTCCCAGAGCCTGGGACCTGCTGGAACCACATCTCGAATCTTAGTGCTGACACTTCATTTAAAACCAGGCCTATTAGTAAGATGAGAACAGAAGGTGGGTGAGAGGAGCCCCTCTCTCCATCTCCCATGGCCGTGCTCCCAGCAAGACCACACCTTTGGCCCAATAAACGCTGGGCCATGGGGACTGCCTGGGCTATGGCATTAGTGATGTCAACTGCACGTCATTGCTTTTCTAGTAACAGGTTAACATGAGTCTGCGCCGAGGAGCGAGAGGGAAGGCCATGGACCAGAGCAGGCAGGCCTCCCTCAGACTCACACTGCTCATCCCCCGAGGGCTGCCAGAGCTGCCCAGGAAGACAGCAGACTTCAATGGAGTGACGCCTGCACCCTGCTTGACCCAGCAACACCCAGGCCTTGAAAGGACGCACAGGTTGTGGAGCAAGAAGACTGGAGGGTCGGGACTGCAAACCCTGTCCCTGTGAGGCTGTCCCGCACAGCCCTCATGGCTCCCATGGTGTCCATGGGGCCACAGCTGGGCCAGCACATCCAGACCAGCCTCTCCCGGCCCCGGGATGGGCCCACTATTGACCCCAGACGCAGTGGCAGCTCGCCAACGACACCAATGGGACAGACATCTCCTCTCTCACACCCTACGGAACAGGGCCCAAAACGCACTCCACGGCAGGCAAGAGCTGCGTACCAGACAGCAGCCACAGGAGCACCTTCCTCCGTTGACCAGTGACGGCCCTGCCACCTGGTGGGCAGCCAGGCTGCCCCCGCCGGACCTCTCCTCAGCCGCTCCCACACGAGGCCCAGGGGAGGCCAGGGCTGGGGCAACACTGCTCCCCTGGGAGGCAGACCTGCAAGGAACGGGGCTGGGTGGTGGGGAGTCTCAGGCAGAGGAAACTGGGAATGTTGGAAAAGCAGGCCCAGGGGACAGAGGAAAGCCATGCTGGCTGCGGAGGGGACCTTGGGAGAAAGAGAAGGTGGTCCCGAAACCTCTTCGCACCACAGGCTGGTCCCTTCACGGCTCCTGCGAGTTCCAGCTAATACGACCCCACTCAAGTCCGTAATTCTATTACAGTCCACTCCATTTTAACCAAACCAAGTGAGAGAGAGAGTGAGAGAGTGAGAGAGTGAGAAAGTGAGAGAGAGAGAGAGAGAGAGAGAGAGAGAGAGAGAGAGAGAGAGAGAGAGAGAGGGGGAGAGGGAGAGAGGGAGAGAGGGAGAGAGGGAGAGAGGGCAAGCACGACACCCATCTCCCAACTGACCTTCCCGCGACGGTTCTACGGAAGACTGCTGACAGCACGTGCAGGGCTGGGGGGGTGGTCAGGAAAGTACTTTGCCAAGTAAATAAGGTTCATAAACGGCCAAACGGCCTTCCATTTGTTCTCCCCAGTGAGCATGGTGCGCACATCCGCCCACAGGCAGGTCATGGGAGGCTGTGGGAGGAACACAGCTCCCCTCAGAGGAAGGGGTGGTGTCACCTACGTCAATGGGCCACACTGCTGCTGGTGTCCGCAGAGAAAGTCCCACCTGAACACAGATTTGTGGAGGAATTCTGTGCCGGGAAGGAGGCTAGGCAGACCAACAAGCACAGAACTGACAGCCCCGGGCTCCAGGACACGTGCCCAGCAGGTGTTCCCCCACGTGCCAGCTGAGGACACCAAGGAACACGAAGGCATGGTCCCCTCACACCTGGGGCTCCCAGCGGGCCTGCTCCAGCCCCCGGATGGCAAACCACCAGCCCCGGTGCCCTTGTGGTTGCCTCAAAACAAAGACACCTACCTCCCGGGCCAACATGCTGTGCAGGCGAGGACAGGATGTGGAGGGCGGCTGTCATGGCGGAGCTGATCGCTCAGAGCCCCTGCCGGGGCCACCCCAGGCCGGGCAGTGCTGGGCGCTGGGCAGCAGATCCTGGAGGGAGCTCCGAGCTAAGTGACTACAGCCTGGCAGCTTCCCTGAGCTGCAGGGCAGGGGCCGAGGGGTCCGGGAGGCATCCACTGAGCTCGGAAGACAGACAGGAGCTTCCAGGAAGCGGCAGAGAGAGCCTTGCCCAGAGTCAGAGCTGGGGCTTCTACAAACTGGAAGAAAGCACTGAACTCTCCTTGGGTCGAGCCTGTTCCCTGTGAGAAGATCCCTTCCAGCCCTAAAACTTAACATTTGCTGATAAAAAGCTACACGAGGGGTGTGTGCCTCAGCCTCGGCCCGTCCTCCTGCGGCAGCTCGAGTCTCGAGTCTCGGGGGCCCAGCCCAGCGAGGATCGAGGCACACGGGGCGGAGCAGCAGCTCTCACCTGGCGCACAGCTGGCTGTTAGGAAGCTGGGCCCAAAGCGGTGGGTGGGCACGCCGCACCACGTGTAATTAATGGAAGCTAATTAATCCCGGGCTCCTCCCCAGCGGTGATTGGGCCTGTGGCAGCTGCAAACCCTCAGGTACCCGTTGGCCCCATAAAGCCCCACCCTGGGGCAGGGAACCTGACATTACTTCTCCGGAGGGACTGCAAATCCCTAGAAACCAGAGATTTTTCAAAAAGGGCTTCCTGGGCATCATTTTTAAGAGTCTAAACATGAGCACTAAAAACAGGCCTCCCAGAGTGCCGTGCACAAATCCTGACCCACGGCCTGTCCCCGGGCTGCCAGGGTGTCCCCTAGGTTCCTGCTCAGGGCTTCGGCCCACGAGGCCCTCGTGAGGACATGCACGGCAGGTGGCTGAATGCTGGGCACTAGGTCCCTGGGCTACTCCGATAGAAAGTTCAAGAAGCACTAGCATTAGGTTCCATCCCACCTGGCACTCCCCACTGGAGCCACTGGTGCCTGCGAGGCACCAGCCCTCTTCTCACTTCCGCACACTCCTTCCCAAGCAGCCCGGCAGGGAAGGGCTCCAGGACAGGACGCATCCTTTGGGAGCTGGCCAATGCTCATGGAGGGTCTCATGCTGTCCAGGTCCGCCGGGTAGGGACAGTGGGGACCTCTCCCTGCACAGGCCCACCTGCTAGGCCACAGACCCCCAGCCTCAGGGAGTCAGGGTATAGAACTGCCAAGTAACCTGGTCTAAGACCCTTCCAAGAAACCAAAATTGCACCAAATAAGGTCGTGACGCCTCTGACTGCACCACTGCAGACGCACTGTAACATAATCCTCCAAGTTTCTGCTGCCATCTTAGAGTAAGGCCACTTGTGTGTCTGTGTCAATGATAACCTAAGGAGGGGCATCGTCCTCTGGCCCCCCTGGAAACCCCTGCCAGAGGCAGGAGGCTGGCGGCTCCTGAGTGGTCCCAGAGGCTGGTGATGTGCAAGGCGGGCCCAGGGCCGTTGTGCCTGGACAGACGATTGTGGCTCGCCAAAGATTTCGGATTTTGAAAAAATAAATATAAATAAATACATTCCAAGCACTCTGTTAAGGGAACAAATGGCAAAGAGAAAACGCTTTCCAGGTGTAAAGACAGTAACAAGAAACTGCCAAGAGACCCTGTGGAAAGGAGGAGAGAAAAGATGGAGGGTCAGGTCCAGTGCCCCTTGCTGGGGTGCCCAGGACCTTGTGCCAGAAGTCCCAGGAGGCCCACCAGAAGCACTTGTGGGAGTCTGTTATTTGGTGTAGGGTCCCTGGGGGCCAGAGGATGCAGTGAGCCCCGGGAGCAAGCCAGGACCAGGGTGGGTGGGCTGGGGTGCAGGCCCTGGAGGCAGAGGGAGGCTGCCCTGCCTCTGCGGGAAAGAAAGGCACTGGTATGGTTACGAGGTTGGTTATGAGGTTAAAAGGGTGATCAGAACAGAAAAAAAAGAAGAGCAGCCCCAAGTGGGGAAAACTCCAGGCACGGAGCCGGCAGGGGCCTCACTCCCACCATCCAGGACTGCTCCAGGCTCCTAGAACCCTCAACCCCTCTGCCTTGTGCCGATGCCTCTTCATTCTGAGCAGAGGAAGAAATGAAGCCTCCAGAGTCCCAGGAGAAGCAGGGAGAGGTCACGAGCCCTGTGTTGTGCAAAAAGGGTTCATGGCCCTGCTCCCCAGGGAAGGGGGTCTGAGGTGTCACTGCCCACCCCAGGGCGGTCACCGGCCAGGCGAGGGAGCTGCCCCCTCTGTCAGCACTCGCCCGGGAAGCAGGCCAGCAGCCCAGGAGGATGTGAGACAGGAGGGCCGCGGCGCCAGGCGCCGGTTTAGCTGGCCCAGGACTTCCGGTTCTCCGGGTTCTTATGGCTCCTGTCGGCCCTCAGCGCTGTGGCGCTCTCTGCCTTGGCCAGAGCCGCCGTCAGGGAGGCCAGGTTGGTGGCGGAGCCGGAGAGGGTGCTGCTCCTTCGGGGCTCGGGGGCACCTTGCAGCCTGAGCCCCGCACTGCGCCGCCGCCCTGAGCCAGTTGCTCTGCGCACCCGGCCCGGCCGCACCAGCAGCCCATAGCCGGGGTTGCACTTGAAGTACTGCTTCCCTCCAATGGAGCCGTCATTCTTACCTGAGGAGAAATGAGAAGAGGATATAGAGGTGGCTTCCCACGGCCCCTCACTCCCTGTCGAACAGATGAGGCCAGAGGCACAGGTTCCCTGGCAGCACATGGTGGCCACCAGGGGCAGAAACCCCCAGGCAGCGCAGGTGTGAGGTCAATGCGCCCATCCTGCCATTCCCCATGCCCAAGTGCAGGCAAGTCAGCAAAGCAGAAGTGGCACCTACCTCACCCTCCCCCGGGCACAGACCATTTTCAACCTCGATGGTCCAAATGTAAACCTAGGATGGAGGTTGCTGGTAGAATGATTATTTTTCCTGAATCCATTAGATGGAAACTGGCAAATTACCAAATTGTAGCTAGTCAGATGTCACACATAATGTGTCAGAATGGAGGGGAGGGGGTGAGTTTCCTTTGTAAAAACAAATGAAAATGCATTAAAGTGAAGAATGAGAACCCAGCGCTCAAGTTGGTAGAAAGGATACCTGAGCAAAGGAACCACCCTGACCCCTAAATGTCAACATCTCATGGTGACAGGTTGGTGGGGAACATGATCTCTGCAGCAAACAGTCATGAATTGTGCTCACTCTCTGCACATCCTGACCCGTCCTTCTCTCTTGCCCCACTCCAGACAGGCCCTCCCTCACCACCTCCTCTCTGTCAGCAAGGACTCGTCAGTGCACCTCTCAGCGCATCTAACAGACCATCTCTCTCGCTCTGTGGCCACCACAATCCCTCGGCTCCCGGGGCCCACGAGCCACCCCTACCCACCAGCTCCCGCTTCTGGTCTTCCGACTGTTCTCTGCCCACTCACCCCATTTCATTTTCTTCACAGCACTTAGTACTATCAAGTTCTAATTATTTGTTTGTTTTCTTGGTAATTTTCTCCCTCCCAAACTGAAAGTCCAGCGAGACGAGGGACTTTTTTTTGCTCCCCAAGGTGTCCTTGGAAACCAAGACAGCGACTGCCCCACGGTGGGTGCTTAATTGTTGGATGAATTCATCTATTTGCTAATCCCCCTTTACTTCTTGAGTCCAACTGCAGATATAAACTTCTCTCCCAATTTCCCTGCACATAATAGACACTTCTCTAAAAAAATGTTCTGGCCCACTTCCACCTTACAGCATTATTCACAGCAGCCAAAAAGTGGAAACAATCCACATGTCCATCAACTGACAAATGGATGAACAAAAGGTGGGAATTCCACAGACTGGAATATTATTTGGCCAGAAAAAGGGATGAAGTGCTGACACAGGTTGTCACCAGATAAACCTTGGAAAATTACACTGAATGAAAGAAGCCAGTCACAAAAGCCCAGCATATTGTATGATCGATCCCCTTTATGTGAAGGTCCGGATTAGGACATTGCATATAAATTTAGAGAGCCAAAAAACTGATTATTGGTTGGCTAACTAGGGCTTAGGGAGGGGGAGTGACTTCAAAATGGGCATGTGGCTTCTTTTTAGGTTGATGAACCTGCTCTAAAATTAGACTGTGGTAGTGACTGCACAACTCTGTAAATCTACAGAACCATTAAGTTAACTGTACACTTTTAACAGGTAGACTTTGCAATATGTGAACTGGTTTCAGAGTAAAGCTGTTTTCAAAAAAACATCTGAAGGACCAAGTATTTCCTTAAGTTGTGGCCCTGGTTTTTCAGAAAATGGTGATCTATTTGCTTTTAAGATGTGCCGTTCTATGATGAGACATAAGAGACTGGCTGGCGAGCCTGCAATGCATCTTAGATCACCTCTTCTGTTCTCAAGTGGAGGCATCCAGCTGCATACACACATCAGTGTTTGCAACCTGAGCAGACACAACTACTGTTGCACTGTTACAGTTCAAAAGCAGATGCCTCTCTGACTTAAAAAAAAAAAAAAAAACATTTAAATTCATTACCAAATTGAGAGTAGCTTTCAATCAATGTCTTAGGTTTTTGAAAAATGTCTGGAGGTTTAACAAAGAAAACGCTTAGGGAACTCTTAGTCCTGATTTTGAAAAGTTATGACCTGGGGTCTCAGGGAGGTCAAATGATGTGCTCAAGGGCACACAGCAAATTCCCGGCAGTGCTGGGGCGGGGCCAGCACTCTCCCCCCAGATTTCAGTTGGCAAAGTCCCCTGGGGACCCCGGGACCCGTCCCAAACAAGCAGCACTCACCTGAGGGTAAGTCTAACTCTACTCCGATCCATGTCCCCTCCTGAAAGTCGGTTGGCCCGATGTATCTCACAATGCCGAATTTGTTGGTGCCCACGGTGACATACTCTCCTTCTTTGAGCCACTCTGGGACTTCGCTGGCTTCTTCAGAATCTGAGGAAACTTCCAGCTTTCCCAAGGCCTGTGCCCCAGCACTGCTATCACCCAGCCCCCCGGAGGCTGGGAGGTCCTCCTCAGCACCAGAGGGGCTGCTGGGGTCCCCGCCGAGCATGCGTGTGAACGACTTCAGCTCGGAGGTTCGCACTTTCTGTATTCTGAACGGAGACGAAGGAGCAGGTGACTGAGACAGGAGGTCAGGAGGCTGTGGTTTGGAGACATCTAGCTCGAAGCTGGCAGCAGGCTTCACATGGTCTGTGGGTCTTCCGAGCTGCTTGGTGGCCGAGGAAACTTCGCCACTGCTCTGCTGGCTGGGTGATTCCTTCTGGGGGGCAGACGTGAGGAGATGAGTCCGTGAAGCCCTTGCTTCCTCATTCTGCTTCTCCGAGGAAACCGCTCGCCTGGCCTCCGACACACCGTTGCTGTTGCCCCAAGCATTTTGCATTGCTGGGACTGGCAGGGACAGAAGGCTGCGCTGACACTCCAGCCGGGCAGGAAGATCACTGTCTGCAGTGGGAGCAGCAGATGGAAATGGGAGCTCTGTGTCCAGGGGGGCCTGGCAGAGGGCAGGAGGGGGTGAGCCTGGCGTCTGGACCCCTGCTGCAGCCGCGGCATCAAGGCCAGGGACGAATGCATCAGACAGCGTTGCGGTGGAGACACTGTGGGAAAAGTACCCGCTGGAGGCCTCACTCAAGGGGCTGGGCGGCCCTTCCAGAATTTCAGGGGCCTGGGTGTTGGCAGTGACAGACTGCTGGGGAGGTGCTTTCGTGGGTCTGTCATAGATCTTCACAGGGGCCATCTGCACAGTCACATCAGGAGCCCCACTACTCCCCACGCTCTCTCCATAAGCCTGAGGCAGGGAAGGACCAAGAATAAAGGTTAAAATTCAAAGTCAACTGCTCATTTCCAAAAGGACGGAGGCAGATTTTGTTGTCAGCTGAAACATTACAGCTTTGACAGTGAAAAGAGCACTACTGTGCACCTGGGCAGACCGGGTGCCCATTCTGTTCCACCACTTCCATCCCGGTGACCCCAGCTTTCCCCCCAGCACGTGCTGAGCATGGAGCAAACAGCCACCCGCCTTCCTGCTGCCTGAGACAGTGTGGCTGATAAGAAATACATATTTGGCCTTCATCCTATTTCTGCCACAGAGCTCCCAAAACCCTTGGAGTTTCCTAAGTGATAAGAGTGATAAAGGTGTTTTGATATTCCTAACAAGCCCCTTCCAACAACACCTCAGTTTGTTAATGAGGTGACTCTGGGCCGGCACCTAAGGATGGGGGCTGGTTGTCAGGACAACCCACCTTGTGATTCCAGCTTCAGCCCCACAGCCAACCTCCAGGGAGAGGAGAGGGGCTAGAGGTGAGCTAATCACTAATTGCCAATGACTTAATCAATCATGCCTATGTAAGAAGGCTTCCATAACAACCCAAAGGGATAGGCTTCTGGGAGCTGCTGGTTTGGGGAACACATGGAGGTGTGGGGAGAGGGTTGCACCCAGGGACGGTGTTGAAAGTCCACGCCATTTCCCCACACCTCGCCCTATGCATCTCTTCCATGTGGCTGTTCCCGAGTGGTAACGCTTGTAATAAACTGGTGATCTAGTAAGTAAAATGTTTCTCTTGAGTCAACATTTGACAAATGAATCTGACAAATGAATCAAACCCAAGTGGAGGATCATTGGAACCTCTTATCTACAGCCGGTTGGCCAGAAGCACAGGTGACCACCTGGGCTTGTGACTGGTACCCAAAGCAGGGACATTCTTGTGGGCCTGAGCCCTTAACCCACGGGATCTGACGCCGTGTCTGGGAAAGACAGTGTCAAAATTGAGTTGAACACTCAGCTACTGTGGGACAAGGGCTCGGTGGTGGGAAAGAAGATCTACTCGACAGCCATGTAGGGTCAAGTGAGGCATGACATGGTCCTCACCACAGGCTGCAGCACGCAGTAGGTGCATATTATGTCTCGATTTCCTCCTTACCCGCCAGCATCCCAGCCTCCCTGCACTCAGGCTAAGCACCCTGCTCATGTGGAAACAGATCCCCCTGCCCACCACGGACTTCACGAGGAACTGAGAGAATCCCCAGAAGCCAGAAGAGTACTTTCTCTCTTGAAATGAGGATCCCATTGAAGGAGTGAATGTGCTCAACACAGCTTCACCAGCACAGCCAGGAATGACCCTCGGGCCTGGCTCCTGGCTCCTGGCCAGAAGTCAGATGGAAGAAGAGGAGACAGCTGCCTGCAGGCTGGTCCCATGTCATGGGTCGGGGACCCTCTGGTCCAGGGAGACGCAGGCCAGGCAGTAGCCTGCCCCGCAGTGAAGGGGGACTGAGCGCAGAAGGAGCCGCAGAGGCTGGCCTCCCCGTCTCGTATCACTCGTCTGCCTCACTCTGACAGAGACACACACAGCCCCATCCCATGGGGAATGACAACAGCCACTGCTCGTCCACATTCTACTGGTTCTGAGGTGCTCCTAAGGTGTTCTTTCAGTGATAACTGAAGCCATTTGAAGAAGTTAGCAGATTATCTTTCTATTCCCAATTCACAATGACAGGGGCAAGAGAGAAGGCAGGAACAGGGAATGGGGTTGGTGCTCTGGAGAAGGGTGCTGTTCAGAAAGAGAAATATGTTTTCCAATATTTACGGAAAGATTATTTATATTACAGGAATGGCCATTTTCCATTTGAAATACAGGATTTATTTGAACTGGGAAACAGCTGAGATCTATAAGTCTCTTACAGTTACTTGGCTTAACTCAGCAGTCTGATAAATCATGCATTTTCACGTGTATTGTCATTTATATTCCTGTCTCCAGAGGCCCTCCTTTCCCCACAAGGCACACTTTCAGGGTACAAAATTAACGGCGCCTCTTGAGATTAACAGCCCATTTTTGTGATGGATCTCCAGGCTGCAAAATTTACTAAATCCAATAGATCAATAACTGTCACCAGCATAAATACTCTAAAAGATTAGGCAATCCTTCAATCATTTTTCTTTTGCAACTTGTACATGTTTTATTTATTCTTTTCTATTTTATTTTTAATATCACTGACCAGGCAGGGAAGAATATACAAACAAAACTACCAGAGTCTAGAATATGAACAGGAACTATGGTTCTGAAATAGTACGTGTTCCCTATTCCCCAATGGTAACACCTCATCGTTGCCACATGGACAGCTCTCTGCAAAGGGCCAGCTTGGTCTTGTCCTGAGGAGGTGACAGTCCAGCAGACAGTGTCTTGGATTTCCCTGGTCATTATCCCATTTGCCTCCACATGAATCCTTTGATGTAGGCCGGCAAGTATTACCATATGCATTTTACAACATGGCCCAGAGAGGTTAAAGGATTTATCCAAAGCCTCCAGTAAGTGACAACCAGGGATCAGAGGTCTGATGCACAGTGACAACAGGGACCAAAGGTGGCAGAAGGCGAGCACTGATTGCTCGGTTCTTTCCTGCTGAGCCCGAGTGAAGCCTTGGGTTCCTTCCGTTACAGCACTGCAGGAAGCCACTCCCACTTGACTGGAGTTGATATGTGAGTGGAAACCTTCTCTCCCATCTGTGGGTTATTCCCACTGACACTTCCAGACCTGCCTGAGCCACAGAGGCTGTCGCAGGTCTGGTGCCCTCCCCCGTGAGAGACATGGTCTCCCTGTGTCCCAGTGGCCTTGGGGTCCCAGTCCTGCCTCAGCAAAATAACAAACACTGCTCATGGAGCACAGAGGGGGGCCACGTGAACATCAAATACGTTCTGGATGGAAAAGGGCCTTTTTTAGAAAGGAGTGAATCCGTGGAGGTCTGAGTTCTCTTTCAAAACATTAGCCCTTTTTTGCTGTTGTTTTAATAAATAAAATATTCCGATAAAGATACAGCCCTTCCTAAGAGAATGAATGCACAGTGGGAGAAAATAGATTTGCTATTCATAAGATGAGAAGTGCTGTTCATCTGTGGGAGATCATAAGAGACTATTTTCTCCCCAGTTTAGCATTAGTCTTTTCACGCTGATATCATGAATCAGAATGAAATGTAAAACTGAGAATTAAGCAAACACTCAGGATAAGGAGATTGTTCTGTTTATAGAAATCGCCTTTGCCTAGCAGTGGACTATTAAAGCAGCAGACTACATTAGCAGTCAAGCACCTAAAAGTTTAGCAATCATATGATTAACAAGTTGAAAATAGAAAAGTAGAACAAGGAAAATATAGAGGGAGAAGACAGTGACCTATATTATAGCTAATTATCAAAACAGGAACGCTAAAATGAAAAACCCACAGGTGTGGACTCAACAATTAGAGCCTCGGGGCCACCCACCACATGTGGGACAGACACCAGCAAAGGTGCCACCCCCACCCGACTAACTCACCTCCACCATTCTGGTCGTCCCCACGTCCGGGAGGGCAGACTGCACCATGATCCGGGGCACGGGCTGAGAAAACAAGTGAACAAGCAGGCGTAAGGGACCAAGAGAAGCAGAGCAGAGATCACCACAGAAGGTTTTAATTGAACACACTGGACAGCCCATCAGGAGGACGCACGCGACGTGAACTTTTACAACTTTCAGGAATTCTAACAAGTCACTGCCAATTAGGCGTGCCAAGCGCTAGTGGCACCACGCTCCACAGGGGAGTGTAGGAAATACACAGCACAGCGAGCACATACCCCCCCTCCCCACTGGCAACACAGGACACATGCTGAAAACCGGTACCATGGATGGCACACCTACACACTGACAGCCTCCCTCTCCACTCACATATGGCGCATGTTTGTCAAGGGCTGTTCTGCACATACTAGTGTTGCAGGATGCTAGAGAGAAACGGTTGGAACAGGAAAGGTGGGAGAAGCTTCAGGCAGGAGGTGGGACACAAAGCAAGCCTTGATGGCCAGGGAGAAGTGGTGCCCAAGCAGGGCCGGTGAGCATTATCACAGGAAGTAAGGAGTAAGGAAGCTGGTCTGGCTAGTGCACAAGTCTGGGGCATAAAACAGAGCAGGACAGACATACGAATAGAGGCTTTGGTGTCTGCAACTACCCTAATCAGGTAATGACGAGGACCACCACAGTGCCTGAGCAGAGAAAGCAGAAGCTTGAGAAGACTAATCTGGTGGTAAAAGGCAAACTGATTGGAGATATATTTAAAGGCTAAGACAAACTGCGATGAGACTCCAGCAATAGAGTAGATGTGAGGGGATAAGAGCCTGAACTGAAGAGTACAAGCAACAGCACAAGAAAGGACTTGTTATTTATGGACATGTGGTTCAAGGAACATTTAAACACACACACACACACACACACACACACACACACACGAGAGAGAGAGACAGTGAAAATAATTAGTACCAGGATAAGGAAAAGGGACGTCAGAAGAAGGAGCTGGTAACTGCAAAGAAGAAGAAATCAGATATTCCTTTAGTAGCTGCTGGGTTTACAACCACACTGGGACACAGAAACAGATGTGATTCTCTCCAAGAAACCAGGAATCCACCACTTCTGCCTTTATTCCAACAACCAACTTCTGACACCTTCCCAGGTCTCCCCATTCTAACGCAAGAGTCTGGACCTCCCCTCAGAAGGCTCAGCTCCAAGAGGGCTCCATCCTGGCACCATAAACGAGCCCCCAGGAGGTGACAAAATCAGGCGTCACAGCTGGTTTCCGTGCAGTATGAGTCTCTTTTCTCTTGTTGTATCCAAAAGGAAAAGGAGGGGACCAAAGATCTATGACATGATCTAAATTGCCTAGAGTTGTAGACTTCGTATCTCCCCATTTCCCTTCTGGCCCTAAGCGCTCCAAGTCCTCCCAGTTCCCAAGATGTGTCTGGGTGCCTGAGGCTTCTCTCCCATCAAGATGCTCTGGACAGTGTGTAGGCGCTAAGGCTGGACAGCCAAAGTCCTGCTTCCTACTGAGCAGCCCAAGCTCTTACCTGAAGGGAGAGGAGCCCACTTGGAACAAGATGGTGCAGGAGTTCAAGCACCAAGTAACTTTTAGCAAGAGGTACCACGTTTTAGCAAAGGGTACTGCTATAACCACCTACACTTCACGACTGCCTTTGGGAGAAAAGAGCTAGAAGGTATTAATTCTGCTGAAGGTAAGGGAATGGTGGTGGGATCTGAGAAAAGAAGAAAGGACAGGCAATTAAGTAAGAAATGGTGGAAGATAAGTCTAAATAGATGGAAGAACCTAGGGATAAACTAAAGAAAAGTACACTTTACCCTGCAAACAGGGACTTATGACAAGGGAGGGCTAGTATTCACAGGTATGTTTAAGAAAGGCAATGTGAGGGGCACCTGAGTGGCTCAGTCAGTTGAACGTCCAATGTCCAACTCTTGATTTTGGCTCAGGTCACGATTTCATGGTTTGTGGCATCAAGCCCTGCATTGGGGTCTGTGCTGACAGCATGGAGACTGCTTGGGATTCTCTCTCTCCTTCTCTCTATGCCCTTTCCCCACTCATGTTCTCTCTCACTTTCTCTCTCAAAATGAATAAACTTTAAAAAAGACATAATATGAGTGGCCAACAGAAGAGAATGAAGGAAGACATCCTTCATGTGATGAGCGCCTCAACCACAAGAATCGTCCAGCCTTTCCTTGGATTCCTGGACCAGGAAAGCCTCTCCCCTCAACTCGCACGACACATCACTTCTCTGTCCCTCACAGCACCTAGCCGGTTCTCCCGCACAAGAATCTCCACTTCTCCACTCTGCTGTCAACTCGGTAGACAGTGATACTTGAGTTATTTTCAAGCAAGTATTCTCCAATCAGCTCTATAGTCCTTGAATCCAGGGGTTGCTGTATTTATTTTTATATTTATATTTATATAATATTTATATTAATATATATTTATATATATATTCCCATAGTATCTGGAGTCACCCCTGGTACCCAGGGCCCAATGTCATGGCTCTAGGCTACTAAGCTGAGACCTCACATCTCCCTCTCACAGGCTTCCTGTCACAGCCAATCACCCTCAATGGCCACTTCTTCATCAAGAAACACACCTGCTTCATAAATAGGCCCACCCCAACTCCACCAGTCAGACGACGCAGGTGCGGAGCCAAGACACTGGATGATCACACGCATCTGAAATGGCTAAATGTAGTGTCAAACATAAGATAGGATCAGGTCTGAGTGGGTCCTGAGTGTCACGTCAAATACTTTATGCATACCTACCTCTCTGGTTCACATGCTGGTAACCTCGTGATGCCCTCTCCGTGGGAAGCCAGGCAGTGATGGCTGATAGAAACCAACTCTGGTCAAGTGAGCATCAGGTAGATATTTCTCCACCAGAGGACTCTGAGACGTGTGTACGAAAGAGGGTGAGGTATGGGCATACAAGCTTGGCCATGTATTCATTTTTTTGAAAGTTTTTTCTTTTTTTTTAAAGCTTATTTATTTTGAGAGCGTGGGGGAGGGGCAGAGACAAAAGGGAGTGGGGGGGAGAGAGAGAGAGAGAGAGAGAGAGAGAGAGAGAGAGAGAATTCCAAGCAGGCTTCACACTACCAGAGGGAAGCCCGACGTGGGGCTTAAACCCACGAATTGTGAGATCACGACCTGAGCCAAAACCAAGAGTCAGACACTTAACTGACTGAGCCACCTAGGCATCCGTAACTGTTACTGACACTAAGTGAGGAGCACACAGGGATTCCCTCTAGTATCCTTTCTACTTTTTATGTATTTCAAATGTTTCCATAAAGCTGTCCTACATGAAGAAGATAACTGGGACTCAGATTGAATGTCCAAATTCAGTTCAACAAAGACTCAGGTCTCAGTGTGCAAGGTGCTGCAACAAGCACTGTGAGGAACACAAAGGTCACAAAGTCACAGGCTTTGCTTTCAACAGACTGGCAAGGACATGTATACAAATAACTGAAACATCAAGGAAAATGACATATTAGAATCAGTTTCAAACGCAGAGAAAATTCAGAGAAGAAGGGATGATAAATGAAACAGGCCTAGAATACCCTCATGAGGGCGATTTTACTTTGAGATAGGCCTTGAAGACTGAGTGGCTTTACCGGGGCAGGGGGACACTTCCAACCTGAAGAATGACACAGCAAAGGAGCTGCTCTCTGAGTCTGATGTATTCCCTCTACTGCCACCGCTGCCCCAAGAAAAGCTACTCAATCTTCCAGGAGGTCTTGGAGAAGAAAGAATGATCTAGAGTGACCTGCACCAGGCAGAGGGAAGCCGGTTAGGACTGTGTGCAAGAGGCCTTGTGAGCTCATGGTTGATTTTCACCTGTAGTAATGAGCTACAAAGGTACTGAATGAGGAGTGATAAGAACTATGCATAGAGAAGATTAATTCTGAACCAGGAGAGATATGAAACTTGGACAGATAAATTAAAAAGTTGCTTCAATGGTTTGGTGGAGAGCCATTAAGAGTCTGAACTTGGATGGTAAAAGGAAAAGGAAATGGAAATTTGGAGATATGAAGGAGACTACTGAACACTTGGAATCAACTGGCTGGGGAGGCTGGGGAAACAGAGTCAAAGATGATGCCCAGGAAGGATGGATGACAGGGAGGAGGGTAACGGTGGTATTAGCAGAACTGGTGTCCGTTTGTGTCCCAGTGAGCGCGTGTGTGCACCTGTGCATGTGCCTATGTGCAGGGGTGAGGGCAGGGGGCACCCAGCTTTCTGTATTTGGCGATGGCCTGTGATGAATTCAGGATACCAAATTCAGGTATTCATTAAGGATACCAAAAATACCTACAAAGTGTACTGAAATCTTAAGTGTGCCATTTGTCCTTCACACATAAGAGCTCAAATTTCCAAATGTGTATTGTTTGCATTTTAATGCTCTTTTACATATCCCTTGTGCAGACAGTTGCCTCCTATTTCAGGAGCTCAAAACATTTCAGATCATAAGTTCATTAATCCTTACGACACATCTGGCAACTATTAATAAAAAGACTGCAAAGTATTTTGCAGCTATAAATATTAAGGAGAAGTCCCATGAGGCAAGCAAATAGAAGTGTAATTATCTACATCTCACACTACAGAAACCAAGGCTCAGAGACATTCACCTAACGGTTAAATGCATCAGGCTGCCCCATGAGTCAGTGACAGAGATGGAAAAGGACTGACTTCTCCAGCACCAGCCGAACCCGCAATCATGCTGTCTGCTGAGCATCACTGAAACTTAACAGATGAGTAGGCTACAAGCAAGAGAACTGCTTACAAGTATTTCAGGGAAAAGATGAGGGTCACTTCTCATATCACAACCCATCATTTTTTAACTCTGGTTTTCACATGCCACCTGAATGAAGAAAAGATAGAAGATCAACTCAGAATTTCAACGAGGCATAAGACTTACTGGAAGACCCCCATGCCTAAAAGAATATAAGGTTTTAACACCTTGGCAACACATAAAGATCCTCACCTCTCCATGAGGCTGTGCCCTTTCCTCCCTTGTTAGGCTAACCCCACTCTGCACGGACTACACTGCTCTGCCACAGCCTTCCCCGCGCTCTTCCTTTTCCCTAGGCACATATTTTCTACCTGGTGCGCAGCCAGTCACGTTTGTCTCAGCTAGAGCATGCCTTCACCGTGTCAGCCAGCCCCAGACATATACAGACTACAGCATCTACAATATCATCCTATTTGGCTCTCTGAAGGGTAGGCATTATGGTTCATTCATCTCCGTATTCCCATACAGAGGAGAATAACTTCATGTTTGTTGAATGAATAAACACATACATAAGTGAACAAATTAATTACTTAAGTGACATGAAGAAGGCCAAATTGTACAGTTACAGAGAACCTGGAAAAGAAGAGACATTCTGAAATTTGGGCACAGGGGTAGGTAGAGGGGAGAAGAAATAATTTTAAAAAAAATTTTTTAATGTTTATTTTTGAAAGAGAAAGAGAGAGAGAGAGAGAGAGAGGGGGGAGGGGCAGAGAGAGAGAAAGACACAGAATCTGAAGCAGGCTCCAGGCTCTGAGCTGTCAGCACAGAGCCCGACTCGGGGCTCAAACTCACAAACTCTGAGATCATGACCTGAGCTGAAGTCGGATGCTTAACTGACTGAGTCACCCAGTCACCCCAGAAAAAATATTTTAAAGCAAAAAATATACACTTTGTTCCAAAACACTGAATTTTCTGAGGCATTTCTTTTCTTGTTTGAAAATGAACCTTTCTTCCCTGTATGCTAGTCTGCTTCCTTTTCAGGGATACCTCAAAAAACAACCCAAAGTATGGTAGAGAGTCCCATATAATTGACCAGGGAAATAAAACAATCAGAGGCACAACAAGAGAAACCGAGGGACACCATTAAAAGAACACTTTCTGAAACGACAGGTCCTGGACAGTCAATAAGCCTCCTTTAACAGAGTAATACTAACAGGTGCCCAGTACAT
>CM053567.1:47328229-47376968 GCA_028646485.1 Cryptoprocta ferox
GAGAAGGACAGATACCATATGTTTTCACTCATAGGTCTAACAGGAGAAACCTAACAAGGGACCATGGGAAGGGGAAAGGGGGAAGAGAGTTAGGGAGAGGGAGGGAGGCAAATCATGAGAGACTCTTGAATACTGAAAACAAACTGAGGGCTGAAGAGGGAGGGGGAAAGGGGTAGGGGGGTGATGGTCATGGAGTAGGGCACTTGTGGAGAAGAGCACTGGGTGTTATATGGAAACCAACTTGACAATAAACTATAAACTTAAAAAAAAAAAAGAGTTCAAGTAAGTGCAAAAAAAAAAAAAAAGAGTCAGATGCTTGACCTACTGAGCCACCCGTGTGCCCCTACATAATTTTTTAAAGAATCTGAACAATTAAGGAATACTGAAGCCTGGAAAACAAGATATAAAGCCTTTTTTCTTATTTTAGTTAGTTATGGTGATGACACATGGAGCAACATTTATAAGGTTTATTTCATCAAGGGAGCCCAAGTATGAGTAACCCTAAAACAACATCTTTATGCACGAGGGAAGAACTAGTAGTTGGCTTGTTTTTTCCCATTTTATTTATCTTTTTAGGTTTATTTATTTATTGCGAGAGAGAGACAGAGAGAGAGACAGAGAGCACGCGCAAGAGAGCATGCGCACAAAGTGGGGAGTGACAGAGAGAAGGAGAGGCAGAATACCAAGCAGGCTCCCCACTGTCAGCACAGCCCCATGCAAGGCTCAAATTCAGGAACCTGACCTGAGGCGAGATCAAGAAGCGACTGCACCACCCAGGCGCCCCCTCTGTTTCCCCATTTTATATGCGGAAGTATTGCTGACACAAAGGATGGAATAACTAACTATACAAGTATCTTTTCAATGAGTATCAGAGATGTGCAGTGCTGCTCTCTCACCTCAAAGCTGTGTCCATCCTCCATGCTGGAAACAGTATTGAAAGAGAGAAAAATATCCCTGTGGTTGACAAGACAGCCCCAAAAAAAGTGCAGGACACAGAAAACGGGCAGACTTTAAAGCACAGACAGGCCAAAAATGGGACTGTGCTTTTGATGGTGGAAATTAAATCTGAATATTAACTCTTTAAGTCTCCAGATGAACCAAAGACATCAGAGTCCCAAAGTTTGAAGCACATAAATAGCTTCATCTGAACACAAACTTCTTGATACATGGAAAAAGCTATCAGGCCAAATTAATTCAATCTAACTAATTAGAGAGCAGGAAGTTCTTTCAATTATTTTATGTGCTGTCTGAGAAACACACTTGAATACGAGTACAGATTTCATTAATTGCAGTTCATTATTTTCCAGATTAGTTACTAAACTTGCATCAGAAGGTCAAAGACAGCAATTTTGTCAGCTGCCACCTCTTTCAGTGCAATATCTTTGCATTTCCAGAACTCAGAAATTGATTACAAACAAAAACAAATCTCCATAAAAATGAGAAACATAAGTCTTTATGAACATGTTCAAACCAAAACATTTTGTAAAATGTAAGAATCTTTGTTTTTAAATCTTCAGAGTAAACTGTTAACTTCTACCCTTCAAGAAAAGATCCATGAATCTTTTCAAATACTGAAATATAATGTCAAAAAATAATAGCATCTTGATCTGAAAACCTGCTGACTCCAAAGAACAAGTTAATAAACATTAATCTTTTCGTTAGAGTTTCACCACGGTTGTATGTTTGTATCTTTCCATGAGGGAGAGTACTGAACACTCTTGTTTGAAAATGTCAAGGACACTCTGATTAAAAGTACTTTTTTGAGAATAATCCTGCCTTCATTACACAACTTCTGCCTCTCTTCCACCAAACAGTGAAATTATAGGAATGACTGGTAGAAACAGGCCCTATCCCATTCCTCAGTTATTACCTGGACTATTTTTATATTCTCAAAATCTTATTTTTTTAAAAAACAGAAGTGACAGAAATTCCTCAGTGCTCTTTTGAAGAGAGCATCCTTCTACCTCTAAATCATTCTACTTATTCACAGCTGTTACCATGCTCTTTGCTAATTTCATCTCTGTCATTCTGCGCCTTCCACCCCCTGCTGTAGCGGAGCCATCCTACACAGCTCTCTCCGCCTCGGTGCTGCCATCCCTTGACTGCTTATACAGTCAGCTCTCTTAGTCATTGTTTGGTCAAGCTATAAATAACTCCTTTAATCCTTTCTCATAAATCATTTCTGACGTTATCCCCAGAAATAATTCCAATTGGTCAATGGATTTCCCATAGTGACATATCCAGAACCAAGTGCAGTAATCTAAACGTGGTCTATTAATGCCAAGGGTGGCGTTCAGGTGAGTCCATGTGAGTTTCTTCGTTATTGTGACTATTTCAGGGAAGGACTTTAAGTCTTCAAACTAAACTGGGACAGAAATATAAAAAAGGAAGAAGTTTTAGTATCTTTCCTCATACTTCAGGGGGAAACAGCTTTAAAATGATAAAAAGAGAAAGTTGGGGGTGAAATAGAAATAAAAGAATGTCCTATCACACATGGTCTATTTGGTTACCACATATTGTTTCTGTTGATACTCAAACCATTTGGGTTTTTTGGTTTTTTTGTGCTGTTTCACATTATATATCTTCAGCAAGGTTACTATCTATTTATTATCTCTACATCTTATGCAGTATTAATAATTTATCCTTTCCCATACTTTAGAATTGATCCAGATTCCTTTTAGGCATATGCACTGATTTCTATTTTTCTGGGTTCTGTCTTTGATGTTATTCTATAACACACCAAGTTTTTTAGTCTTAGGTATTGATTATTTAATGACTATTTATATAGGCCATTGAAATGCGTGCAATAACAAAGCACTAGCAGCAAATAAAACACAGAATCAAAAGGGAGAGCAAGGTTCACGGCATTTGTGTATTTCTTTACACTGCTGGTAAGTGATACCACTAGATACCTCACAACGAGCTATGGCAAAGTCAGGCAGTGAACAGACTGGTCTAGGAATGTTCGCCAGCATGAATGTGTTTTAGACTTGTTACAAGACTGGTGATACAGAGAAAGGGACATGGTGTCCCTTTATTTCCATAATGTATCTAACAAAGTCTCCTGATCTCTTTGGTAGAGAGAGGAAGAAATGTGGACTGGAGATGGTAGTTACTGAACATAGAAAGCTGAAATGTGCTGATCTGTCACCCTGTGACTTGAGGAGTGATCTTTAGTTGCCTATGACAGGGTTCTCTCTTAAGTCCTCTAATATTCAATTATTTTATTTATGATTCAAATGAAAACAGACTATGCCCTTAAAAAGTTTGCAGAGATAGCTAGATCAAATGTATTTTCTAAATAATTACTCAAGAAATACCTTGATATTCTAGGAGCATTAAAACAAAATTAAGATGAAAAATTCTAGAAATGAATCTAAAGTTCCTTAAGTGTTTTTACACATCGTCTAGATAACACAGTAATAAAAGAGAAGAACTGCACTGACAAGAGTGTAACCAAACAAACAAACAAGGAAACATTAACTGACCAGAAGCACAACGAGCTAATACTGGCCTTAAAAAAAAAAAAAAAAAGTACAATCATATGTTGCTTTGGTGGAAGTACATTATTTAGAAGAGGAAGATGATGATTCCACTATTTTCAAGTGTGGGCTTGAATATACTTCCGGGCTCCCTACTTGAAGCAAGACTCTGACAAGGCAACTGAAGAATGATGGAGCATTTATTACCTGAGATACAATGGACTAACCTATAGCTGTTAATTAAGTCTATAGAGAACCCCCTTCGCCCCTCCTTTTAACTCCTAGGTAACATCAGAGGAAACTCTGAGGCAAAGACTGGTCAGAAAGAAGTGGACTTTTTTCCTAGAAGACTAAGAGTTTCCACAAGGAGAGGAAGGACAGATCATCAACAACAGTAAGACCCTCAACTTTAGGTATCAAAGCTGATTTCCAAGTGAATGGAATGCCATTATAGTAAAGACTACTATTTTTAAAAATTGGGGAGCACTAAAGAAGTCTAACCAATACAGCATTGTTCTTACTGCTGTTACTTTGAAATCCATTCACATTACAGTGCTCCATTTCCAAGGATGAAACACCATTCAGGTGGCGACAACTTAAAGCATATTTCAGTAAGAGAAAACTCCATATTGGCAATGTCATTTAAAATTATGCTTTACTTTCCTGAGAGCTTTATCAGAGACAGTCAATAAAAATGATGTGAGCACACGCATCTTTGATCAACTAAGTCCTGATGATAAGCTTAAGTTTTCCCCTCCTTTAGGAATAGTTCTTTAGTAGAACTTTGCATCGATGTAGGAAAGAAAGTTCATAATTATGCTTGATATTACAAATCCCCACTCCGATGTGATTCTCTCACCTCTAAACTGCAAACATAGTACTTTATACCTTTGGATGACACTTGACACATACAAACTACCTAATATTATAATCTGCATACATGTCAATGGTCAACCAATTCTAGAGAAGAGCTAATCAATAAACATATAAACATAACAATAACATCCAATGAAAAGACTAAATATGGTAATAGTATACCATACTATTCTAATGATGCAGTAGAAGCTGTTGTTTTAGTTTGGCTGGTCAAGGCCTCTCTAAATGCAAGCGTACTTCCTTAGACTGGCCTATCTTGACCACTCTAAATAGTAAACCACTCTACTAGAGACCTACTAGCCATGTAAAGACTTTGGGAAAGAGTATTCCAAGTATATGGAAAGGCCAATACAAAAAATTCTTGATACCAAAATGAACTTCATGTGTTCATGAGATTAGGAAGCAAGGGAGGAAGGAGGGAAAGGAGGGAGAAAGGAAGGAAGCAGGGAAGGAAGGGAAAAAGGCCAACATGATTTAGTATGGTGAACACAGAAGAAATAAAGGGCATAAAGATTAAAAGTCAGGGGAACAGATCATATAGGATGCTGTAAGGCACAGTAAGGAATTTAGATTTTATTCAGTTTTAGTGAGAAGCAGTGGAAGATTTCAAGCCATGAATTAAAAAGACTTTGGAAGGCCACTTTGGCTACTTCATGAATAACAGACTTTATGAGGCAAAAAGTGTCAGACAGACCTGTATGTAGGCTGCTGGGATAATCTAGGCAAGAGACGATGGTGGCATGAATGACTGATGGAAAATGGAGAGGGTCAGAAGTCACTGGATTGGAAGCAGTACCTATAAAATTTTACTGATGGACTCTTTGAGATACAAGCAACTAGGTGGACATTTGTGCTACATACTAAGATGGGCATGTATTTTTAAATAGTCTGTGTGCTGGGAGTAAACAGACTTGTGAGCTGAAACCAATGGTAATATTTTGGACTTGTAAAATGTGAATGCCTAATTGATTTATGAGTGGAAAAGCTCAATGGGCAGTTGGCTCCATGAAGCCAAAGATCAGGGGTAAAGTCTGTGCTGGTGAGAGAAATTTGAGCATTGAAAATGTATAAATAGTAAGAGCCATGGAAGTAAATGAGAGGACCCATGGAAAGAAGGCCCAGAATGGAGCTCTGGGGCACCTGAATGTTTGCAGCTTGATGGAATAGATGGTCCCCAAAAAGGGCAATTGAGAAAGACTGAGCAGTCAGTGGAAGAGACGCCAGGCAAATGTCACAGCACTGGAGCCTAGCTAGAGATGCAAGTGTTTTAGGTATGATGTTAAGTCAGATGAGGACCAGAATGATGCAGGGAAGATGCAGCTCCCTGGCGACCTTCAGTAAAGTCGAGCTTTCACAAACTGATTGGACCGTTTAGCTCAACCACTGGGCACCTTCATTAAGGCCAATTTTGTATTTATATTATCATTTATTTATGAAATGTGAAATATTTGGGGCCACTCTCTCCAATATCATTGCTCATATACATGCTCAAGGAAAGTAAACTTAATGGACAAATATTGCATAAGATATCTTTGAAATATCTCAAGATCACCTTTCTTAAACTGGACATTACAAAATGCAGTTATCTACCCATCACTACATTTCTTTCTAATACATTATTGTTCCTCTCATATCCAGAAGAACCAATCATTTACCAGCAAAACAGTAAAAATAATTTATTGTAGCAGGCGATTTCACTTGCAACATCAAAAACTCAAAATAGCACTGAATAACTAACTATAACTACAGAGTCTGATTCAATAACTACTAATGGCATGCCAATTTCCTTTAACTTCTAAAACTCTGTCTTCACTAAATAACAATTGGAAAATGGTGGTTATCAAACTTTATATTTTGATAAAATCACCTGGGTGCTTATAAATACAGATTATAAAGACACCCCCAAATGGGGTATGGGTTATGAGGTCAGGCTGTTATTGCTTTTTTTAAAGTTATATTCTTAAAAAGCTACCATGGAAATTCTGACACAGAGAGTCCATGCATCATATATTACAAAACAATGATGTAATAACAGAATAATATATGCAAAACCTTGGAAAAATCATTTTTGGCTAAACCCCAACCAAGAATTAGACTTGCTGTTTCTTTTAGCTCTCATGGTCATAGATTCCTTTGGTAACTGTCAAGCACTTCTTATGTGGTTACCTTTAGTTTAAACATCCAAAATCATGATTTTTTTTCATCCAATATGTGTACATGTCTGCGTAAGTACGTTTATATAATGTAAGATTGAAAAAAATTATATATCTATATTACAGCCTTACAAAACTAATACCACCCCCTTGAATATATATTCATAACTCAGAAAATTCTTGTAAATAGTTAAGGTCTTGAACAGGGACTCACCTGCATTTCTGCAACTTGAATGTTTTAAGTGAATGTGGATAAGCTGATGTCAAAAGACCTATTTCAACAACTGAACTTGCACTGTATGTGTTTTTGAAGGAGTATAAATAAATCCTCATTTATCATTTTCTGCTGAATTCACACCTACATAAGGCTGGAAATTACATTTCCAACAGGCTTCCCATTCACCATCGCATAAGAACAGTTTCCTGATTATGTGGAAAACCCTCTAAGATTTTCTCTAAAACGTATTTGAAGGCTTGGTGGAGAGTTTTAAGAAAAAGGGGAAATAAGACAAGTGATCACTTGTAATATTTTAAATGAAGGAACAGGTAAACCACAGCAGAGTGGAAAAAAGGTGGAGAGGGAAGGGCAGCGATGATATAAAATTGTTTGAAATAAGAAATGAAATCAAGAATTAAAAATAGAATTACATTTTCTGTTTGGCAATACACAAACAACACTAAGTGCACTTCATAAATTTTACTATTGTTGCTCTAAGTAATATTACCATAAATCACATTAGCAGTGTACTCGGCAGTTTTTAAAAGCAGAAAGGACTGAGACTGTCAATAGTTTCAACAGCTCTGTTACCTCTGAAGAGAGTGGAGCAGAAATTCTCACAAGCTTTTACTAGGCCTAAAAAGGCTGGTTCTAAGACCCCCCCCCCCCGCTATCCCTCCCCCTCTAGCATCAGTGCGACGACACAGAGCACCATTCCACCAGGAATTAGGAAATGTTCACCACTGCTTTCCTGATGCTTTTACCTGATGTGCAAGGGGAGACAGCTGTTTGCCCCTTTTCTCATCGCGGACAGGGAAGAGTGACTTCAAGAGCTTTGGCATCTGTGGCACAAAGGATTTTACTGGATTCAAGTAGGAAGCCGCTAGGCTACTAATTCCTGTCAACAGTATTGAAAGGAAAAGAGATAAAATGTAAACAACTATGTAGACATTTTCTTGCCTGCAAGTTTGCCAAATTTCATTTGTAGCAAATCTAACAATATAAATTCTTAAAAAGTATCCTTAAAAAATATTAGAAAAACATAGTATTATTATCGCTATCCTCAAATAAAATGTTATTTCCTTCCAATTAAATAACAGCAATTAGGGTATTCCTAAAACGTCCTAATATCCCATGTTCCTGTTAGTATCTGAAGGGTAATCCAACCCCAGTCCTGTCACTAATTGGTTCAAGTACTACCATCTGCCCTAGAATAAGATGAGGCTTTTCATTTTTATATCACATAGCTGATGACACACATGTATAGCTCTCTATCTAGACCTTAAACTCTTTGAAGTTAGGGGCTGTCTTCTCCAACTTTAGTTCTTTATACCAACTTACTGAATGAAGATGATGAAATGGACCATTTGGTTAGAAGGTGGTTGAGTTGTTTTCACAAGAGAGCGATCAATGCCCTGACCAACCACATTCTTACCTGCTCTAAATTACCAAAGTCTGGGATCAGACATGCAGACGATGCCTATGATTAAAAAGATTTCTCTCCCTTAGTGAATAAAAATAAAGTTTTAGGAAAATGTAACCTAAGTCATAAACTGTAAAACACTGTATCCACGGGGCATCTGGGTGGCTCAGTCAGTGAAGCGTCCGGCTTCGGCTCAGGTCATGATCTCACGGTTCATGGGTTCGAGCCCCACGTCGGGCTCTGTGCTGACAGCTAGCTCAGAGCCTGGAGCCTGCTTCAGATTCTGTATCTCCCTCTCTTTCTGACCATCCCCTGCTCACACTGTCTCTCTCTGTCTCTCAAAAATAAATAAAGAAACATTTAAAAAATTAAAAAAAAACCCCACTGTATCCACATAACACTTTAAAAAAGTGTTAAAAACAACAAGCAAGTCAACCTGAGGAACTGTGTGTGCTACTGTCTGAATGGAAGCACACAGCTACCTGCACACCTCTACTCCACGCTGGCGCTGGAATGACTCCAAGTCCATCTCCATCAGTCATACAGTTACTACATGGATCCATACAGTTCAAGGTTTGTACATTTTACATAAAGTAGTATAATAGTAACTCTAAGTAGACTGTGAAAGGTTAAGGATATTTTATAATCATGAGAGCAATCACTAAAAAAATAAAGCAAAGAGATAGCTATAAATTCCAAGAGATATGTTAAAACTGAGTTCAAAAAAGTCAAATAATTTACAAGAAGGCAAAAATAGGAAACAGAAAAACAAAACAAAGGAAATAAATAGAAAATAAGTTTGAGATGAATAAAGAGCCAGAAGCACATAATCATCTAAATGCTGAGACCAAAAATAGGGACAATCTAGACTTCTACCACAGTTAAATTAACATCCTACACTGAGGAAGACCCTTAATTAAATGAAGATCTGGCCAAAAATCTTTCAAAGGCTGTATATATCACAAAGTGAGACAATCAGACACAATGTGTCTCTTGAGTTAAGTACACAAAACTCCCCTTCCATTTATCCTACCTCCCACCCCTCCCTCAAAATGGCAGAATCTGTTCAAGACTGTAGAGTTAACTACCAATTCACAGGAAATACAGTTGATAAAGAATCCTGTTTAAACAACCTCATGGGGATGTAACAACAAAGTACATGTAACTATATAAGAACTATGTAAGAACATAGTCTACTGTACAAAAGACATGGTCTCTTCAGCAAATATAATGGATAGGGAAAAAGAGAAGAACATATAGATTAAACTTTAACTCAAGACACATATCAACTCATCACAATAAATGAGCTTTACCCGGATTTTCATTCAAAATAACTAAAAGGTATTTTTGATTCAATTGGAGAAATCTAAACACTGACTAGCTGTTTGATGATATCTAGGACTTACTGCATTAGAGACACATGTACAAATATTCACAGATGAAATGATATCTGGGATTTGCTTCGAATTATCCACAGAGGGGTTGGAGACGTAGCAGGAGTACAGATACATCAGACCAGTGATGAACTAATTATTCTGAAGTTGGGAGGGCTACCTGAGAGCATATGGTGTTATTCTTTCTACTCTTGCATGTTTGATATTTTCCACAGTAAAAGGATTCTTTAGGTGAGAGCAAAATAAAAACTTTTAAAGGGTTTGTCATTAACAAATGACTGCTAAATGCACTGATGATAGATATAATTCACAAAAAAGAAACTAAACTCAGGAGAACAGAGTGAGATGCAAGAAGCAATGATGAGCAAAGCAAAGTGGTAAATATTATACATTAAGTAAGTATGGATTACAAGCTTCAAAACAACAACAGCAGCAACAAATTTACAGAACTTTAAAACAAAGTAATTTCACTCCTAGGTATTAACTCTACAGAAATGTTCACAGAAACACTTATACAAGAACAAACTTTATTCACAGTAGCCAAAAGCTGGAAATGAGCCACATGTCCATAATCAGAAGAACTAATTAAAAATTGTGATAAATGCAACTGTGACAGTGAAATATTTCTCAACAACAAAAAATTACTGAGGATGCAACAGTATGGATGACATGGACAGAAATGTTGAATAAAAGAAGCCAAACACAAAAAAAGCATATACTGTATAATTCCATTTGTATGAAATTATAGAACAGGCAAAACTAATCTGAAAGAACAGAAATCAGAACACTGGATGCTTGTGGAAAGTAGCTGGAGGCATATAGATCTTGTACAACTTGACTGGTGTGTACAATTTGACAGGTAAATGCATTTGTCAAAACTCATTAAATATGACTCATAATCAAGAAAAAGTCAATATAAATAGACCATGAGATGGCCCAGATGCTGGATTTAGCAAATACTTTAAAGTAGTTTTTAGACACAGGCCCAAGGAAGTAAAGGAGAATCTGATCTTAACAAATGTATAGGTAGAGAATATAAGCAGAGAAATTAAAACTTTAAATAAAGAAACAAGTAGGAGGGCCTGGGTGGCTCAGTCGGTTCAGCATCCAGCTTCGGCTCAGGTCATGATCTCACGGTTCGTGGGTTCGAGCCCCATGTTGGGCTCTGCGCAGACAGCTCAGAGCCTGGAGCCTGTTTCATATTCTGTGTCTCCCTCTTTCTCTCCCCCTCCCCTGCTCACACTCTGTCTGTCTCTCTTTCTCTCTCTCAAAAAGTAAATTAACATTAAAAAAAATTAATAAAGAAACAAGTAGAAATCCTAGAACTGAAAAGATTAGTAACTGAAATAAAATATTCTCTGGATGTACTTGACAGAAGGTTGGAAATGGAAGAAGAAATTATGCAACCAGAAGAAATAAAGGATGAAACATAAAAATTTTAAAAAAATGAGCTTCTGTGAACTGTAGGGTAATATTAAACAATCTAACATACGTGTAATTTGAATATCAGAAAGAGTAGACAGAAATCATTGGGAGGAAAACATAATGAAACAATAGCTGAACATTTCTCAAATTTGTTGAAAACCTCGACTTACAGATTCAAGAATATCAATGAAACACAAGTAAGATAAATACCAAGAAAACCATACCTAAGTATAGCATAGTCCAAGAGCTAAAAACAAAAATAGAGAAAACTATGAAAGCAAACAACGTAAGAGAGTAAACAGAGACACATTACATATAGGGAAAAGAGACACAAATGATGGCTGATTCTCAGCAGAAAAGGAATCTAAAAGATAACATAAGATGTTTGAAGCGCTGAAGAAGCTATCCACCCAGAATTCTCTAGCTAGTGAAAAAATTCTTCAAATAAAGTCAAATGAAGATAATCTCAAAAAGGGGAGAGAGCATTCTTTTCTCTCCAAGAGAACTGCACAATAAGAAATACTACAGGATATTCTTTGGGCTAAAGAGAAATATTGGATAAATATAAGACTTCATGAAGGACTGGATAGTGCCAGAAATAACAAATGTGAAGAAAAATATAAAAGATTTTCTATGGTCTCTTAATCTCCTTAAAGAGAGTGGCTGTTTTAAAGCAAAAAGAATAACATTATAAAATGGGTTCATAAAGTCTATAAAAGTATAACAATTATACAAAAAGAGGTGTCCAGGAACAGGCAAATGGAATTATACACTTACAAGGTTCTTATATTTGTGCAGTGGGAAGTGATGTATTATTAATTCTAAGTAGACTATGATAAGTTAAGAATCTATACTAGAACCCTTGAGCAAAGACTTTAATAAGTAAACAAATACAGAAATACCAAAAAACCAGAAATGGAAATAAAATTTAATGCTAAAAAATATTTTTCCAATTATCCCAAAAGAAGGCAAAAAAGAAGTTACAGTGGGAAAAAAAATATTAAAAAGGCCAAACAGAAACCAACAGGAATGCAGCAGACATAACAATAATAACACTAGATGTGAAAGAACTAAATATGCCAAATAAAAGGCAAAAACTGTCTGGCTAGATTAGAAAAAAAGAGCTAACTGTATGCGGCCTACAAGACAATCACTTTTCCTTTAAAGAACAAATACAGCTAAAATTTTACAGACTGAGAAAAGGAGACACCATTCAAACAAATAAGCAAAAGAAAGTTGATGGGGCTACATTAATATCAAGTGAGACAGATTTCAAAGTAAGAGAATTCCAGAGATATAAAGGGACATTTCATAATGATAGAAATCACTTCATTGGGAAAAAAGTAACAATCCTAAATATGTATATACCTAACAACAGAGTTCCTACAAGAATGATGTAAAAACGGATAAAATAAATGGAAAAATAGATGATTTTTCATAATCATATTTGGTGATTTAATGTCCACTCACAGTGATTGATAGAATAGGAAAAAATCAGTAGAGGAGCAGAATATTTGAAGAGCAGATCTGAATAAGGTTATCAACCACATTGACTCAATTGATACACACAGAATGCTATGCTCCCAAACAGAACAGACCTTCTTTCTAAGCATGCATGGAAAGTTTACCAAGGTAGAACATAGTCTCAAAAATGTTCCAACAGACTGAAATATTAAAGAGTCTCTCAGATCATAAGGAAATTAAATAAGCCATCAATTAATAAAAAGATTCTCCCCAGACATATGAAAATGAATTAACATGCTACCCAATAACCCATGAGTCAAAGAAAAAATCAGAGGGAAATTAGAAAAATATCTTGAATAGAATGAAAATGAAAGCACCATATTCTAAAATTTGTGAAATGAAGAAAGAAATAGAAATCAATGAAACAATCAATCAAAAACAAATCAATGAAACAAAATAAACAATAAAGAAAGTAAGACCAACTTTGGTTCTGAGAGAAGACTGAGAAAAATAAGACATGTCTCAAATGTATTCAAGAAAACCAGAAAGAAAACAAAAATTATCAAAAATAAAAAGAAGGAGGGGCACCTGGGTGGTTGGTTCACTTGGTTAAGCATTTGGCTCTTGATTTCAGCTCAGGTCATGATCTCACAGCTTGTGAGATTGAGCCCCAGATCCTGCTCTGTGCAGACAATGTGGAACCTGCTTGGGATTCTCTTTCTCTCTCTCTCTCTCTCTCTCTGTCCCTCCTCCATGCTCTCTCTCTCTCAAAATAAATAAATAAACATAAAATTTTTAAATAAATAAAAAGAAGGAACATCGCAATATATCCTATAAACATTAAAAGGGCAATAAAGGAACATTATAACATTTACTGAAGAATAATAATTTAGATGACACAGAAAATTCCCTGAAAAACATAACTTATGAAAACTGACTCACAAGGAAATATAAAAAGTTAACACTTTTTAAAGAAATTGAAGTCATAATTTAAAAGTTTCTCAAAGAGAAAATTCCAGGCCCAGATAGTGTCACTGGTGAATCCTGTCAAACATTTAAGGAAGAAGTAATACCAAGCTTATAGAAAATCTTTCAGAAAAAAAGATGGTAAAGAACTATTTCCCAAGTCATTTTATGAGGCCAACATATTCATACCAAAACCTAACTAAGGCATTATCATGACGAAAGGGAAGTATTCATCATAGAACATATAGAGAAAAATCCTTTACAAAACATTAGCAAGTAGAATCAAGCAGATATAAAGGATAACACATCAAGTGGTATTTAGCACAGTAATGCAAGATAAATTCAACATTCAAAAATCAATGTAAAAACGTTATAAACCAAAAAAGGGGAAAAAATCAGATAAGCATTCACTAGTAGGACAGGAGTTACATGGTAGGAAATCCTGTTTTAAAGTTTGTTTATGTATGTATGTATGTATTTTGAGAGAGAGAGAGAATGCGAGCAGGGGAGGGGCAGAGAGAGGGGGAGAGAGAATCCCAAACAGGCTCCATGCTGTCAGTGCAGAGCCTGATGCAGGGCTTGATCTCACAAACTGTGAGATCATGACCTGAACCAAAATCAAGAGTTGACGCTTAACCAACTAAGCCACCCAGGCGCCCCAGGAAATCCTGTTTCAAACTATTTCTGAAAGATGCTCAAATTCCATGACAGTGGTTAACAAATGAAAAGATAACTTACCTGGGTCAGGAGAATGGTTATTTTGGGAACGGTCTGGGAGGGATGGGGCAACCGGAGCTAATCCTCTGGAAACTGTAGTCTGGGATACATCCTGTTGACTTTCCCACCGGCCCTGTTAAGAACAAAAACAGCAATTTTTATTCAGAAAAACCTGCGGATATTTAAGAAAAACCCGTTATCATTTCTAAAGCTTTATTCCCTTTATAAGACATGACAGGTTTATGTACTTTTCCTCCTGTACTTTTCATCTTTACAGTGTAAATTTCCCAAATACTAACAATATCTCACATTTGGATCTCCCCTCCAGTTCACAATGTGCAGTCTACTCAGTTCTGTCCTAACCTTCCGTCTGTACATCAAGCTGTTTCCCACGAAATACAGATACATGAAGACACTCCTTTTGAAAACCTCCCTTATGTTCTGCCTTGTAGGCTGTTTCTTTCTGCTCTTCTGCCTCAAGATCCTCTTTCACTTCAGATTCTCAGCTGAGACTGAGGAACAACTCTAATGTTGCAGGCTGTCTCTTCTTCCATCTCCAGGGTGTATCTATCCATCCATTCACATGCCGTTCATGAAAGTAAAAATTCTAGAATAGTATATTACCAAGGCTCTTATTTTTAACAGGTATTAAAGATAAGTTCCAGTTAAGTGCAAATCAAGTAATCACCAGTTCCCAGTAATGGAAGTCTCTGGATTAACAAGTTTTATTGTACCCTCAACTTATTCTGTAAATCCCCATTAAAAAGATTTCATTGCGTAATACAAGAACATCACCAGTTGGGTGATGGATTAATTTAGAACAGATAGTGAGCCAGAAAAATGGTGATGCCATCAAAGCACTTTTAACTTCAGTCCCATCTGGTAAAGAAATAAACCCCACCATATGTTCGAAGTACAAAACGCAGAGGCGCCTGGGTGGCTCAGGTGGTTAAGCGTCCAACTTCGGCACAGGTCATGATCTCACCGTTCGTGAGTTTGAGCCCCACATCAGGCTTTGTGCTGACAGCTCAGATCCTGGAGCCTGCTTTGGAGTCTGTGTCTCCCTCTCTCTCTGTTCCTCCCTCACTCCCACTCTGTCTCCCTCTCAAATAAATAAAGATTACAAAAAGAATTTTAAAAAAAAGAAGTATAAAACCCAGTAATGGAGATAAGATGCAAATCTTCTAAAAGCCTTAAGTCCCCTTTTGATCCTTTGATAATCACTTTGACTCCTTTTGTATCCGGGTTAAATAAGAGTATTGTACATTAGTTTAAGCTGGTATCCCACAGATGAGTGATGCTGACGACTTTTGAGTTCTCCTTAGTAATCGCCTGCAGTGCGAGTTCTTCACTGCTCCTGAAGATGGATGGAGGTGGAAAGGCCTCTAAGGTTTCAGATACGTGTTGGAAACCTATCCGCTTTTAGCAGCAACCTAAGTACTGATCATAAAATCAATAAGCCCTAAGTGATCTGGATCCTGTTTACCTCTGAGAATGCCACTTTTCCCTAGGAACTCTCTCAGCACTTGATAGTTTTAAGAAATGGTATGATGTTTTAGCATTAGGAAGCCAGGAAACAAAACAGACATGAAGAGATGATTAGGGAAACCAAGAACTCTGAAACACTTCACTGTAGGAGCATTTGTGTTACTATGAATCACACACTCATTTACATACTTTAATGTTTTGTTAATGTCTTTTGCATTTAAATTTAATTGTCTGTCTGGGAAGCTGCAGCTTTGTGTATTCTGGGACAGCACAATCAGGTAGCTGAACACTAAGGTCAATATTCTTTGGAGCTTCTCAGAGTAAGAAAAGCCGCATGCTTTGTTTACAGTGTTATGCTCATCATGCAAGGTTGTTTTGAAGACAACTTACTTAATTTGAGAATAAATTTATTTTTGTCTTTTAGATTTCTCTTTCTTGTTTGGCAGCTGACACATTGGCACTCTGTCCCTTAGGACAACTAAGTAGCTGATTTGGAGTCAGCACCTCAGCCATTTGGTGTATAATGGTCCAATGACAAATAACGTCCGTGTCCTCTCTTCCCCCAAGACACACTCGGGGCTCCGCTAGCTTCCCGGGTAATATTTCCCAGTTGGCACCCCCACACATAATGTTACTAACAGATCGGAATGGAAGCAATAACTTTTACTGTCTCATATATTCAAATATCTCAAGTGAGAACATCTGAAAGGATGCACAAAGTATATACATACCGCCTTAGCCATACTGTTAGCCCTGTTGGATAATGAAAAATGGAAATACATTTCACTTCATCCATCTACCTGAACCTTCATCTTAACCTTGAGGAATTCCACATGCTAACTGTTCCCAGGTCTCACCAACCAAAGACAGGGACGCAGAGATCTGGGATAGGACAGACGCTGCTCTAGAGGGGACAACAAATTTGGATGATAAACTGGGGACAACACTTTTCCCTCCTCTTTCTGACACCCCCAGATCTCTGGGGAAACATTCCGCTGAAATCATTCACTCATTCTTTTTCTCCTACAATGCATGTCCATTCTCTTGCCAGAAATGAAACCTGTGGTTCGGTGTCTAACTACACACACTGCCCCCTAAGGACAAAGCAATTACTGTCTTTCCAATAAATTTTACACCTCTGGCTGTTCCAGAGTTATTCTCCTTTTACTGAAATGTTGTGGGGGAGATGGGGGGAGGGGAAGGAAGCATCCCAATTACAGGTACTTCAGAGGGAGATGAACTCAGGACAGTGAATAAAAAGGAATTGGCCAAACACTAGACATTTCTGTTCTCTTATGAGCTCAGGTCTCAAAATGAAAAAAGTTTATATGTATATATATGTACATACATATATGTATATATATGTACATACATATATACCTGGAATCTAAAAAGATAAATCTGTGATTTGCTTCTAACATTCTGGATGTCTATCAAACTTCAGAATCAGCCAAGATGAGGAGACACAAGGGATAAAACTCCAGCTTTGTTTTAGATCTTTAAACTACCTTCATACTTATTAGGGATTATTTGTGCTAACAGGCTGAATTCAAAGAAATAAAACCTTATTTGAGACATCAGTTATTTGTAGCTACCATCATGCTTAAAGACAAAATAGAACAGGCAAAACACAGGAGGCTCTCAGCTGATCTGAGAACATGCTTGAGTCCTCCTGGTGCACCTAAAATTTCCCATTACTGCTCTTCCCAGACACAAATTCTTTAGGTTTTCCAGAAACAGGTCTGTTTTTGATCAGGAAAGAGACAAAGAGGTAAAGAACAAGAAGTGCCAGTGATATTCCAGGTCCAAAGGTGGCTTCCAATGCAACTAAAGAAGAAGTGACTCATATTTGGCATCAGCCTTTACCTGTGCCACACTAAATAACTGCATTTTCAGGAAGGTGAGGCAGCCAAGACACACAAAAATCAGTTTTGTTAACTGAATATTCATTTAGGCTTTTGGCTACTTTTAACTACATCAGAAATTCCAATAAGATAATAAACACAATATCTTAATAACTTATTAAAAAGCATAATTCCATCTAAAATGGCTTTAGAAATATCAATATTTTTAAGTTGACAGTGTTCCTTGCATTGCAAAAGGTCTCAGTGCACAGCCAATTTTCAGATGGAAAAACAAACAATCTGCTAAAATTAATTCTGTAGCTAAGTCCATCTTGGTAGACTGGTCATAAAAAGCTTGCTAAGTTTTCATTATATCTATTAAAAAACTGGTTTCCAATAATGACGGTAACAGTAAATAGCAACAACATTGCAACTATATATATATGTTTGTTTTTCATTTCTCAGTGCTCATCAAGATAGTGTACTCTTAATCCCCTTTATCTATTTTACCCATCCTCACACCCACCTTCCCTCTGGCAACCACCAGTTTGTTCTCTGTATTTAAGAGTCTGGTTTTTGGGGTGCCTGGGTGGCTCAGTCGGTTAAGCGTCCGGCTTCGGCTCAGGTCATGATCTCACAGTTTGTGAGTTCGAGCCCTGCGTCGGCCTCTGTGCTGACAGCTCAGAGCCTGGAGCCTGCTTTGGATTCTGTGTCTCCCTCTCTCTCTGCCCCTCCCCTGCTCGTGCTGTCTCCCTCTGTCTCTCAAAAAAAAAAAAAAAAGAGTCTGGTTTTTAAGGATCTTTTGTTGTTGTTTTTCGTTTACTAGAGGGGAGGGGAGTGGGAGATGGGCTGAATGGGTGATGGGTATTAAACAGGGCACTTGTGATGAGCACTGGGTGTTATATTTAAGTGATAAGTCACTAAATTCTACACCTAAAATTAATATTACACTGTATGGTAACTAACTGGAATTTAAATAAAAACTTGAGAAAAAAAATGAATGACTGCCTATAAGTCCTAAGGTGAACTTAAAAGTTGGGAGCAGTTCATCAAATTCAATTTATCTTTTTAAGACTAATTAGTCCATCAATTCAAACGTGGTGGAGCTCAGTACAGCAATTCTAATTCTAATATGGAGTGAGCATCAATAATAAGGACGTGTAAAATATGGCCAGGCAAATTCCAAGTGTCATAGGCCAAACTGGAGACTGTTCTTAGTAGCTCACCATTTCCTCTGACCTCCCCAAGAGCCCTAACCCTACAAACTCTCTGCCCTTGCCTCCCTCCCACACCATTTAGTGTCACTTTGTACAAAATGACTAATTTTTATCATGGTATCAACTGAAAATTAGGAGGAAAAGGGAGATGTGAACTTCTTCTGTGGCCTCTTCCTGTTTCTCAACATCTTTTTAACTAATCTGAATGCTCCCATATTATACAAGGGAAGACAGCACATCAAAGTCTGTGGTCTTTAATTCTGATTTCATAATCAAGATCAGAGGGCTAGGCACAGAAATGAATGGGACACAGAACCCAGAAATAGGCCCACACAAGTTAAATGCAAGGTAAATGTAACTAATATTCAAGTATTTCAAAACTCATTTTCTAGCACCTTAAGCATCATCAACTCCATATTAAAATTATGTTTCTGACTCGACTCTCTTGTCCAGTAAATACTTTCATTGCAAAGAAACCAAGATGGTCCTGCTGAGAAAAATTCTGTGGTGTCAAAGGAATGCCTAAAGCACTTTTGTCACTTTTTTTTTACTCCCCTTTCCTTGTCCCATGCTCGAGAAAAGGACATCTTACAAGTTCTCAAATATTTATTTGTATTATTTGCTTAATATGAATTATTCCAACTCCTCACATTCCAGAGCCTTCTAAATTCGGTAAGATATCTTAATTCCTGGTATCTTTCCACAGATACTTTTACACTCTTAGAACAAGAAGCATTTGAAAGGAATCCTACATACTAACTACCAAGTTTATTTTTACAATAAAGAGCCCCCCAAAAATGATTACAATGTCAAATTTAGTCATCTTATAAAAACTGAATGAATTTAAAAATTCATTCTTCTATTTTATAATTTTTTAAAAATGTTTATTTATTTGTTTATTTTTGAGAGTGGGCAAGCATGAGCAGGGAGGGGCATAGAGAGAGAGAGGGAGACACAAAATCTGAAGCAGGCTCCGTGCTGTCAGTGCAGAGCCCAACACAGGGCTCAAACTCAGGAACCGTGAGATCATGACCTGAGCCAAAGCAGGATGCCTAACTGATGGAGCTACCCGGGTGCCCCTAAAAATTCATTCTTATTCTCAAGGTTAAAACAAGCATGATACAAGTTTTAGGTAGTAGGATAGTACTTATATCCTACTCATTAGGAAAACCTAATGGATTAATTACCTCTCCCTGGATCTCTGAAAACTGAAGAATGCAGGAAGTCCCCCAAAGAAAAGAAAAAAAAAAAGAGTGAGATTTTTCAAAACAATTTCTTGTAGGATTTTGTGCACAAATTGTTACAAATAAAGCAATCGGAGACCTTCTCAAACCACTATCCACAAAAGAACTCTTCCTACATTAAAAGAATAAGACGTAAAGTTCTTCACTTCTGTTTTTTAAAGGGTATTGAATTTTGACAAATGCTTTTTTCCACTCCTATTGAGATTTTCATATATATGTTTTTATATATGTGAAACATTGTATATGTTATATATATTTATGTTTTATATGTTTTATATATTATATATGTTTTTAATTCTAATTTATTTTTTACATAGCTAATTTGTTCACATGTTCCCAAAACGAAATAATTTTAAAAAGGCATTGTGACAAACCTCCTACCTCTACCCCTACCTGCTCTGTTCCCCACATACTTCCACCCTCTCTCCAAGCAGATAAGTAATGGTATTAGCTTCTTATAAAACTTTCTAGGGCTTCTTATGTGTATATAAGCAAATCTGCACATAGTACACACACTTCTCTCTTGTCCTTTTGTAATACAAATGGCAGCATACTATTCTGCACTTAACTTTTTTAATTTATTTTTTAATTTTAGTTAACATGCAGTGCAATATTGGTTTCAGGAGTATAATTCAGTGATTCATCACTTATATATTACACCCAGTGCTCATCACAAGTGCCCTCCTTAATATCCATCATGCATCTAGACCATCTCCCATCCACCTCCTTCTATTAACCCTGTTTATTTTCTATCGTTATGAACCTCTTGTGGTTTGTTTCCTTCTCTCTTCCCCACCCCCATATGTTCATCTGTTTTGTTTCTTAAATTCCACATATGAGTGAAATCATATTGCATTTGTCTTTCTCTGACTTATTTCACTTAGCATAATATACTCTAGCTCCATCCACGTCACTGTAAATGGCAAGATTTCATCCTTTTTGATGGCTAAGTAATATTCCATTGCATATACACCACATCTTCTTTATCCATTCATGAGTTGATGGACATTTGGGCTCTCTCCATAGTTGGGCTATTGTGTGGTTTTTTTTCTAAGTTTTTTTTTTTAAGTTTATTTATTTTGAGAGAGAGTGTGCACATGTGAGTGCGAGATAGTTGGAGAGGGTCAGCGAGAGAGAGAAAGAGAATCCCAAACAGGCTCTGCGCTGACACAGTGCTTGAATTTACAAACCATGAGATCGTGACCTGAGCCTAAATCAAGAGCCAGCCACTTAACCGACTGAACCACCCAGGTGCCCCTAACTTGGCTACTGTTGATAATGCTGCTATTAGACACTGGGGAGCATGTACCCTTTGAAATCTGTATTTTTGCATCCTTTGGGTAAATACCTAATAGTGCAATTGCTGGATCATAGGGTAGTTCTCTTTTTAGTCTTTTGAGGAACCTCCATACTGTTCTCCAGAGTGGCTGCACCAGTTTGCATTCCTACCAGCAGTCTGCACTGAATTTTTAATCATTGAGTATATCCTGGTAATTTTTCCGTATTAGTATCTGGAAGCATTCCTAATCATTTTTACAGCTGCATAGTATCCCATTTATTTATTTGCATGTGCGTGCACGCACACATGTGTGGCATGCGACCAGATAAAGTGTATTTAACCAGATCAAACCAATGGACATTTAGTTTGCTTCCAATCTTCTACCATTATAAACAATGTGTCAGTGGACACTTGTCTATATTTCATTTCACAAGTAGGTAAGCACTGCTGCTGTGTAAAGGGGTTTAATAGGATTTTGATAATTTGTATGTCAATTCATTTAAGCACCACCCAATCTTGAGAATTCTATTGTGGGTAGTGTTAAAAACATTTTTTGAATACAAGGCAATGCTGGATTTGAAAATGTTTTTCATTGTTTCCTTTAAAGGCCACAGGGAGAACCTCTGTTCCTTACTGCAATTCGCAGGGAAAGGTTTTTTTTTCTCACTAGCAAGAAAATATAATTTTAAGGATATTTATTTTTCCTAAAAATCTTTTAAGATGCTCTGCATTAGATGATAAAACTGAGGGACCCCTCTTCTGAAAATGGGGCAGCTACTCTCTACTCCCTTCTGAAGTGAGTCTGGAATCAAATCCTCTTTGCTTCATATTCTTTTCACGTAGTTTTCTAGCACCACAGTTACAATCCTCTATCAGCTGAATACCCTTACCCATTAAACAGGTCCATCCCATAAAAATATGTCTTAGAACAGTTTTCTTCTACACTTGTCCCAGTGAAAAGCAAACGGTCTCTAATTACGATGTGTGGACATTTCATTCAACCTAGCAAGAAGTCCAGGGATGTCCACAGCAATGAGATGGTGCTAAAGCCCAGCTACACCTACTAACCTTTCAGGGACCAGGGATGCCAAGAGTCCAAAAGGAGGTAAAATAATAGCTTCACAGCTGAATTGGGAGCAAAGTTAGTAATGGCAAGCTGGCATGTTCTGTTTTCCCTGACAGTACTTCCAGAGGGTGGGGAATGCTATGGTTGGGGAGGGACAACTGAAGCCAAGTTTTGAGGAAGATGGCCAACTGCTGCCATTGGGAAAAAAGGAGTTTAACCTGTTTGAAGTATATGACAACTCCTAATATACACTGAAGGAGAGTAGAGGGATCCAAACCCTTGTTGCTGTGATGGCACCATGACACCAGTAAAACCTGAGAGGGCGAAAATCAGACTTTCCTCATCTTCACTAAATTACCCAGGGACTAAAGGTCCTCTTGAGGTCAAGAGGACTAAAAAAGGGAAGATCCTCGGCAGAGCAACAAAAATGTGTAATGTTACTCATTTAATATGACATGTCCTGCTAACTTCTCCCCAACCCTCCACAGAAGCTGCCCTGGGAAAGTCTACAATAATCTCTTCACTGTCACATCGGAAACAGTCTTTTGGTCCTCATCTTGCGGTCCCTGAGGAAACTGGAAGGAGTCCTTCTTCAAACTTGCAAAGTCCTTTCTGCCCAGTTTCCAAGCCATTCTCTGCGGGGTCTTCTTTACTCTTTGGGGACTCCTTTTCCATCAGCCCAGCCAGCTTCTCCTCAGGCACATGCCCATGAGTATTATCAAGCCCTTGAGCTCTGCCTTTATATAGATGCAAGCCCTCACTCGGTTTCAGCTATGCCCTCAGCTCCTCAGTCTGTCTTCTGCCCAGGCTTCCACACCCTTCAACTGGCACTGATACCTTATGTCAAAAAATTGAACTAAATAATTTTCTGCCCCAAACTTGTCCTTCCTACAGTTCATCTCTCCATTCTGTCACCCTCGACTCCTCCTTTGGCCAACCTCATTCTTCACGCCCTCAGAGTTCTAGAAATTCTCTTCATTATATCTGAACCGCTCTCCCTCTCCCTCCCACTGCTGAATTTCCTCCCCTACCTGATCTCCTCCATCCTCCAACTAAATTTTTTTCACACTTTTACACTGATAACTGTATGTGTCTGTACTATATACATTATTCTAATGTAATTTTATAGGCCATAGCCAGGAACCCAAGTGGGATTTAGGTGGACTGTTAAAAAACACTTTCCACTTCAACTTTAACCACGTTACTGGGATTACTCCTTCAGTGACTACCTGCCTCCCCATTACTCCTTGGTACAAAATGTTAGAACGTCTAAAATCAGGCCCCTTTTCTCTGGGCTCTACCCCACAGTACCCCCTCTCCTTCGTCACACTGCATGCACTGTCATGAACATAGCAAGCTGTTCTATCCCTCCATGCTTTATTCACACTGCTGCTTTGACTCCTTCCCTACCTCAGGTGGATGTCATCATCCTTCAGCTTACAGGGATTATCACCTATCTGCAGTCTCTCTTGATCTGTGAATACTGCCCCTGAAAGGGTCCACTCCCTCCTTTGGTCTCCTAGTCTATCATACTTCTAGTACAGCATCTATGTTCCCTTATTCCATTTATTTGTAATGTAGACAAAGCACAATAATTTTCTTTCGAGTGATGATTTTATTTAAACATAAGGAAATTGGGGGTAGATAGAAAATTTTGGCCATTTTTTTCAAGGAATTTATAATATCATTGAGAATTTGGGTTAGAAGTAATTAAAAAAACACAAAAGTCATGTTTTCTTTTTATAAATATATTTTCCTTAAAGTATTTCATTTATTTACATCTAAAAATAATGACATAATTTCCCAAAATCTCAGCTTTGTTCTGGTAATCACAACCTATGCTGTGCTTATCAAGAACTAATCAGGGGTGCCTGGGTGGCTCAACTGATTAAGTGCCTGACTTCGGTCAGGTCATGATCTCGCATTTCATGATTTTAACCTCCACATCAGGCTCTGTGTTGACAGCTCAGAGCCTGGAGCCTGCCTCGGATTCTGTGTCTCCCTCTCTCTGCCTTTCCCCGGCTCACGCTCTGTCTCTCAAAAGTAAATAAATATTAAAAAAAATTTTTTTTAAAAAGAACTAATCAAACCCATCACTGAATCAGTATAAAGGAGTAGTACTTAGCACACTTTGAGAGACATAGTAGGTGATCAGTAAATTAATGCACTGGAGAGCAATTTATATCTCTATAGATATATATCATTTTCCAGACCTAGGTTACTAGAAGTTTGCTTGAAATAATGGTATATATATATACACACATTTTAATGTATTATTTCAGGTAAACTCCTAGTAACCTAGATCTTAAGAATGAGTCTAATTATTCACCAACTTAATTATTCTTTTTAAGTTTTCATGAGGAAAATTTCAAATGTACAAAAACAGAGTATAGAATAACTGACAAAAGTAGAAAGGATAGTATATTGAATCCCACGCAGCTATAACAATTATCAGTAAATAGCCCATCTTTTTTTATTTATACCCCGTCGTCTCCCAAGATTATTTTGAAACAAATGCCTGATATCAGGCTATATTATAAGACAATTTTTGTAAGTCACTTTTACCCTCCTCAAGGGTTAAGATACCAATAGAGGGCTTGTTGCCCACAGTTGGTTGGATGTCACAATACCTAACCAGATCCCTCAAAAAACATCAGGCACAGAAAACTGTGATATAGGACATCCAGTTACAACAATTTTGAGTGTGATCCCTTTAAGTAAATGATAAAGAATTATCTATGCTTAAAAGTCTGTTAAGTTGGGGAACACTACATTAACAATAAATTCCAGTTAACAAAAGTTCTGTTCCCTTATTTTTCTATCTTCTAGCAAATTAACTTTCAGATAAAATCTCCTTATTCTTCACAGATGTGTAATCATTACATCAAGATTTTACTATTAAAAATCTGACTCGAAGTTCTTTTATTGACATAAACAGGAAAAACATTTTAAATAGAAACATGAACTTAAGTAACAATATTGGGTTTTAACTCTTATAGAGTAATAAGGTCTAGTAAACCTTAATTTAACTGGAAAATAAAAAGACATGAACTCTAAACACTTTCCAATAAATTTCACACAGTATGGGAGGAGAAATTTTGACATGCAAAGCTAGCGTGTGGTATTTGAGCAGACGGAAGCTGAATGGGCAACTGTTCTAAGACTGACAAAAAACAAGTTATAAACACTTACCTTGTTGCTGCCTAGACTGTAGGATGGGATAAGGTCTTGTCGGCTGCCAGACAACTGAAGAAGAAATACAGAGGGTGTCAGTCCTTTATGCAGGAAAGTATATAAATCTACAGTCCTTGAAATACAAGAATTTGAAAAACAAATAAACAAGACATTAAAGTCTGGCAGCAGAGATGCTGTGGAGACTAAAGCTGTATACCAGGCTAGTGTAAACTTCGGGATATTATTAGGTGCAAATTTTTTTTTTTAACTGAATGGAACTTTAAGTCAAGAGGCTTGTGTAGGATCAGACACCCAGTTTACACTGAGGCAACAACTGGGAGGGCCTCAGTCAGGACTACTTCATCTGTCTCCCCTTCCACTGAAAGGATACCAGGTTACTGGTTATTTTACCATGTCCTGATCTTACAACTTCCTTCTCTGGGTATTCGTTGCAGATGTACAGACAAAAGCTATTTAATTTTAAACTATTGGATTCTAAATGCCAAACCTCTGCAAGCATCTCTGCATTTTGATGTATCATTTTCTGAATAAATGAGAAGATTTTAAGTTGAAATAACGTGATATTTCTTAATGTCTGAGAATGTTCCCAATCTTGCAGTCTGAGATCATTAGTGATGTCATTCGGTCACTCGGAGGCCCCATGTGCCCTCCCATCTGATACTCTCCCTACCTTTCACTATCGTCTCTCAAACACTAAGGCTAAGGGTCAGCTGCTCTATTACAATGCTTGTACTGTGGTTTTCCTTAGTGTAAAATTCAGACAAAGGTAATATTTCTCATACCCACATCTTTGTCAGAAGTAAGGAAAGGAGAGATAAATCGCAGGGCCACAATCGTATTTCTTTGTGAAGAATTATTTGTATGCTTAATATGCACATAAATTATATCTATGTTTCAAAAAATAACAATAAACTTAAGACACTGTTATGAAACAAACCTAATTTATTTTACTCATTTATGCTACCCTGGATGGCCTTCCAGCAATTGAGTTTGTAAACTGAGTCCAGACTTTTCCTCAATGTAAAAGCAATTAAGTTAGGCCCAGAAAATTCAAATGGCTTACCCAAGGCACTTGGCTAGTTTTGCTTTAGTTCAACACACACTCACTGAACACCCAGTTGCTGTGCTAGGCACTACTCATACAAAAATAAACAAGAGATGTGAGAGACATACTTTAATGGATACTTTCCCTACCATACTGGCGAGGACAGTGACACAGATGCTACATCAGTTTGGAGAAGGAAATGATACCCAAGATGAGAGTTACAAGGATGGAGAAGAGTTATCCAAGCAAAGAGGAATAGGGAAGGAGAGCCCGAGGAGCACAGAACGGGGAGTCCATGTACTCACTCTGTTCACATTTGGAGAGCTAATACTCCTCCTACTCAGCTTCCCCTTTCCTGTCAACTGTTCCTTCACTGTGACTTCCTGTCAGAAAACGTACACAGGAAAAACACATATCAGAGACACACCCCCAAAGCAATAGCATGTAAAGCAGTCTTTGAGATACTATCTCTACATACATCTAGTTTCTTTAAATAATAGCTGTTACTTCACACGACGGAATGACCCAATTCCAATCACTGTGGAATATTCAAAGTTAATTATGTAGTTGTTGGTTACCTAGATCATTTTATCTTCTGACGACCCCCTTGAAGCTGGCCAGAAGTTAGTTCCAGGAGAAAGATCATGAAAATTAGATCATTCACTTTTATTTTTCATTAGGATCTTTGGTTAAAAACAATAAAAGTCTCAATATTGCTACGTGAAATGAGGTTGAAGGTTCCACTAAGGATTAGGTTTACTGCTGGCATCCCTATTATCCTTTCTAGAGAACCACTCTAAGGCTGTGGCAGACACATCCAGCCAAGCAAAGAAGGGCCCATTCTGTCTCATACCTACGTATTTCTTCCACAACATTATTGTCCATTATTGAAGAATTTTTAAAATAATTCTTTAGCCAGCAAGAGTTAAATATTTTCTCCCATTAACTCAAGGCAACTAGATACCATTTAGTGTACTGGGAAAAGTAACTTCCCAGTATAGCTTTTGTATGTTCCCAGACTTCACTGATAAGTTGAATCTAAACTAATATGCTCCACTTAAACAGATGCTTCAAAAGTTTAGATGTAACATCCTGCGAATTGTAGAGAGGTAAAGAGAATCAGGCTGGGCCAGCACCACTGCTACCAGCTCTGTTGGCTAACCTGGCGAAGACGATCTAAAGTGAGAAGGTTCTCCACAGCCAGCACACTTCTGAGGTATTTTTCAATATAAGCCTCTGAGTCAGCAGAAGCTGTGTTTTCAACATTAGCTGCCATTCTTGCTAATGTTTCTCGTTCCTCTACTCCCTGGGCATCCTGGAGAACAGAAAGTTGTCTTTAAGATTAAGTACTTTGTAGAAGAAAACACAAAAGCTTCTTGATCTATACAAATACACACATACAGAGTACTGAACTAAATGGGATATATTCCAAAACTCGATTTTACTGCCAGCTTTTGGAACTCAAAATGCAATTTTCCCACAGAAATTACAGTATATACTGGTGGTTAGGTTAACTTGAAAGAGTAAACACAGTGCTGCTGAAATACAGCACATTCTCACTAAAATCATCCTCTGCTATGTTTCTATTGCAAACAGAAATGTTACTGGTTAGAAAGGATTTGGTCAAAATGGCTGGAAATATATCACCACCACAAACAATACTTCAGAAATACATCATGATGGGCAAGAGAGAGGAATGAGAAGCTGGAGTGGCAGCAAGACAGGGATTGGGTCCAAACAACTCTAGTAGGAGGCAGACACAGGTATGGAGAAGAAGAATGAAAAGGAGGGTTGGCTTTCCACCCTTTCCCCCACCAGCCGACCACGGACTACACATTCAACACATGGCAGCTTCTACAACTGGTCTCAGTACTCAACTCTGGAGTGAGAGAGGCCAAACGCACTCTGGCACCCACCAAGAAGAAAAGTATCCCAGGAAATTCTCACTTGCTGTACTCTCGCCAAGAGCCCGCCCCTGCTCCTCTGACATGGGTGGCCCATGCAGATAAACAAGATGCTCACAAGTTAGGAAGGGACGTTGTTAATGTATTTAATCATGTCAGGCAAGCTTGGCTCCTAAAAATTACTCTTCTCAGAGAAAATCTGATACTTTATTTACTTGCAAATTTGTTCAAATGATGTCAAAAACCACAAAATATATACCTATATGACGCTGCATCTTAAGATGCCATCAACTTTAAGGGGAAAAAAAACATTTTTTATACCTCTAAGGAGAAAAGAAAAAACTCTGCCAATTAATTTTAAGATATCAATTATTAGACACATTCTAACATCAAAAATAATTTTTAAAATTTAAATAAGCTTTAAGAACGATAAAATATGGAAGAAATCAGGAAGGTGGCTTAAGTTCACAAAACTGTCTCCTACAGTGATTCATTTCAGCCTTTTAATAACCCTGAAAAGAAGCAATCATCCTCATTTCATGGATGAGGAAAGGGGAAGACCACGTAATTGGCAAGAGAGGCAAGATCAGAACTTAGGTCTCCTGATACTCCTGACAGAGTAGTCCTTTTACCTCTCAACACACAATACTTTTTGGTGTCTGAAGGGGACAGGCATTACCCTGATCTTATAAGAAAAGGGAAACTTGAGTTTTATAGAAACAGATACACTCATGTTACCCACGTCCCTATCAAGATACAAAACATTTCCATTACCTCAGAAAGTTCACTTATGGCCTACCCTTCCCCCAAGGCAAGGTAATTTCTTTCACCGCAGATTAGTTTCACCTGTTTTAGAACTTCACCTAAATGGAATCATCCTTTCTTGCATCTGGCTTCTTGCATTCAGCATAATGATTCTAGGATTCATTGAAGAAGTTCATTTCTTTGTGTAGCTAAGTGATGGTCTACACTATGGATATACCACAATTTGCTTATCCATTCATCCACTTATGGATGTTTGGATCGTTTCCAGTTCTAGGTTTCTCTGGATTAAGCTGCTATGAGCATTCCTGTACACATCTCTATGGACACGCATGGTCACTTCTCTTGGGTAAGCACCTAGAGGTGGAATTACTGGGTCCTGGGATAGACAGGTAAAACCATTTCCTATTCTCTGGCCTATCATCAGTTCTTTTTGCCACCAAGCTCTCATAGCTGCTATAACAGGGAACACAGAGAATTTTTCAAGGATTTTTCATAATGAAGCCTAGTTCCTTCAGGAATCTTTTTGTTTCTAAATAAAAAATAAACTAAGTGTAGTCTTTTCCCTGTAAGTTTTATGTCTTGCAGTTCCTTTATCATCAGGATTTGATAATGTGAAAATAACACTTGCCAACTTAGATGTTTAGCTAATTGTTAACAGGCAGCCCAATCACATTAGGCCATATGCTTCTCTCCCAACAGATCTCCCTGCATTTCCTCCCTTTGAAAACTGCATCACTCAGAGAAAAAAAGCACCTTTAAAGAAGATAAGGAACCTACAGTTGGGAGGGGATGAGACAGGAGGGGGAAAAAGATGAGAGAAATGGAAAAATGGAACAGAGTTCACTACAGCGGTCACTGTTTCTCAACTGCATTCAAGCCACATATAGAGTTAAAGTACGAAACAACCAGAATGACATAAAACATTCAGACACAGAGAATAAACAGTGAGTCTCTTGCTGAGCATGTAAGTATACAAAGAGTAATCGACTACAGACTCAAGATTTTGCAGCTAGTCTAACTCTGAAAACAGACTTATTTCTAAAATGTGCAGCAGGCTCCAAATTAAACAGTTAAACGGCTAATACATACTATGTAAGTCTAACAGCTTGGAGGTCCACTATAAGACTTCTTGTGGTATAAGAAATCTAAAGCAGAGCCTAAGCACTATATAATCTTTTCGCCCTTCCAAAAACTCACTGCATTAAAACGCATTTTGTCCACCTACTGTTCAAATACTCAACAATATCAATAACTTCCAGCTCTCAAAAATGAAGAGTATAGTGCTGATGTGGACGGTGTGCTTAGCAGGGAGTGTCCACTGCCAGTACACTTTCCCATTCTTTACTCCCAAGGAAAGTATAATCTGCACCTCTTCACCCACTTCTTGATTCTGGATGGTGAGCATGACAGAAGGGACAGCTCTGCTTTCCCTTTTGCAGAGTCCTTTCCTAAGAACCCTCATGTCTTCCTACGCCTGTAAGGAAGGCCCCCATTGCCAGCTGTGCCAAACACCAGGTGAACAAATCTGGGATTAAATATTAGGAAGCAAATGTAAACTACATTGTCCAGCAAGCTTCTGTCAGGGGGTATTTTAAACTCCATCTGTTTGATTCCTATGACTCTCTCAGTTCAGAAAGGGAAATAAGGAGAGGAAAATAATAATAGGACCTATAATATGGTAATTACAATTTACGGTTGAGTGTGTGCACAACAACTTGTACACACGGTCTCATTTAAACCTTAAAAAATAACTGTACAGAAGGTATCACTAACCCAATCTGATAAGTGAAAAAATTGAGGCTTAAAGTAACTCACTAAGTGCACCTTACTGAGAGGTGATGAAAATAAGATTTCTGTGTGATTCCAAAATGAAAGTTTGAATCTCTGTTTTGCACTATGTTGCTTCCTTTTGAGGGGTACAATACTGTTACCTTATGTCCACTAGGGATGAAAAGGAGTGCTGTGTTCTAAGAGTATTGATTTGCTTTTCAAAAGAACGTTCTTTAACAAAATAGTAAAATCAGAACCACAAGTACACTTTACTATGAATCACATTAAGATTAGGAAATTCCTCTACAAATATATAGCATTTGCCTAAACACACATTTTCATGGACTATGTATTTCTTGGATAGGTGACTTTTCAGGGACTTAGCTCTTTTTACACGTTTAGTTTTAATAAACTCAAATTTTGTACGATCCTTCACCTCCGGAATATTGGAGACAATTTCAAAAGTCACTCCACAGCCAGGAATAGAACTTCGATGTGACATCTTTTTTAGGAGACTCTGAGCAAAACCCTAGAGAAAAACAAAACAGAAAGATATGGTTTCCTACCTCAAAAACTGAGTGTTCATCAACAAAGCATAAGGGATACTGCATTCATTCTAACCAAAAAGAAACAGACCATATTTCCAACATAAGCAAGCTGAAATCCAAATCACTAAATACAGACTTCTCAACTTCATTTTGGTGCACAGAACCAATTTATTAGATTCTTGCCATGTGACAGGTCCTATACCCAATATATGAAAAGTAAACTCAAAACTCTGAACACGGACACTGGGCATCTGGTTCAGCTCTGCTTAAAGGCTACAGAAAAAAGACTGTTGACTTCGACACAATAAAATGACCTTCTGAGATATAAGCGAGGACTGGTACTCTTACACTTTTTTTTCCCAGTACAATGGACATCTTGTAGCATGAATATTGACAAGTTCAGGCATTAAATTCTTGACCAAAGCAGGATCGTTATGAAGAATGATTTAAGAGTGCATGGTCATTGTTTATGCTGACTGTGCTCTTTGCACAGTTAAGAATTGAACTGTTGAATTAATGCATAGATGACTCATTTAAAGATGCTGCTAAGACTGAACATCCTGTAGAGGTTGAAGAGAGCAGGGATGAGGGAAGAATACAATTGGTGAATCAAGATAAGAAGAGAGAATATTAAACTGACGCCCAACCTTTTCCCCCATTCAAAAGGGAAGCAGGAAATATGTGAAAACCTACCAAAGAAAATAGAAAAATCCAGCTGTTTGGTCCTAGAAGTACATATTTTCACAAATCTATTTAATAATAATTTCTCTCCTCTTCACTGCTCTATAGTTAATTTTTTAAAATACTGTAGCTTTTATGAGGCGCCTGGGTGACTCAGTCGGCTAAGCGTCTGACCCTTGATTTCGACTCAGGTCATGATGTCCCAATCTGTGGGTTGGAGCCCCAAGGCAGGCTCTGTGCTGACACTACGAAGCCTGCTTGGGATTCTCTCTCTCCCTCTCTCTCTCTGCCTCTCCTGTTTGCACGCTCTCTCTGTCTCTCACAAAATAAATTAAAAAACATGAAAAAAATAGAAGAATAAAAACTTAAAAATAAAATAAAAACTGTAGTTTCAGAATGCAAACAGACCACTGACTTCAGCCCTTCGCTCTATGACGAACTTGAGCCTTGCAAAGCTGAGCCACTGCCAATCACACTCATCAGAGCGCAAAGGTAGGTTTTTTTTAACAGGTGGGAGGGTAGGTGTGGGTGCTGTTGTTACCTTACTTTTTGTTTTCCTTTTGTATGGAACTATTGAAGCTGATCTGCATACATTAGTGTCATAAGGAAGTCCCTGTTCTTGCTATAAAGAGGCAAGTTTTAGGAATGAAGTATCTGAAATCAGGAGGGAAATTGGCACGCCCTAAAATACTATCATGTCATTTAGTATCAATTTGATAATGTCAAGTCATTTCAACCAGGGAAAAAATGTGGCAACTTCTTGTCGCTATAATAAAAAATTAAAAATAAAAACAAATCAAAGAAACACACACACACACACACACAATCAAAAGGAGCTAGGTGATGCCATGATGCACCCTTTCTGTGAAGGATTCTGTGGGGCTGGTGGTTGTCCCAAGGCAGTCTCAGTGCCTGGCAACCAGAACCTCTAGTTCATGCATGGCAAATCGCTCTTCAAAATGTTCAAGAGCAACACGTCTTTTTCAATCCCTTAAAGACTTCCGAGAAAAGAGAGGTGGAGAAAACAGTGAACGGGAGCGACACCATATACATCTAGCTAACCCCATGACCTGGATTTTATTGATGCTGGATTGCCAAGCTAAAGAGCTGCAATTTTAACAGCATTACCACCAGTCTTCATTTCAAAGATTGATATCAGTGTGACATTTAGAACTAAAGATTAATTTTTAGGGGTGGAGATTACATCTAGGACTCTGTCAACCATGACTGTGCTCTTTTAAATGAAAAGATTTCTTTTCATCTGTCCTGGTTTTACTCAGTGTACTACTGAGAAGGCCTCAAAAAAAAAAAAAAATGAGCACAGATAGTTTAAAAGCCTCTCTAGAATGAGCCTCCCAAGTCCTATATTAGCAAAGCCAATGACAGAAACAGTTTATACTCTTACCTAGAAGTTTTCTACTAAACCCAGTCGCATGGCACAAGGTCCTTACTGATCCAGCTGCAATTGTGTGGCTGGGCATGGCCCTGGCCCCCACAGCACACATGTCACACTCTGCTTCTTGTGGTCTGAGCCCACCACACCCTGTCCTTCCTCACTACCCCTGCACATGTGTCTTCTCTTCTCCATCGAATAGCCAATTCTTCCTCCTCTACCTGCCCAACTCCCCTGTCTGAAAAGGAGCAGCTGGCATGCTACCCCCCTCTCTGACACCTGCTCTGACTTGCTCGGTGTGAATTCTCCATTCCCTGGCCCTCAGTCTTCTAGCACTCGGGGAGCACTGGCATTATAGCACTAACCCAACAGACACAGATCACCTGTTCCTATGTGTCTACATACACCAACGGACACTAGCTATTTCAAAATGCAGACTATTTCTTACTTATCTTGTTACCCAAAAGCTTGACAGAGTACACTCTCCAAATATATTAATCAGTGAATTAGGAGAGATGATTGAAAGGGAAGAAAGATATGCAAAGCGGAGGGTAAGATGTCCAAACAACCGCTAATCTCTGCTAATCTGCAGAGAACCTTCACATCTTGTGTGACCCAAATGAAAAGTCAAAAAACAAAACAGCAAACTTCACTTTGACTGGGCTCTGTGGCAGCCAAAAGAATGGCATTAACTTGTGACTGTGTAATAAGAAAGACTCACTGTAACAATTTAATGTTGTCTAGGAGGAAGTCGGGATGGCATGTGCCAGGCGAAGCAGGCACAGTTACAGGACAGCAGCAGTCATGCTGAAGAGAAAATGCTGGATGCTTCACAGAGTCTGCTTGGACAAGACGCCAGAACAATCATTCCCCAGCCCTGCCCTCATGTCGGACCGGTGATTAAAGTCATTTCTTCAACAAGGATTAATGACTCACCTGCCGGCCATGAACATTGACACAAATTCGTTTCCGTAACACTAACTGCATGTCAGCTGGATGGCTGAGCTGGACTGTCACTCGCACAATCAGATACACTCGCTCATCCGCAGGGGTGCCTTTACTGAGCTGGGGACAGCTGTGCACTGCGGAGTCCCAAGAGGCTTCTGCTCTCACCTGCAGAGACAGAAAGAACATACTTTTCCCTCTCCTCCTGGGGGGGGAAAAAACCTCACAAGGAAACATCTTGACTTGGCTACAGGCCTACATACTGGTCATGAGTGCAGATGTACTAGAACCTCCCTGAAAGGCTATGGGATATGAGGATGTGGTCTCCATCACCCTAGTCTGGGAAGTACACAGCATGACGTTTCTGACTGGCTGGCTTTTAAAATGTTTTTATTTCGAAAAATGCTCAAACATAAAGGAAAGATGCAAATTCAGGACAATGAACTCCTGTGTTACCTTCCACCTAGAATCATCAGCTGTTAATATTTTGCCACTTATTCCTTTCTCTTTCTCACAACACATACACATGAAGTGTATTTTTTGCTGCACTACTTTAGAATAAGTTACAGACTTGTAACTCTAGATGCTTACATACATTAGCAAGTATCTTCTAACAGCAGGGACATCCTCTGACTTAACCATACGACAATTATATTCAGGAAATTTAACATCAATACAATATTATTATATAAGACAGAGTCCACATTCAAATCTTTCAGCTGTTCCAATCCAGGATCACTAACTGCATTTAGATGTCATGTCCCTTTAGTCCATGTCAATCTGGAATGGTTCCCCAGTCTTTCTTTGTCACTCATGACACTGACTTATTAAAGAAAGGTGCAGGCCCACTGTTGTAAAGAATGTATTACAGTTGGGTTTGTTGCCTTTTTTCCCTTCTATTAAAGTTTTGCATCTTAGGAATACCACTAAGTGATAATGTGCCCTATGCATCACATCAGCTTTCCTTACTTAAACTATTTTATCATTTTTCCAATATACTCAAAATTAGAAAATAAGCCCTCACTATACACCCATCACCCAGATTCAAACATTATCAAGATTTTACCACACTGGCTTCATCTTTTTTCTCTTCTTAAAAAGTCTTTACCACTGGGGCACCTGGGTGGCTCAGTCGGTTAAGCGACTGACTCTTGGTCTCAGCTCAGGTCATGATCTCACAGTTCATGGGTTCGAGCCCCGCATCAGGCTCTATGCTGACAGCATAGAGCTTGCTTGAGATTCTCTCTCTCCCTCGCTCTCTGCCCCTCCCCTGGTCATGCTCTCTTTCTCTCTCTCTCAAAATAAACAAACTTAAAAAAAATCTTTACTAAAGAATTTAAAAACAAATCCCAAACATCATGTAGGTTTTTACCTGTAGGTACTTCAGTGGAATTTCCCCAGATAATGGACCAAAGCTGACTTGAACTATGAATACTAACAGGGATCCTTTACCAGGAAGAGAAATAAATGGTAAAGGGATGTAATCTGACTGTCCACTCCTTCTGGAAGTGGTTCCAATCTTTTTGGAAGTCAGAATGAAAGGTTTTCATTTATGTATCTTAACAAATGTAAGCATTAAAGTGATTACATCGCTGATTGTTTCAAAAGACTCATGGAAAGGTTAAAGAAACTACTTTTCATCTGATTTTCCCTAGTTATGCTTTGTTTACCTCTCCATCATGCTGTTTTACAATCTGCAGTTCAAAGAACTCATCCTCTTCTTCTCCAGTGAGGGTAGCATCCCATCCACCAGCTTCTGGGTCATCAAGATTATCCTGGGAGCTGAAATCATCAGCTAAAAGCAAAGAAATGCCATTAAATACAGAGATCATTTTAAAGGATAACCCTTACCAGCTAAATTTCAATGTGCTTACTATTAAAATTCTACTGCCTCAAATTTCATTTGCTTTTGGCTCTAAAATCTTACATGACATGGAAGAGGACCATTAAACAGTTCACAGTTCTTAGAGATGGATAGACTCTCAAGAAATTACCTTATCCAATCTCCTACCTTTATGCTTTATTTTACATGGAAGGCAAATGAAGCCAAGATACCCAAGAGGTTATTCAAGGTCAGCCCATAAATGTTAATGATAGGATTATAACCCAAATTCCCTATCTTTTAGTGCATTGAAGAAATGAGAAGAGAGAGTGATTCCAATTATCTGACAGTTAACTTCAACAAAAGAATCAATTGGCTACATGAGCCAGAAACTTGGGAGGGTTGCCCCCTGGCCCTTTAGTTACTTAGTTTTAAGCCTGGACCTCCCAACCCTCTACCCATCTTAAGCTTGTGAGTAGACATTCAAAGTATCTTTTCTAGTATGTGGGCTTGTATGGATCAAGAATGGGCAAAAGGCTGAACAAGCTCTTGACCATGTCTTGAAATATCCATACAAACAGGTCTTCTATAAGCTTATTCTTTTCCACTCTCGCCCTCCTCCACACGCACACACAAGCACACACAAGGGCACCTCATCTGTCTAGGAACCTAACAAGAATAGGCTGGAGTAATCCTCAGCGTGCAAGGCTCAAGAGAACAAGGTAGGGTAGAGGGCTGTGGCAAAACACTGAAACCCAATCAGATGGACAGACAGTAGAAATGGCTAAGTATTATTTGCTAACTCTGTGCATGTAATAATTTTCCATATATCTAAATAAGTTAAGTAGTATAAAATGCTAAATACCTCAGATATAATAACTCACTTTCAGGTAGGTGGAAGAAAACCACTGAGGACATCCAAGTTTATCTATTTAGGATAGTTAATTTTAACACATGGTTTTTCTCCAGATATTTAGGAATTTAACTGCTGACTTTTAACTTATTTTTAGCTTTTTAATCTACCTTTTCATTTTTATTTTCCTTCCTTGGACAGAGTATAGGTAAAATGTAGCCACATCCAAAATATTTTACAATTTTACATGAAGGAGAAAAACGTCAGAAAAAACTAACAGGTTCTTATAACTAAGCAATGCAGGAAAGGGCAAAAGAACTCACAGAAAAACTGAGAAATTTATTAGACAATTCTAAGAAAACACCAGATAAAAGAAAGCATGCTAATAAGGATCTCTTTCCAGAGAGAAGTCTTTTCTGAGGAAGTAAAGAAGAAAATATTTTAAGTGCAGGAAAACATTACCACTACATCCTAACCTGATGATGAAAACAAGGTATACGCACAGCTGTATGGATTATAGAATGAAATGTGAGAATGCACCATGATGAAACATACTTATCATTGCTACAAAAAATATTCTTACAGAAAATTCATTCTTTGTCAAGTATCAGTATCCCTCAGCATACATAAAATAGACCCTAACCTTAGGCTTACAGAATGGCCTGACTGCAAACTTTGTTAGAATCCAAATGTTACCTGGACTCTAATTTGTCATAGGTAAGCCTTCAGAAAGCACTTCCTAACTTACCATTTAAGTCAAGGAATATAACAGGAATGTGTGTTTCCATCCCAGGAACTGGGGTCCTAAAACATAATGAACAAAGAGCATCTCGAATAAAGCAGACTTTCTGAGTAGCATGTACTTTGAGACACAGCATTAATCCACACTGAGAAGAGTACAGGTCAAGCCAATAATAGCTGTGGGTATTGGGTTTTTGTTATTTCACATCAGAGATGCCCCTAAACTGACCTGTAACTGCTGTTGCTTTTCACTGGTGCTCTCGTGTATAATTATTATATGTTCTGATACTAGAATTCAGTCTTCTACCTATTTATAATACAGCTCCCTTGTTTAAAGTTACTTTCTTATAAAATTACATACCAAAGGGCCCCATATGGCTTAATTTACTATTTTTAATTTTGATAAAGTGGCACAGAACATTTGCTGACAGTACAGTTTAAGGCAGTTCCAAAACCAAAAACTCCTGGAGATGCAATTTTATTATGACCGAATGGTCTTTTAAGGGAATGACCCAAGGAATTAACATATTAACTTTTTTTTACTGCTAAGTGCAGTGGTATTACATATTGATTTAGATTCTCAGAAATCTTAATTACATGGGCCAATAACAATATTATTTAATAAAACACAGTTTTAGGTCATAGTTATTCCAGTTCGTGAAAATAAGTTAACACTTCCTCTAATTCAAAAAATATTCCCCTGTACTATGATGAGTCTTCCATTAACTGAAACCCAGGCAAAATTCATACAGAAAGCATGCAGCTCAGTGAGCATCTGGAACATCAGAAGACATGTGACGGCACTCATACCATTCCGCTGGGGCCCCTGGAATGCCACTGCCGGCAGAGGGGACCATTACCGCATTCCGCTCCTCGGTCAAGGTCAGCCTCATCTCTAGAAGTTGAGCTTCACGGTCGGCATCATCCTCTGTTTTGTCTAGCATGTCAGAAATAAGAATCAAATACAGATTTCTCACACAGATTTCTTACTTGATATTTACACTTCTGTCCGGCGTTATCTACAGGATTTGCCTGCTCTTCAGTTACTGGTTGATGAGGGTTCACCAAAAACTTATTACTTCCCTAATTAGTGATTTAAAAAATCATGATAAAAAATGAACTGTAAGGGGATGATTGTACCCTTACAGAAAAGTCATCTTCAGTACATGGTAGGTCAACATGGAACCAACACATGAATAATTTCTTCCAGGGATTCAAGTGCTTTTAGATAAGAAATCAAAAATGTTAACACCCTCCTTAATTTATTTTTGAAGGACGATGTTTACATACTATATTTTCTCTCTTTGTTGGGGGTGAGGGGAGACCTATAGGAAGATATCATTACAGTTAAATAAATGTTTTTCTGAAAGAATATGACACAAATAAGAAACATTCCTATGCTCTTGCCATCCCCATTACTGATGTGTTCATCTACTTCTAATTTATGTAGCTGCAAATGGAGATTAATTATGCACAGATTGGGGGCAGGGAGTAAATTTGCTTTTCCTACCATGTTTACTGACAAGTTTTTGCAGTTGTTGATCTAAGTACTCTTGACGTTTTGTTAACGCATTTAGCCATTTTCTACGCAGTCTCTCTAAATCCCGATCCTGGAAGAAAACGAGGGAAATTATGGCAAATATAATGGCCAGACAAAATAGTTGAAACCAATGCTCTATCTACCTTACTCTAAGTCTTCAAAACTGTGAAGTATTACACATTAATATCTTTATCACCAGTACTAGTTGACACCAATCATTATTCAGAACAGAAAGTTCCAGAAATCAAAGAATTGTTATTCTAGAACAAGGCAGCTTCTGAAAGGACATTCTCTGATACCCAGAACCAGTTTTATTTCTATTGGTTCAAGGGGCAGAACTCCAAGCCTTACGACTATCATCTACCATGTCCTTTGCTGGATAAAAATCACAAATACTGGGGCACCTCGCTGGCTCAGTCAGAAGAGCATGTGACTCTTGATCTCAAGGTCTTCGGTTCGAGCCCCAAACTGAACATATATACTACTAAAACAAAAATAGGTAAATTTTTAAAAAATCACAACTACTACTCAATAATCTTCAAATTTATATCCCTGGGAACCATCATAAGAATTCCTCAAATGTCTTGTTTCAGCCTTCAACATGTTTCACTACTCTCTACAAACAACATGTAAATGCTTCTCTCCCTTATTTCTTGTGTGTGGGAGGTGGTTTGGAGGTGAGAGAGGGCGCTATCGACAGACTAGGAACTCTACCAGTCAACACCTGACTGTATACCAATCTCGCCTCATTTCCTTTTGTAATAAAGTTAACAAGACTGGGTAGATCAGTGGAATGCTGAGGATATAGTGTGTATCTGGATTTCACTAAGGCACTTAACCAAATAGTTCATGACATTCTTGTGGACAAGATGGAGAAATGTGCAATGAATCTACTTGAATGAAATCATAAATGACTGAAATATCACATCCAAAGAACAGTGATTAATGGAATAATGTCAGCTTAAAAGAAGTCTCTATTGTGTGCCATAGGACTCTGTATTTAACCCTATCTGATACAGTATTTTTATCAGTTACTTATAGGAAGGCAGACATTTTTATCAAATTAGAATGATGCAAAACCAGGAGAGTGACTACACTGGATGACATAATCAGGATCCAAAGAGCTCTGACAGTCCTAAACAATGACTAGCAAGACTAACACGATAGAACTTGACAGACATAAACAAAATCTTGCAGGAGATCAGGAACGGTGGAGGGGGCAAAACCAAACCTGTGTGACTCCTGGAAGTGGGGAAGGCAGACCTGGTTTAAAAGCTGGAAAATACCTAAGCAGTGTGGCCTGACAGAAGCTCACTATTAGACAACTCTTACAGGGAAAAGGGTGGGTGACTCCACTCAAGGAGAGAAGGAGTGCAAGGAAAAGGATCTGGAGAAATGGATCTGTGGGGAACTTGGATGGGGAGCTCCAGGTTTGGAAAAGGATGAAAGTCACAAATGATTTCTTATACTTAAGTCTACAAAACTCTATTTAACTTGAGAAAAGCAATATTTGAATCAAAATTAATTGTGTAATTATTAAATAACAGTATAGCAAGACTGAGGAATGTGTACTTCAGTGCTTTAATCAAGCATTAACAGGTGCTTCCTTACCTGGTAGCTGTCCATGTCCTCCTCTTCTTCCTAAAAGAAAAAATGTATTACACCATAACGAAAACAATTATTTTTCCAAGAATCAGGCTACACTCAACAACCACAATCTTTTCCCATACTTTATATCTTCTAATTTAATGAATATACTGTTTCATCTCCCACCTATGCTCACCCTCACTCTTGGCTTTATAGTTTTCAGGAAGTTGGAGTAAAACCTTAAGCTTCTCATAGGAAAGTGAAGAACACACATTTGACCTTTTCAGGAACCAGTACAATACTTTCCCTGCTGGGTTTATAGTCCCACTCCCCAGGAGAAATCAAACACCTGCTGGCAAATAGTCTTTACAAGCCAGTAGGGGGTTTCTGTAGAAGGGTGGGTGATGGGGGAAGTTAATCACTAGTAGGCACCTGAGGAATTTCTGGAGGCTGAGATGTCTTAACCCTCAGTTTACCATGTACAAGGGCAAAACCACAGCCTGGTTCAGGTGCATTGATTTCATGCAAAAGTAATACAGTAAAAACAAAACCAAAAAAAAAAATTATAATAAGACATCAAATTAAAAACTGAAAGAAGTGTTCATGGAAGGCAGTTTTCTGGCAAGTTCTAAAAGAGTCTCTTATCTCATTGGATCTTTTACCAGGAATATAACTGGCATAGAAACAGACACTTACATGAAAGGTCTCAAGAGTCTTGGGGGATCTGAGCGTTCTAACTTTTACACATCCAATGCCAACAGACAATATACATTCTTCCATCAGTGGTAAAGTCCCAGATTCCTGCACAGACTTCACTTCCACTTGGACTCGCCGGGACTGTCCCTGTATCACAGACAAATTTAAGTTTCTTAAAATCAGTTTAATTTCCAAATATTTGGTTTAGAGAGACCCCTACAGGCTGATGTTGAGAAAGCATTTAACTTTGGAGACCCTATCTCACCACATCTTAAAGTTAAGTGGTACACTACAAATTGAAAAACTAATCAGGAAAAATAATTTACCTTTTCAGCAAGTAGAAAGACATGGAATATATGCCTTACATATTTTTTCAATAAAAATAAACATTAAGAGGGACACGTGGGTGGCTCAGTCGGTTAAAGGTCCAACTTCGGCTCAGGTGATGATCTCACGGCTCATGAGTTCGAACCCCGCATTGGGCTCTGTGCTGACAGCTCAGAGCCTGAAGCCTGCTTCGGATTCTGTGTCTCCTTCTCTCTCTGCCTTCCCTCACTTGCAACCGTCTCTCCTCCCTCTCTCTCAAAAATAAACATTTTAAAAAAATAAACATTAAGAGAAAACATTCTAACGAAGTGGAAAAAGGAAGGGACAATCGAAACTGTTCAACTCACTTATCATCAAATAAATGCCAATTAAAATAAGGACAATACACTTTTATTTTCACTTAATAAACTAGCAATTACCTTTTAAAAAGGCAATTTTCAAAATTGCCCAAAGGTTATGAATCAGGCAATTACATACATTGCTGGTGGGAATATAAATTGGTAAAGCATTCTGCAAGGCAATTTGCCTTAAAAATATAAGTATACCTTGGCTCAGCAATTCAACTTTCCAGGTACCTGTTCTCAGTAAATAATCATATATGTGTATAAAGATATTAAAACAATGTTAAGAATAACAAAAAACTAGATATAAATAAATATATAATATTGACAACTGCTTAAACTATAGTACATAAATATAAAATATTACAGTCATTAAATTATTACTGTAGAAAAACATGCATGATATATTAAACTAAAAAGTATGGTAAACAATGTTAATGAGACTAAAAAAAAAAAAAAAGAGGAGACTACCAAACCCAGTATATATAGTATGATCTACTTTTTTTTTTAAGTTTATTTATTTATGAGAGAGAAGGACAGCATGAGTGGAGGAAGGGCAGAGAGAGAGGGAGACACAGAATCTGAAGCAGGCTCCGAGCTATCAGCACAGAGCTCAATGCAGGGCTCGAACCCACAGACTGTGAGATCATGACTTGAGCCGAAGTCGGATGGTTTACAGACTGAGCCACCCAGGCGCCCCTGATCTACTTTTAAAAATAAGCAGAGTAAGAAGTAAGAAATGATGACCACTATACTGGATTCACTGCTCTAATACCAAATAACTTAAAACCATACTACAAAATGAAGAATTGAACAGAGAGAAGCTATTCCTTTTTAAGCATATTTTCATAATAAATACGTGATCCTATATGTTTACAATGAAGTAGTATTTTAAAATTCCCAATATTCCCAAATTACTAACTTCAAAGTTAGCTTATAAATTTTAGGGATGTAAAACAGAATTTGAACAACGAATATACAATTTCAAATCAGTTACTCTTCCCCTCTTCCATCAGATTTTTAATTCCCAAGAGCTTTGCGTTATCAGGGAAATCAACTTACGCAATGATTAATCTGAAGGCTAGATTCGAAGAGATGGGTTACAGATGTCTTTTGATTTAATATTTTCCAAGGACTATGCATCACATATTTTGTGGAAAGAGTACCCCAGAAAACATTTTAATCGTCTAAAATAGTTTAGTCATTTCAATTAGCTATGTTTTGTTTGCTTACTTCCCCAAGACAAAAGTAACCTACTCTCCATGGGTACCCCATGTGAAGGGTGAAGTACAGGCACTGTGTGGGGGGAAGGTTCAAGGTAGGCAGAAGGAAGAAAAGGAGAGAAAAGATCTGGAACAGCTTACTGTCCCACAGAAAAGCTTTAAACAGTATACTTAAACTAACAGATTGAACTTCGTGTAACTGCTGATATTTGAGCTTTTACAAAACTGGCAATTTTATATGACGAACCTAAATGGTTCTCCTCTGCTGCTTTCCTGTTTGAGAACAGTACGTTCTGGTTTTTAAATATATTAAATTCAAGTGAATCTACCATCTAAGGCCCTCTATGAACTAGCCGCCACATGTTTCTATAACCTCCTCTGTCACTGCTTTCCAGCTCTTCCTACATATTACCTCCTACCCAAACTTACCTAATTCCAACTACTATACCTTTATTCTTGCCATTTAGTTATGAAAATCCTTTCCAGCCTTTGCATCACTATTTCAGTATCCAGGTCAAGACCCACACCCTTCAGAAGAGCCCTTCCTGATGAACTCAACTCATCTTTGAACACTTTTAGGAAAGGCTGTTAGAAATATGACCAATATTATCTATTCTATTTATACTAAACCACAGAAAATTATCTGGTCTTGCCTTCCAGGCAATGAATTTCTAAGGCATCCAAAGAAGATATATATATATAGCTTTAACAGATGTTCAGAAAAAGATGTTCTTCACACCCTTGAGAATCCTAGTTTATGTATATATCTGATGTTATAATTTAAACTAATTTCCTTTTGCTTTTAGATCTTTGCCCATATATGAATGAATTTGCTAATATTTGTTTGCTAGGGTCAGAGAATAAGTGCTTATCACTGTCCTCCTTATAAAACAGTCAAAAACTTAAATATTTAAGCAAACCTTCTTTTTCCTTTAACCTTTTCTCATATTTTGCTTTAAATGATTTCCACATTCATTTTTCAAGAGCTATTCTAATATTTTACTATTGTTTTAAAGTCTGAAAACTATCAGGGGCACCTGGGTGGCTCAGTCGGTTAAGCATCTGACTCTGGATTTCGGCTCAGGTCATGATCTCACAGTTCATGAGATCAAGCCCCATGTTGGGAGCCTGCTTGGGATTCTCTCTCTCCCTCTCTCTCTGTCCCATCCACACATGCATGCCCGTGTACTCTCGTGCATGCGCTCTCACTCTCTCTCTCAAAAATAAAAAAATAAAGTATGGAAACTATCATAGGATATAATATTCTACTAAATATTGAATTAATGTAAAGTATAGCAAAAAAAGAGTATTTCCAGCTCTTATATGTAAATTCTATTAAGATATTCTCTCTTTAGCTGGCAGCATAGACACTTTGCAGATTACAATCTGCCTGCGGTTAAGTGAAATTTCCCACATATTTCTCTGCTGTACTGATTTCTAGCAAATATTCATAACTACTCAGCTGCATTTATTTAACATCTCCTATAGTATCATAGACAGATACTTGGTCTTTGTCCTCAGATCCTGGCAGAGAGCTCCTAAAACTCTCAGAACTTCCTGAGTGATAATGATTATAGGTGCATCTTTTAATGATGCAACTTTAAATCTTACGATTCTTGGCAAGCCCCTAGATAACTTCAGGAGAGGGGCCAGTAGTCAAAAAAAATAACAACAACAACAACAAAAAAACCAAGCCTTGGTTAGAAGTCTGGAACTGTCAGCTCCACCCCAAAACCTCAGGAGAAAGCAGAGAAAGGATGGAGATTGAGTTCATCACTCAGCAGCTATGCCTACATAAAACCAACAAACAATGAGGTTCAGTGAGCCTCCGGTTGGTGAACAAATCAAGGTGATGGGAGGGAGGCACACACAGAGAGGACACAGAAGCTCCTTATCCCTCCTCCCATACTTTGTCCCATGAATCTCTTCCATCTGGCTATTTCTGAGCTGTATCCTTTATTTAAAAAACTGGGAAATAGTAAGTAAAGGGGAGGAGAGTTGGGAGAACCCCTGACTTTGTAGCCAAGATGGATAGAACTGAGGACCAGATACTTGCAACTGGCATCTGAAGTAAGGACAATCTTGTGCTGAAGTCCGAGCCTTTAAACCTGTGGTGGCTGACACTAACTTGTGACCTGAGGTTTCAGTTCAAACCAAACTGAACTGTAGGACACCCAATTGGTGTCTACAGAGAATCAGAGAATTGAGTGGTGTCCAGAGGGAAAAAAGCCCTTTTACCTCCCAAGTACCAAGCACTGTGCTTCATATACAGTATCTCTAAACCTCACACCTGTCCTACAAAGTTGGTGTTATTATCACACTTCCACTGTACACCTAAGGAAAGCTTCTGAGAGTGACTGAACTTGCTCACAGATTTATAACTAGGCCGTGGGAGACCACGAACTGAACCCTGGCATGTTAGACTGTGAAGTGCCTGTTCTTTCTACCATGTCACTGTGCTTCTCCTTGTCCTTCTAAATATTCTAATGCTGTTGATGTTTCTATTGTTGCCCACAATTCAATTCTAAGTTGTTCTTTAAGCTTATCTTTTTTCTTACTTAAACCTATCAGGTGCTGATTTAAAAATATTATACATAATAACATTTTTTCTTAACATTTATTTATTTTTGAGACAGAGACAGACAGAGCGTAAGTCAGGGAGGGGCAGAGACACAGAATCCAAAGCAGGCTCCAGGCTCTGAGCTGTCAGCACAGAGCCCAAGGCGGAGCTCAAACCCACGAACCGTGAGATCATGACTTCAGTCAAAGTCAGACACTTAACTGACTGAGCCATCCAAGTGCCCCACACAGCAATATTTTTTTAAATGAAAGAAAACAGACATGAAGTAGGAGACGATTGTAATACAAAAAACGGACTTGGCCAGTCTAGATTTCATTATCACTAACATTTCTGCTAAAAGGAATCCAATATTAAGCTTATGATGCCAAAGAATTTAATGTTAACATTCAGAATGATAACATTCAAAATTTTGTTACCTGCCGGAGTTGAAAGATTCCTCCTGTTGGCACATCCTTTGCAGAAATTACTTCTACAGGGCAGTATTCACCATTCTCATTCTGTTCCAAGATTTGGACCCAGAATTCCACTTTTCTGGTGACTTCACTCCATCTAGGAAATAGGTGAAGTTCTTGGAAAATCATACATTTCTAGTTCAACACAGACAGCTTAGGATCCTTCACATGACAACTAACAATGATAATGTCCTCCAAACAGAATAATTCAGTAGAATGATCTGATTCTGAGTAATATACAAATACATATTAGCACATATAATTAAAAGCATATTATATATTAGTAATATACAAATACATATTAGCACATATAATTAAAAGCAAGTTAAACAAATTTAACATCAGAACTAGAAATAGTTCCTTTATTTCATTCATAAAGATATGATAACAGGGAGCCTGGGTGCCTCAGTCAATTAAGCATCTGACTTCAGCTCAGGTCATGATCTCACGGGTCATGAGTTCAAGCCCTGTGTCAGGCTCTGTGCTGATAGCTCAGAGCCTGGAGCCTGCTCCCGATTCTGTGTGTGTGTGTGTGTGTGTGTCTGTCTGTCTGCCCCTCCCCTTCTAGCATTCTGTCTCTCTCTCAAAAAAAATAAACATTAAAAAAAAGGTATGATAATTATAAATCTATTTCAAAGTGGTTATTCAAAAATCCAAACATGGTAATCAGATGTACAGAAGTACCGTGATGATCTTTTCATAGATAAAGGTAGTGCTATATATGCTTTAGTAACTTGACAAGTATCTTTGCTCAGATTAATAAAAGAATCAAGAAAAAAATCTCAATGTCTAAGTCTAGGAGTTGCTAAAACTTTCTACATGCGAGAAAAGAAAATCTGGTTCTCTTCTATAATAAGATGAAAAGCACCAATATATGCTCTTTCAGTCATTCCCTTTCAACTCTTCTTTTTAAAACCCTGGTCAACAAATAAACCTGCCTCCTTCCATGACTGATGGCATTTCAAAAGAACTTTGAGCTAAAGACAAAATAAGTAAAACCTGAATTCTAAGGTATATCATGATCCATTCTCACTCTAGTTGATTAATTAGAAGTAATTCAGAATGGGGTGCCTGGATGGCTCGGTCAGTTAAGCACCTGACTCTTGGTTTCAGCTCAGGTCACAATCTCAACAGTTTCATGGGTTCAAGTCTTGCATTGGACTCTGAGCTGGCAGCGTGGAGCCTGCTTGGGATTCTTTCTCTCCACCTCTCTCTCTCTGCTTCTTCCCTGCTTGCACCATCTCTGTCTCTCTCAAAATAAATAAACTTAAAAAAAAAAAAGAAGTAATTCAGAATGGTAAGCAACTACTCTCCAACAATTCATTCACTCTTTATTCTTAACTATTTATACATTTAACTTCTCTTCCTTCACTCTTCCAAGTCCACTCCTCCATGGAAGTTTAACTTCTTTAAATACCCTGGAAATAATACCATCTATCCCTGGATTACTAGTAATGCTCAGGAAAGGGTTACCTTTATAAATGGCAGTATTCATCTCTAGCAACTCTTTAAAATTATAAATGGAATTCACCTGTCCCGAAGACTACGTGTTTTTGCTTGGATAATCCCCAAATCCCACAGGGCTGGGTTTTTCCGAGGATCATTCATCTTATGGCCATATACTTCAATTGCCAATGCCCCTTCTGAAAGGTGTTCAATGAAGTCTTCAGTAATGTTAACAGAAAATTCCTGAAAGAAAATTACAGAAGAAAAAACACCTTCTGGTAACCTTATGATTACTTATACCTACCATCATCAAAAGTGTTTTAGTTATAAAACAAAACTGTCATCTAACATCCATAATGAGTGCTCAGATGCTCTAAGGTTCCTGACTTTAAACATAATTGTAACTTTGATTAAAAAAAAAAAAAAACTGTTCGCCTTGAAAATGTAGTATTCCATTGTATAGATGAACCACATCTTCCTAATCCATTCATCAGTTGATGGACATTTAGGCTCTTTCCATGATTTGGCTATTGTTGAAAGTGCCGCTACGAACATTGGGGTACATGTGCCCCGATTCATCAGCACTTCTGTATCCCTTGGGTAAATCCCCAGCAGTGCTATTGCTGGGT
>CM053567.1:47377468-47408709 GCA_028646485.1 Cryptoprocta ferox
CCTTTGTCAAAGATTAATTGGCCGTACATTTGTGGGTCCAGTTCTGGGCTCTCTAATCTATTCCATTGGTCTATGTGTCTGTTTTTGTGCCAGTACCATACTGTCTTGGTGATGACAGCTTTGTAGTAGAGTCTAAAGTCTGGGATTGTGATGCCTCCCGTTTTGGTTTTCTTCTTCAGTATTACTTTGGCTATTCTGGCTTTGTTGTGGTTCCATACGAATTTGAGGATAGTTTGTTCCAGCTTTGAGAAGAATGCTGGTGCAATTTTAATTGGTATTGCTCTATGTTTTAAATAGATGAGAAAGAGACCTCTCTCTTGAAAGAAATGAGATGGGTCAACTGTGGTTCAGCAGAAAAAAAGAATAGACAGTCTGACTATCCTGGCTCTTTAATCACTCACCACAGGTAAACTGACCTCTCTGAAATAGCTGCTTCTGCTAAAACAAAAAAGCACTATCATCACATACAACAGTGGTAAAGATCAGATGAAGAATAATATAAGCTGCTTAGCAGGGCATCAGGTGTTCATTAAAGTTCATTATTGTTTCTTTTCTATCTTCATTTTCTCAAAAATACTAGTTTCTTAAATTTTTAGATGACAATCTCTCCAGTACTCTAACTCAACACATGGATTCCTTTGAGAAGAATATATACGGTTGACCCATGAACAATGCAAGGTTTACGAGCACCAAAACCCCGTGCAGTCAAAACGCCACACAGAACTTTGGACTCCCCCTAAACTTAACTTCTAATAGCCTGCCGTTTACCAGAAAGCCTTACCACTAACACACAGGTTTTTTAAAATTTTTTTAATGTTTATTTTTGAGAGAAAGGGAGACAGAGTGCGAGCAGGAGAGGGGCAGAGAGGGAGACACAGACTCCGAAGCAGGCTCCAGGCTCTGAGCTGTCAGCACAGAGCCCGACATGGGGCTCGAACTCACGAGCCGTGAGATCATGACCTGAGCGCAAGTCAGACGCTTAACTGATTGAGTCACCCAGGTGCCCCTAAACAGTTGATTAACACAGATTCTGTATGCTATGTATATTCTATACTATATTCCTACAATAAAGTAAGCTAGGGAAAAGAAAATGTTATAAAAAAAAAAAAAAACTATAAGGAAGAGGCGCCTGGGTGGCTCAGTCAGTTGAGCATCTGATTCTTGATTTCAGTTCAGGTCATGATCTCATGGTCATGAGACTGAGCCTCAAGTAGGCTCTGTGCTGAGCATGGAGCCTGCTTAGGACTCTCTACCTCTCCCGCTCCCCTGTTTGTAAGTGCTCTCTCTCTCTCAAAATATAAAAAAATTTTTAAAAAAAATATATATTGATACCAAATTATTCAACAAAATAATGCTCATTTTACAGTTTTGTTTTTACCTAAGTATTTAAATGTTGACCGAGTCTGGAAAACAAACTTACATTGCAGTGATCAAAGACAACCATGCAGTGAGGCTCCTTGCTGACAGGAGAGGAGGAGGAGGTATCAACTTCGGGTGCAACAATTACTGGCTCCTGTTGGTCCCAGAAGTTGTATTTGCAGAACACAAAGTGGGACAGATGCTGTGGCAAGCCAGTGGCTTGAAGTATTTTAACCTGAAGGAAAAGGAAGGCTCTATTTATTTTTAACTCAGAAAATGTGCAACAAGTACTCTGAGTCAGAGATGAGCCCCAGTCTTGACCCTGTCACCAACTATTGGTTTTTATTGACCAAATCCCATTCATTCAGAGGCTACATTTCTGTATCTGTGAAAGGGTGGCAACAACTGTCATATTTAGTGAGAGGTTAACAAGAGGGTAACACAACCTTGACTTGGATGTTTTCAAGTATCTACAGGCCAAATCTAGCTTCTTATAACAACAACATCATCACCACCATCAATATCATCATCATCATCCTATTATTATTATTATCATTATTCTTAACTCAGAAAAAGAAAGTTCTCAAACATCAACACCATTCAATGATATGAATTTGGCTAACTATGGATATGTCATAAAAACAGAAGAATGTTAAGAATGATGAATGAAGAATGAAATCAGCCTCCATGCCAATAAGGAATATTCAGTAAAGGGTGAAATACATTTATTTGATATTTTAAAGAATCAAAAAGTAGGGTTCTTGGGTAGAATGTTACATGCTACTAGAGGATTTTTTTGGAAATTTAAAACTCATTGGGAATGTATACTTTGAAGATCTGGAGGGATAAATGGAGGAGATTAAACATGGTGAATGTTGACCATCTCTGTACCAACTCTTACTGATTCCCTCCTCCACGCAGATTCAGGGAAGAGATGAATCAAAGGAAATGCACACTGGACTGCAGGAGTGTAGGCTTTTGTGATAACAACATGCAATTAGAAATACATGTCTAATCAGGGGCACCTGAGTGGCGTGGTCAGTTAAGTGTCCAACTCTTGATCTCAATTCAGGTCTTGATCTCAGGGTCATGAGTTCAAGCCCTGTTCTGGGCTCTGCACTGAGCATGAAGCTTACTAAACAAAGGAGAAGGAAGGGCGGAAGGACAGACGGAAGGAAGGGAGGGGGGGAGAAAGAGAGGGAGGGACGGAGGGAGGAAGAAATACATGTCTAATCAGACCCAAATGTGCCAAGAATAAATGCCTATAATGGATTTTAAAGCAGTCAAATATTCTAAATATTTCTTCTGGCAGGCAGTGTCAAGTTGATTTTTAAGCTGGAATTTCTGTGATAGGTTGTGACATTCCAAAACTCCTCTAACTATTATGGAAATTTAATTCTAAAATTAATTGAGCAAAACTAACTTCTGATTTTATAATTGATTAGGGGCTGACTTTCAAGACTGAGCATTGATTATTTGTTATGTTCTTCACCTAGTCACCTCCTGCATGTTGTATGATGCACTGTGCCTCCAGTAAATAAATGTAATAAAAATAAACTTGAACTTGTGGCAGAAGTTGGTGTAGTTCACCAACTACAAATATAATCATCTTAACATTTCAGGAAGCATTAATAATAACATAGAATATCATGCAAAGCAGAGGACTATTTTCTCCTATACCAGGTACATAACAGGTAAACAATGGTGGAGACTATTATTATTCATTATTCCCTACAATGACAACAAGATTTTGAAACATTCAAATAGCAATTCCCCTGACAGGCTACAAAAAAGACAGATGAACTAATGCATTTTACTCATCCAAACCCAATAGAGCAATCAGTGTTTGGCAATTAATTTTTTGTTAAATTTAAAAAACCATCACTTTTTCATTAAGTGCTTAAAATTTTTTATTATATTCCTTAAGGTGAGACAATGTGGTGTTTGAGAAGATTACAAGATTTTTGTAGAACATAAATCTAAATAAAAATCTCTGTCACATGTTAGCTTCTGCTTTTGAACAGATTAAATTCTTGGTTTTCTCAGGCTCAGATTTCTCCTATGTGAAACAGAACAGCTACCTAATGACACTGGCCTGAGTACTGACCATACCAATGGAATGAAATGAAAACACATCAAAGCATTGAGTGGACAGATGTTCAATACATATTCTTTGTGATTAAATTCCATCGGAAAGCCAATTTTTTTCTTAGAAATCAATCTCAATTTTAAGGTTGAAATAAACTAAAAATATTTTGTATGTTAAACTATATCCTACAGGCAGCTTATCAGGAATAAGACTGCCAGAAATAAAGAATATCAGGAATAAGGAATATCCTGACATTCAGAACATAGTTTTTGGGTCTTTTTGCTTTTTAAGTTTCTGCATACAGAAATCAAAATTACCACAAGGTGTCAGAATACCACAGCTTTAGACTTGCCACTGCTTAGTATAAAGCCCAGGAATGTCAGAAGACAAATTGTTTGGGGTTTTTAAATATACTAATTTAATTTAATGTAATTGAAAATATCAATATACGAATATGTGCACACTTATCTTTCATTACAGAAAAATAAATCCAGACTGCTTTTATAAGCTGGCAATACTTATCACCTATTATTGTTAAGTGTCCCAGAATGATTTCTTGTTTTTCCCACCAATATTTTGTCTATTGTCATATAGTCTGTCTTCCTCATTTTACACAAAAGACTATTATATGCTTAGAATATGGTGTCTAAAAAAATACTTCCCACTGAAAGGAACCAGGCTCCTTGGAGAAATAGCTGATTCCAGGTCTGGGACAGGAAATCTCCAGGATGAAACTAGAATACTCATCACATCAGAAAGCAAGAAAGCTAGTAGCATAGTCTATGAGGGTTAGGGCTGTGTCCAAAGGACTCAAGAGACAACTGAAGGGAGCCCATAGGCCAAAGATGGGATCATCTGAGCTTCAATATAGATAATAAATACAAGGGATAGAAACACATCAAAAATTTTTAAATCGAGGAGATCACAATGACATCTGGACTAAAAAAAAAACTCACTGGCCATTTTTGTATGTTAGTAGGAAAAGCAATTAATTATTTTGAAAATTTGTTTTTAAAAAAAGGAGAAAAGAATGGAACATTTACCCTGCCTTTCCTATACAAACTGTATCCCTGAAGAATAAAATAGCTGATATAATAGGAAGAGTCTCTCTAAAATCTAGAGAAGAATTCTGTTTTTTTAATATAATTTATTATCAAATTAGCTAACATACAGTGTGTACAGTGTGGTCTTAGTTTTGGGGGTGGATTCCCATGGTTCATTGCTTACATACAACACCCAGTGCTCATACCATCAAGTGCCCTCCTCAATGCCCATCACCCATTTTCCCCTCTCCCCCACACCCCTATTAACCCTCAATTTGTTCTCTTTAAGAGTCTCTTATGGTTTGCCTCCCTCCCAAGACTCTAGAGAAGAATTCTAGCTAATAAATGAGAGGTGATAGAATTATAGTATCATTCTTTTCTAACTCTTAATGAAATATCTAGGTAATGATCACCAATAACTGCTAACATCTCCAAAAGAAAACCAGACATAATATGACTTCTGATGGAAGAACACATCACCACCTATAAAATGCCCTTGCTACTCCCCTTCTCCATATTAACACCTTCATATCTAACTACCAATTTACAGCAAACATATCCTAACACATTAAATATTACCAATCAGCAAAATCCATATTATGAGGTAACACAAGACCAAGAAGCCAGTTTCTACAATAAAGAAACTATAGGACGAGAGAGAGAGACAGAGAGAGAACAAGAGAGGAAGCAAGCCAGCACAAGTGCCAGTGCCTAAAGATTAAGATTTAAGTGACACATCACACAAGTCAATCAAGGAAACTGACTGGGTAAATCATGATATTAAGAAAGTATTGGGGTGCCTGGGTGGCTCAGTCGGTTTAGCGTCCGACTTCGGCTCAGGTCATGATCTCACATTCGTGGGTTCGAGCCCCGCGTCAGGCTCTGTGCTGACAGCTCAGAGCCTGGAGCCTGTCTTCGGATTCTGTGTCTTCCTCTTTCTCTGACCCTCCCCTGATCACGCTGTCTCTCTCTCTCAAAAAATAAATAAAACATTAAAAAAATTTTTTTAAATAAAAAAAATATAAAGTATTAATTTTAGACTATGGTACAATGGTTATATTTTTAAGTACTCTTCTTTTGGAGATACATACTAAACTATTACAGATGAAATGTGAAGCTATGTTGAACAGCTTAAAAATAATCCAGGGGAAACAGCGCAGAGCAGCTTGGGCATATGAATGAGACACGACTTACCATGCATGAGTTGATGTGGAGGGAGGGTGAATAGGGATCAATAACACTTTTCTCACTACTTGTTTATATGTTTGATATCTTCCATTAAAAATTTTGAAGATATTTTAAATTCTTTTTTTTAAAGCTTATGTTACCCACTATATACTACTTTTTTTCAGTTCTGACTTTCCCAAGTGAAACTGTATCCATATATGTTACCTTATTGATGGTAAGCTTTTACAGAGTTGCATTTACTAGTCCATTACTTTTAAAAGGAGCCATTATGGAGTCATGAAGACTATGTCTCAATCTCTGATAATCATACAACGTCAGAGAAAATGTTCTAACATCAAGAATAATACAATAAGGATTAACCTTTTAGTGAATTAAGAATGTCCCCCCACATTCTGAAGTACCCGACTTAAACATCTGAGGCTATACATACAGATCCATGGAAATGAACACATCTTTAACAGCTGTAGCTTCCCCACAGCTCACAGCGAATGCCACACTTACTCCTTTCAGTATTAACTCCAATTCTAGAAATATTTACTGAGACATGGAACTGGATGAAGGATGGATTATGAAACACGAGTTAAGTTTAGACTTCCTTCATTGCATCTTTTAATGGCCTTCTTCTAACTCATACACTGGTCTTATGACCAGTGATTTCTCTTCCTCGAAAACACTTTTAACTGGGTCCTACAGAGATTCTCAACCAATGACACACCGGCCCAACTAGGGTATGTTTAGAAATATATAAGGGGTTTTTTTCATTGTTGCAATGAGTGACAGAGGTGGCACTAACTACGCCGATTGGGTAGGAGTTCAGGAATGCAATGACCTACTTAAGATCTACCTAGCTATCACCTATGAAAATACCAGAGTACCCTATGGAGAAAGAGGGTATCTTTATATCACATGCTCCCGCACTTCAAGTTCACTCTGAGTCTCACTTCCAGAAATTTTCCTCAGATTTTACTCTCTGAATTAATTGCCTCTCCTCTTGGGTCACATGATATTGAACTCTTGTGTGTCCCCCTCCACATACACACAAACTACACAGGTTGCTCCCTGACACTAGAAATCCTGTCTTATTCATCTTTATATTCTCAGCACGAAGTCTAACAGATAACACTCAACAGTACTCATGAATGGCATGTACAGAAAGACCAGAAAGAGCAGGGTTTGGGATCAGCACATGCTGGAATAGCACACACAAAGGTACACAGGTAAGAGGAACACAAACCAAGTGGAAAAACACGTGAAGAGTGACTTCTATATAACAGGAGCTTAGGAGCAGAACTAATACTGGGATAAATCTCTAGCATCAGCAGAAGTCAAGACATCCAATAGGAAGAAGAAATTCATGTGAAAAAAAAAACTGTGTTTCTCTACAGAGAAGTTCAGATAAACATAAATCCATATAACTTTGGAGCAGAATGGCCCAGAAGAAAGAGGTGACTTATCTGAAACTTCAAAGAGGAAGGCAGTGGAGGTACGCCACTGGTAAATCAGTATATATGATGAAATACAGTCTCCAGAATACCAATACTAAAGGTTTATTTAGAGACAGGTATTTCAAAATTCAAAAGAGAACACAATATTTATTGTCTAAATACCCACAATCCTCAAAATCCACCATATGTCCATTACTTCTAAATGCAACTGGGACTTACCATGCACACAAGTCTGTTCTCCTGGGTTTCCTTATCACAGGAGAGTTCTGTAGTGTCATCCCCTCCAGCAATTCTTTCCCCAATGTCACCACTGATTCGCATCACCTCTACATGCAGCCGACCTGCCACCTATAACAAGAGAGGAAAAGTAGGTACTCTTCCTGGATTTTGTTATTTCTCCCGTTTTAGAGTCAGGTAGCTGGGTTAATGGTAAATGAGAATTTAGAAGCATAAGTTCTAACAGTTACTTTCCCTCAACATACTTAGAATAATCACCATCAAGCAGATGGAAACACGGGTATTAATAAAACACATAAATAACCCTTATTATTGATAAAAAAGAGTCACAACAACATACTGCCACCATCCTAATGTTTCTTAAACTTTTCTCTGCAGGGTACAAGGCATGAAGAGAAAACTAACCTCTCCTTTCTGGTTGACAATTGGAACAGCATACTGTAACTTCACATCATAGAAGAGGGACTCGAGGAAGACATTCGCCACCCCAATGAGACTGTGATTTTCCTGCTCGTCATAGAATGGATCAGCACGCTTGAAGTAGGACCGTATGACCTTTAGAGAGATTCGGAACATCGCAACTTCAGAAATCACTTAAAACAAATTAATTCAACCTACTACCACTTTTAACGGCTGCTAAGAAAGTCATCAAATCAGCTTAAGTACAACACTGGATCACACCCACTCTGTCTTCCGCATCCCCATTAGAATGGGGATCAGCATCCTTCACCCATGACACAGCCGTCTCAGCAGGTCATTATTTTATTTCTTCTCCTTGATGTGGAAATTTTGCCATGAAAATAGAGAACACATATTGGCTAGAAAAAGAAGTCGAGTGTACAAAATTGCTCCTCAGTTGTCATTCATATCTATTTCACTTGTTTCTGCCAAACCATAAGATAATGGCTCCGCTAAAGAGAGCTGACCTCCATACGCAAGAGTGGTTTGCTTTTTTGTAATTTGTTAATGTTGTTTTATGTCTAGGCTGAAATAGAAGAGAAATACAGAAGAAAAGAAAAAAATTTAAAAAAATGCTATCTAACTATAAAAAGTCATTTTTTATGACAATCTGGAAAAATAAACATTAAAAAAAGGCTAAGGAAGTAAACAACTCTATGTGGAAACAAGACCAGGAGTGTTGAAAGTTGTAAAAATATAGATAATACGTATTTCTGTTTTAAATATGCACAAGTACATGGCTAACCTAAATGGGAAAACATGCAACTTGAGAAAGTTCCAGAATACAGCTCTACATCACCCACTTTAGGATCAAAACGCCTTCCAAATCTGCTCTTAATAGTATAAATATTAAGGTACCACTGATGTTCTATTCAAAAAAGAGATACTGTAGGATACTATTTGCTAGGTTAAATGTGTGGAGAAGTAGGAAGAGGGATACAAGGCATGGTCTCTTTCCTAAGTAAATTCACAGTCCCGCACAGGAGCAGACACACATGACAACTACAGAAGTCAGAATGGAATGGAGAAGATTCTACAAGTAATCCACAGAACACAAAATGAGGAGAGGAAAGAAGACTCTTGATTAGCGAAACAGTTTAGAAGGTTAAAATAAATATTATTCTAGAAACAGGATTACTATTTTAGAAAAATGAACAATTTTTCCCTAAAATGGTTAGGCTCTTTCCTGCTTGGTTCTAAAAATGACTACTGGTTTAAGTCATTTTTCTCAGACAACTTACTGGAGTATCTTCTTCACACTCCTTCCACTCCTGATAAAGGTCTCTCATATCCAGCAATCTGTTGTCCAGTTTGTCTAATGACCAAATCTGTTTTCCTTTTCCTTTTCTTCTCACCTGGATTGCAGGCTCACTAAGAAGAGAGCCTCGCTGTAAGACAGTAAGAGTGACCACGTGAAACACAAAGATATCCAACACGGAAGTCAACCCTGACCATTTTCCACCCACCACTCAAATGTCATCAACCCAAACTGAAGCTGCTATCATCCTCTATTCAGTTCACTGCAAAACTTCCCAGAAACCTGACAAGCTTAATACAATGCCATTATATTCAATTGCGATCAAAATTTAAATTTGAGTATATAAATTAGATGTAATTTATAAAGTAAATTTACATAGTAAATTATTCATATAGTAAATTGGATATAAATTTAACTCTAAAACCTAAAAGACTAAATCATGTTTGATGGGAAATCAAAAATGTTTTATTCAGGCCATTACATGACCAGAGAGTACCAGTAGGTAGAAAAAGAGTCTTTTTTTTTTTTATTTTTTTAATGTTTTATTTATTTTTGATACAGAGAGAGAGCATGAGAGGGGGAGGGGCAGAGAGAGAGGGAGACACAGAATCCAAAGCAGGCTCCAGGCTCTGAGCTGTCAGCACAGAGCCCGATGCGGGGCTTGAACCCACAAACCGTGAGATCATGACCTGAGCTGAAGTCGGAGGCTTAACCGACTGAGCTACCCAGGCGCCCCGAAAAAGAGTCTTAAGCATTGAATGGGAAGGGACAATTTGCTGGGATGGATAGCTAAGAAATGATCTTTTACTTTCAAAAGTTTGAATTAAAACATTTTTTGAATGGATAGTATATTAATATGGTACAAAACACAAAATGTTTAAAAGAGCAAACCGTGAAAAGAATCCCATTTACCCATTTGGAGGCAACAAATGACACCAATATATAACTACACATAGCTTGAATTTAAAATTTAAAAGAACAGTATAGAACTAAATAGACATGCTGGTCACATAACACTGGGAATGCATTAAAGGCCACTGAACTGTTTGCTTTAAAATGGTTAATTTTATGTTATGTGAATTTCACCAGAAAAAAACTTGAATTTAATGAAGTTTTTCCAGCTTATAAAAGCAATGTGTTTTAAATATAGGAAAAGGTTTTTTTTAAATTTTTTTAATGTTTTATTTTTTAGAGAGAGAGAGACAGACAGAGTGCAAGCAGGGAAGGGGAAGAGAAAGAGGGAGACACAGAATCTGAAGCAGGTTCCAGGCTCTGAGCTGTCAAGTACAGAGCCCAACACGGGGCTCAAACCCATGAACGGTGAGATCATGACCTGAGCTGAAGTCGGACACTTAACTGACTGTGCCACCCAGCAGCCCCTAGAAAAAGTTTTTAAAACCACAAAGTAGAAATAAAAATACCCCTGTGTATCTCCCGCAAACAGATGTATCTATCAGTTACTCAACAATTTAGATTCACTGAGTAATTTATCAACTGTTTGGATATGTCTACTCAGAAGTTTAGGGAGCTGTGAATACACCAATGTTGCTTTAACATGTCATCTATAATCATTTTCAAAGAAACAGAATTTACATGATGAAACAAAGATTTTAGAATTCTGAAGCTCAAAAATTACCATTCTCTCATACTATAAAGACCCTTCTACCTTGTACTCAGCCAACCAGGGAATAAATACAAAAAGCTCATTAGTGACTTGCAGAGACTGGTACTGCAGGTGGAGAATGCTATAACCAGGAGGAAAAGGCAACCAGCAATATGCTGAAGCATCCTGACTTGGCCCTCCTGCAATTACAGGAAGAACTGGAAAAAAGAAAAAAGAAAAAAGAAAGAAATTTCTGCCTCTTACCAAAATCACCAGAGAAAGAGTACAAGGTCAGGAGTAAGACCAAAACAAACAACAGTGCTCACAGCATGAACAGGACATTAAGTGAAATGAAGAGTTTTCAAGTACCAAAAACAAAAAGTTTTACTGTATAAAAGAGTTAAGGCCGTTAGTTAAGGAGACTCTCTCCTTAAGAAACACTTCCTTGTCAAGCACCTCTCTCCAGGTGGAATCTGAAAATACCAATCTAGTAAGTCTATAATGGCAGTGTCTGTTAACCATGGCTGCTTCAACTCCAGGGATGTGCATCATCTCTACCGCCCATACAAACAGCCCGCATGAACATACTCCCAGGTGTCTGGAAGAGAGGGATGCCCAAAATGACCCACGTCGCTTCTAGGTGTTGACCTGGCTACCCAGAGACAGGGTTGATCCTTCTAACAAAGTCCAAGCCAGGATACACAGAAAGGGCTACAGACAGTCATGCTTAATGGGGAAAAACGTTTATGTTTCTGTTTTTCTAGCTCAAACACTACAGAATGGAAGAAGACCGTGCTCTGCTCAGTCTTCTAGAAGAATCTAAGTCCTATACCTTCTGCCCATGATTGGCTTTCCTCTACTGCTTTTTGTCTGAGTCCCACTGCACCCATGGTTTGCCCTACAGAAACCAACAAGCAAAGTAAAGTTCTAAGTTCATATTACATACAAAATATTTATTAAAAGACAAGTCTCAGGGCCCCTGGGTGGCTCAGTCAGTTAAGTGTCTGACTCTCGATTTCGGCTCAGGTCATGATCTCACAGTTCATGAGTTCGAGCCCCATGTTGGGCTCTGTGATGACAGCATGCAGCCTGCTTGGATTCTCTCTTCCTCTCTTTTTCTCTGTCCCTCCCCCATATGTGCATGTGCATGCTCTCTCTCAAATAAATAAACATTTGAAAAAAAAAGACAAGTTGCCATAAAGCAATGAATAGATCACATTCACAACACCTATAAAACTTAAAACATTAAGTATCATATTTGCCAAATATCTATTCTATGGAAACATTGACCTTGATATTGTGCTGCCACAAGAAAAAGATAGTTGTGGTCCTTGTTGTCGAAATAGAACACCCTACAAGGATTCATTAAACCTTTGCTGTGTCAAATACTATAGGAGAAACAAAGCACATAGACCCTCAAAATATTTATCTGAAGACAACACTCTACCTAACATCAAAAATTATGTAGGAACATGATTGAGAGGTAGAAAAGAGCTGAAATAAAAAAGAAAACACCTGAATGATACAAAATTCTGATGGGACTTTCCCTCTATATTTTATAAAGCTTATTACATTATACCAAAAAAACTTGTGATCATGAATACACACGTGAAACAACTAATAAACTGTTTTTGCAGAGCAATCTGTTAGCAAGTGAAAGTAACATGTATATGTAAAATAAACAGGTGACTTAAGGGAGGGGGGTTGTACAGTGGTAACAGAATGAAGGGGAAACACCACTTTCAGAAGATTCAGCAGGAAAGACTTCCCAGAAATCATTTAAACAAATTTGAAGAAAGGGAGCTGAGGGAAATAAATTGGTGGAGATGACATTCTAGTGGACAAAAGACATAGACGCACAAAGGCGTAATTCTCTATTAAAAGCCAATAAACTCTACTGGAGAGCGGAGAACAAGTACAAAAGGATACAGACTGCAGGAAGTATAGGTGGGGAGGAGGGCAAACCCACACTGGTGTTTAATAACACTGGTGAAATAGACAGCAGTTTTCCCCAATGACATCTTTGTCTCTTCCATTAACGGCAACCTCACCTTCCTGTTGGCATCCAGGCTGGAGGCTGGAATTTGCAGGGTTACTTTATACTCTGTTCTTTTATCCAGTTCCTCTGCAATGTAACTAGCTTCTCTCACCAACAGATTGGCTTTAACAATTTGTTCCCTCAGCCTCATCAGGCTGTTATTCAGTGTTGCTTCTCTTTAAAAAAAGGGAGGAGGGGGAGGATAACTGTCAAGCAGCACATCAGAATATTATGTACTACATAATACATTAATGCCAATCTGCGAACCAAGCTTTACAAATGCTTTTTGCACACAGGGAATACATTACTGACACCAACCCATGCACGCGTTTGTATCCGGGCTACGTTATAAGTACAGGCACACGCTCGTGTAACAAGCTGGCCATTGATTAGGACAGTGCTAAATTGACTGTGTATACAAGTCACCTGGGGGCCTTGATAAACTGAAGATTTTGACTCATGAATGCTGGGGTGGGACCTGATATGCTACACTTCTATTAATTACCACCTGAGAGAGATGCTGCCTGTCTGCAGACCAAATTTGGAATAGCAAGAGGTTAGTTAAGTACAATCTGTAACCATGGATGAGACATTTTAGTGCAATGCTAATTAGCCCATATAGAGATAAAACTTGCAATCTGCATCTCATTAGCACCATGCTTTACCTACCTGAGCTAATCAGTCCAGATAACCACCTTTTTTTTTTCCTTTTTTTAAAAAGCATCTACCCAAGCTTCAGAACCTAAAGTATAATACAATGATAAAGTATAACTTCTAAGTACAAATACTTTTATTCAAATCCAAAAGCCATACACACTAAAATGGGGCGGCACCTAACATGGGCAACTTTAAAGAAATCGACATAAAATAGTAATTCCTTTTTTCAAAAATGAAAAAAAATAAGATAATGTCAAATGATTCTTAAGCTGTAACACTTTCCTTTAAGCTAATTTTTTTTCAAGTACTGTCTAGATCTCTCCACACTGTATCTAACCTGGGTGGGTTACAGTGACGAGCACTGGCTATGCACGTGTAATAAAGGCCCTATGCACCTACCTCTCTTCGGCCCACTGTCTCAGTCGCTGTTGAGCACTGGGCGAATGGAATGAAAACCTGTCCCCACTACGACAGTTTTGTTTCTCAGGAGACAGCCTTCTTCGTAGCTGCTCCAATTCATGCTCATACATAAGCCTCTGGCGCTCTAATGCGGATCGTTTCTCTTCTTCATGCTGTTGTTCTAGGCTGTTCAATATGGACTGCATTGGATCTAAACAACGGTTTTTTAAAAAGATAAATAATGAATGAAAGGTAATCATACAACACAATATATTTCAAATGCTGTTCTGTATGCTGTATGCGATGCTGTTTGTCACCCTAATTAGTAAAAGAAGACTCTTGAAGACAGTTTGGGATAAACTCAGTTTTCCTTACTCCCAATTACTCATCATATCATCTATTCTTGTCAGATATATGCCAAACTGTCTTCCATATAGAAAAAGCAGGTCTATTGTGTGTTCTACACATAGCCTAAGAGTGGCAGTCGAGTGTCAAACCTGAGAGATTCTACCACTAAGAACAAAGTTGGCAGTGATTTGTAATCAAGGCTGAAAGAATGAAAAGTTTATATAAATGTAATAAATTAAGGCCAAAGACACAAAAGAATAGAGTACAGAGAATAACATAAAGATTTCCTTTTTTGGTTAATATTTAAAAGGTCTCAGTCACAAACATGTTTAACTCTCCATCGACTTTAAAAGATTCTAAAATGCACAACAGATCTGCTCACCATTATTACCCAGAGCCTTCATGGTAACCTCCATCTGTGCATACTCATAATTGAAGTTGATTTCACTCGACACCTCACTGGAGGAGTCTCCGTCTACATCCAGCTGCTCAGAACTGGTATCATTCTTCATGGAGCTCTCTTGCTCCTCATCCTCTCTATCTGCTTTCTTTTTCTTTTTAGGCAAATTCAGTCTTGGGAGAAAAAAAGAGTATTATTTTTAAAATAAAGACAGGCACGTATTCATTCTATTCATTAAATACTGGCATTTGCTAGATGCCAAGGGGGCACCATATAAGTGTAAGGCAATTACTATACTTAGGAAGTTTATCCTCTAGTAGTAGAAATACACACACATGCATGTGCGAATAGTTACAACAAGACAGTGTGACTCAAGGCCATATGACTGTAACAAGCAAGGTGTTGAAGAAAAGCTGAGGAACACTGGAATAACAACGGAAAGGATGACAGAGTAGGAAGTCATTTGAGGCAAGCCTTAAACGGAGAAAGCATGGCATTATGGATGTGGGAACAGCATGAGAAGAGATGTGGAAATGGAAATTCTCATAGTCTGGAGAAATTATGAATAAAACAACACAGGGGCACATAAAATTTGTATTACAGAAACTGTGGGAGATAATGCTGGAAAGATCAATTTATCCCAAACTATGAAGGTTTTGAAAACCTAACCAAGCAATTTATACTTGATTTAGTTTGAGAAGGAAAAAAATGAAAAATATTTTCCACATACTTTGTACCCCTCTACCCTTTGCTGAGTAATCAAAATACTGACTGACCTACAAGCAAAGGATCTCCATTAGCTATAACAAAAGTCAGCTAATATCCCAAGTAGGGTGAACAGTGACAGGAAGAGGAACAGACCAGGATTCTAATTCTGTACAATCTCCAGCCCGCCCTTCCTTGGCAACATAATACCAGTTTTCTATGGGAAATAATGTGTGCAGTCCCAGGACACACACTTTCTCAGACTCCCTTACAGCTAAGAGGCAAATTCTAGCAAATGAGACAAAAGTGGAAGGTTGCTGGGGACTCTGGGAAGACTTCTGCTTTTTCTGGTCCAGAAGACAGTCAGGGCTAGGATCACCATCTCTCTCCCTCATTTCCTTCATATGTGCCCAGATGCTGCTTTCATGCCTGGAGTGGTGTAGCCATCTTTAGACCACAGGGAAATGCCAAGACAATTAGACAGTGACAAGACTTCTGCCGTGACAGTTTTGAAAGGCTTAGCCAATGCTAACAACCGTCCACCTTTGGATGTCTTATTTTGTCAGTGAAACAAACTGTTTAAGTCATTATAATAGTCAAGTTTGTCATTACTTGCAGCAGAAAACATTCCTACATGAAATTTTATTTCATGAAGAAGGAAACTAAAAGCACTACTCTTCCAATAAAAAATAAACAAATAAAAAGATAAGCATGTCAGAAAAAAAAATTAATGAATTCTTATACCAGATGGCAAAACAATCATCTTCTGTGGGGAAATGAAAAGGGAAAAATAAGTAAGTAAACTTATTTTCCCTAAGTATAGTGTCCATATGCCTCTCAGGCTCAAACCATATAGTGAACAGACCATATACAGTCAATAAATATATATGTACACAAAACAATGTATAATTTTTATGGAGTTAAGTTTATCTTCTAATATATATTCTTCTATTTCAGAGTACAATCTTCAACAATCTCTCTTTAAGAGCCATGAATAATGTCGTACCTGAAGAAGTGGTTGTTTCCCCATAATATCCTGTCCCCATGGTGTAGTTGTATAGGACTAGACACAGAAGAGCCATTTACAAATGTTCTGTGGGGAGAAGAGATCAAACATGCAAACAATGATTATCACGTTTTCTCCTTTAATATACTGTAGAGATCTAGTTACCAGGAAAAATAAAATAATCAATTTCCCAAATTGATTCCTGGTGCATTTTATTATTTGTGTTTACATCTTTGCTGATTTACCTAAAAAGTTTACGGTACTAAGTATAATATATTAGTATCCTCTACTTTTCAAAATTTCAAATTTGTTATATAGTATATTAAGGAGTAAATATGGAACAATTATAGTTGATAATAAAAAGCTGGTAGGAGTATACATTACAACTCAAATCATGTCCAATCTACATGGGTAAGAGCCAATCAACCAACTAGAATCTAGAAGTATCTACAGATATCAGTAATAACAAATGAGACCTATGCTAAAATCTTCTGTAACTTCCTAGAACACAGAAAAAACATTCATATCCTATCAATATATAAAAGACTTGTCAGGTCCACTTGCTGCTTATCTAGACAATGGAGTTCAACAGATGAGCGGACAGAAGGATATGAAGGGAAGAATTTGCAGGGGCAGAAAATAAACAGAAAAATTATGCATACCACTATAAGACTGATATTCCTGGAATATCAGTTTCATCAAGCCTCCTTCCTGCTGAAGGACTCATTTGCTTAGATAGAGGATAAAGGTCAAGTTCTTTAAATTGATACTCAAGGCTCCATAAAAGGAAGCCCTCTTTATTTCCTCTCCCCATTCTAGTGAATTTTCAACTCCAGCCAAAAAAAAAAAAAAAAAAAAAAAAAAAGGGTTTATGTTCTGTCCACTGAACATGATTGACATACACTTCTTTCAAAGCCAGGCTTATACCAGTCCCACAACCTAGAACAGAGTTCCTGTCCCTCTCCATTCCCCCCAAGTCCTACTCAGCTTTTAAAGCCCAGGTGGTTTTGGCTTCATCTATAAAGGCTGCTCATCATCCCAGCCTTTAGTATCTTACTTTCTTTGCCATCCTAAGTACTACCTGGCTTTATACTGCTAATTACTTTTTAGGTATATGCATTCACACAAAATCTTACTCTATCTAGATTTCACTTGCCATGAGGGTTTTTAAACACTGAAAGTAACTGGTCCTCCTATAATCTGATTATTTAAATCTCGAGCTCAAAACATATAACAGAGGGAACCTACTAAAATTAGCAGATTTTAACTTTTTGACACAAATTCCTTAAATACAACGAGGAGTTTAATTAAAGACAAACATATATAGAGGCTTATTTTTAAAGGCTACAGCAGTTAAGCCATAATTAGTAAATAAAGGCATGAATATAATAACAGTTTTCAAAGTGTGGTCTCTGTGGGGTCCCCAAGATCAAAGCTATTTTTATAATAATGCTAACCTGCCCTTTTTCACTGTGTTGACATTTATACCAGCAATGAGTAAAACTGCTGGTCTTTTAGCACAAACCAAGGCAGTGGCACCAAACATTACTAGCAGTCACTGGACAACTCACTGCCACGCACTCACAATTTTAAAAAATATTTCCTTTGAGGATGTCCTTGATGAAGCAGTAAAAATCATTACTTTTTTTTTTTTTAATCTTGACCCTGAGTACCCAACTTTTTAAACATTTCAGGTCACAAAATGGGAAGTACATAAAAAGCACTGTGTTCATTTATACCAAAGAATGAAGACTGTCCTGAGCAAAAGACAAACACAAAGTGGTATTTTGGGCAGATATTTTTTTGCAAATGAACAAAGTGAGGAAACAACTGTCAGTATTTGTTGCCAACTGTAAACTTCAAGTGAGAACTGGAGTTTGGAAGACTTGTGCCCGTGTCCTCCACCCAAAGACCACAATGACCATTCCTGTAGTGAACATGCACAGGGAGAAGACACAGCTGTGGAAAGCATGGGGTGTCTCAGTGAGACTATGCTGGGAAGGACTGTGGCAGGATCTGGGCTTTAGCTGGACGACTTGGGGAGAGCTCTGAGAGAGCGGGGTGCTATTATGTACTCGATGCTGTATGATCGGGAATTTCAGAAAATCTTATCTATGGAGGGGAAACTCCAATGAAGATGAAGTTGTGACGATTGAAGAAATAATCGCTCACCTCAACCAAGATAAGGTGTTTGGTATGTGGTGTGTGGCAGTGACCTTGGGTTTTGTCTGTGCTGAAACAAAATGATGGTGTGGCCTGCTTTGTCTTATTTTATCACAGCCTCAGAGTAACCTTGCCTGAGGTTGGTATTCTGTGAGATTTAATAGGAGAACGACATGCCCTAAGCTGGGAGAGCCAGGCCCAGCTTCTGCTCTTTTTTCCTCTTTCTCATTTGCATCCTTCACCATGAGCTTAATAGCTTACCAATATTTAAAGACTTTGTGGATCAAATCAGTATTAATGATTATCACATGATGAAATGGTCCAACATTCGGAAATTCAATATAAGTCAGTTAACAGTTATGGATCATTATGTAACACACAGCCCAAGCAAACAAACTGACAAAAATTTAATTTATATAATGTTATGCCTCTTCATTCATTCATTACTAATTGAGCACTTATGTACTGGTCTTCTATTACATACTAAGGAAAGAGAACCAAAAAAGAAGGGCCCTTGTCCTCAATGAGTTCATAGTCCACTGGGGTAATAAAGGCTTAGCAGACCACAAAAATGCAAATACAAAGTGTTGACAGGAAGCATAAGGTATATGGGAAAATATACTAGGGGCCCTTCACATAGACCAAACAGGAAATTCCCCCAAAGTAGATAATGACAGAGCTTAACCTTGAAGGTCAAACAGGAATTAGCTGCCCAAAGGAATGGCAGACATAGAGGAATAGGAGACAAAGAGGAGGAATGTAAGGGATTTTGTATGAAAAATAGGAGAAAGCCATCTGGCTGTCTGGTGAGTGACCCAGGAAAAAAGGTTCCAATCAAGATTTGATGAGGGCCTTATTTAAATAAGGCCACAAGAGTCAGTATAGACAGAGGACATGGCTTAAGAGATATTAAAGTTATATTAAGAGATATTAAATTATATTAAGAGATATTAAATATTAAGAGATATTAAAATTATAAAATAAATGTAAAGGTCTTGGTAATCAACTGAATATCTTCATTAAGTGAACTTAAAAGCAAAGGCCAAACATCCTGTGTAACATCGACAAGTGGTGTACTTTCTTCCTCTTAAAAATAATTGTGACGTTAACACTAATTAAAGTACATTACCTGGTGTTCTTCTGAGGAGTCAGCATAACCTGGCCTTCTGCTGTGATGTCTATAATACAGTGTTCAGGAAGAATTCCCATTCCACATAGCTGGATGTCTTGGGAATTTGCTGACCCTATCAATGTATGTTCCTACAAAAGAATCAAATTCACTGATTAACATCATATTCTTACAGGTATAGAAACTGAAATCATCTCCTCTGAGCCCTCTTATATTGATCCATTACCTTAGCTAAAAGATTTTCTTAGGCAAATGGAATGGGGTGGGGAGAATTTCTGGCTTTCTCTGAAATACATTCTACAAATTATATTGCCTTATAAGGAATAACGTGCTGAGTTGAGTTATACCTTTTAAACATAAAGCTATAGTTTTATATTAATGTCTATACTATATTCATTATTTTCCACTGCAGTCTTGATTCCAAGTATTTTATACTACTCTCAGAGCATGAGCCATGTGTCAATGATGTACCAAAAATATTGGTCTGAAAACCAGAATTACTTAAGTTGTACATCACTTATCTGGACTCAATCAAGATGAGTCAACCAAAAAGATAAAAAGCTAGTCAAATCTAAGCATTTTGAAAAGATTACAATTATTTTATGAATCCCATGGTCTCCCTAATCCTCACAGAAGATATGATGGATGTGTTCTTCTTACTGTATAGCCGCAAGTACTCAATTCTTGAAGCCCTTAATCACCAGCCTTGCTTTCTGGCTGGCAACTGAGAAAGTGGATATAAAAATCAAGCTCCCTCTTCTGCACTTCAACATCTGACTGCCCATACATAATTAAATGTTGATAAGACCTGGATGCGTCCCTAGGCCACCTCCTCCTTGCATACACCTGGATCAGGGGTCAGATACAAAACACGTTAAGCTCTGCAAGTCATATAAAACCACTCAACTCTGTCTCGTGTGAAAACAGTCAGACAACACACAAATGAACAAGTGTGGCTACTTTTCATATAAAACTTTATTTATGAACACTGAAATCTGAACTTCATATAATCTTAACATGCCTGAAATATTATAGCTTTTCTAATTTTTTTTTCAACCATTTAAACAATGTAAAAACCACTCTTAGCTCCCAGGTCATATAGGAGCAGCCAGGGAGCTAGATTTGGCCAGTGGAAATAGTTGCTGACCCGTGATCACGATGACTTCATCCAGTCCCATGGGTTTTAAATGCTGTTGAGACAGGAAAACTAAACGGGCCCTATGAAAAACTGCTTATTTTGCTCCTTTTCCTGCTTCTGTTCTTGCTAGGGCCTAAATGTCCCTACACATACACATCTTACAGAACATACAATGTGTCCTCCCGGTAAAGGTAAAGGAGTTAATGATTTATTTGGAGTCTTCCAGCACAATAGACACCATCTAAAGAGTGACCAAGACCACTGATTCATCAAGACCTCTGGCCCTAGGGCATAAGTGGCTTCTGGAGGACACCTACGCACTTGTCTATGTTCCTGGATTCCTGAGAAGATACAAACCTCAATAAAAACCCCAGGTCTCAAACAAAGATGAGATTTTCCTTTCCGAGTCTTCCAGATGCTCTGGTCTGTATTGGCTTTCTCTCTATGTCTTCGATAAACTCTGCTCTCATTTCCTCTTGGCTTACATTTGATTTCTATCCTGAGTGAAGTCAAGGACCTTCTTGGCTGGTTCTGGAGGGCCCCATCTGGGTCTTCAGACCTTGCCTGCCTGCAACACTGTCTCTATATAAATCAAATCACCAACCAGGAACCATAAGCTTTAGTTCAATTATTTTCCTGCCTCCACTACCACTACTCTAGTCTCAATAACCATTATTTATTGCCTACTTGGATGTCTAAAGACATTTCAAAGTGTCTAAATGTCATTCTTAATTTTTCTTTAATGTTTATTTATTTTTGAGACAGAGAGACAGAATTTGAGCAGGGGAGGGGCAGAGAGAGAGTGAGACACAGAATCCGAACCAGGCTCCAGGCTCTGAGCTGTCAGAGCAGAGCCTGACATGGGGCTCGAACTCACGAACGATGAGATTATGACCTGTGCCGAAGTGGGATGCCTAACCTACCGGGCCACCCAGGAGCCCCTCTAAATGTCATTCTTAATGACATTTGAGTATCTAAAGACATTTCAAAGTGGAAGGGCCAAAGCAGAACTTTTGCTCCTCCAACCCCCACCCAGGGAATCTATTCTACTGCCACCACCCAGGTAGTCAACTAAAAAGATTAAGTGCTACTGACCCCTCTCTTTCCCTTACCAGCCTACCCCCAGGTCCGTGTCGATCAGAACATCCCTATAGACTGTCCCTCCAAAACATATCAAGAATCGGCTCATTCCCCCCCCACCTCTACTATCACACCTTATTCTATTGCTCAGGTGAATATAGGGGCCTCTCACTATTTCTCTGCTCCTAATCCCCCATCCCCCATCCATTCCCAGCACAACAGCTGATCATGTGGCCCCCCTATTTAAAACCCTCTAGTGGCTTCCGTTTGAACTTCTAATGAAGTCCAAATTCTTACTCAGGCTTACAAAAAAACACTCAGTGATGTGGTCCTGCCTGCTGCTCCTATCCTAGCTCCCTAGCTCCTACCACTCCCACTTCTCCTGAAACATGGTAAGGCCACACTGGCCTTTTATCTGTTCTTTGAGCACAATGGCTGGTTCTTTCATCTAACCTTGATATTGGTAGTTTCTTATCATTTCTATCTCACCTTTTAAGGGAACATTCTCAGAGAGGTGTACCCTGAACTGACAATCAGAAATAACCACCGCGTCACTCCTATTTCAATTCCTTACCTAGCACTGACTCTGGGTTGGTTTACTATCTGTCTCCAAGCTAGCATGGAAATGCCACAAGAGCAGAGAACAGCCTGACCTGCTCACTACTGTAATCTAAGCACTTAACACAGGCCTGGCACAACTGGGCATTAAGTAAATATAAAGGAAAAATAAATGAACAATCATTACTCTTCAGACTCAAAGGAAGATGATTCTCTCCTCTTCTTTGCTGATAACCCTTCTAATTATGTTGTGGGTCCCAATGATTCCCATCTCTTCTGGGACCTCAATCTCATAAGGTCCTTCCTTCCCCACTAGTATTTTCATTTCACCTTTCCGGGGGGTTTCCTCACTCAGCTGTACTACAGTGGTGATTCTAAGGAAACAAAGAGCTGGGATCCAGAGCTATCCCATGGTAACTTATTCAATCCCCAAGGAGTATATAAAATACAGAGTACATTCCACATAAATCTTTACTCTTCACTACTACTAGCTGAGGCTTCCTGGCCAATCCCATACTTTCCTAATCTGGAGAACAGGGTTTGACTCATGAAACTACAAGTAATGTTTTGTGATGCTCAGGAGCAGGCCTAAAGGATCTATCTATTCCATGTCTATCTCCAATCCCCACTTTGGCTCTTCCTTCCCTGTCTTGACAATCCAACCCCACAGTGGAGTGAAGCTCCAAAAGGGGCATGGGGAAAGAGTCTAAAGAGAAAAAGGGTGAAAGACCACCTAAAAAAGAAGGAAAAATCACCAAAGTGCTTGCCTTGAGCTATATAACCAGGTTGGGGTTTGAGTCTAGAACCAACTCCCACTACCATAGTCCGACTACACACAGGTTCAGGCCTATGTTTGTGTCCTTGCTCTTGTTCTCTTTGCTTGAAAGGCTTCCTCTTCCCTTTATCTAAATACAAGGGTCTTTTGACATCCAGGTCCAGTTTCATCTTGTAGTTGAGAAAGTTTCACCAGGAGGCAACAGCGACTTCTCCCTTCTCTGAATCCTGATTACACTTAGAGGGGATACCACATTTCATTATTGGTTGCACAAATGTTGCTTTTTTTCCTTTATTTAGACAGCAGTCTTTACAGAACTCCTGCATCTTCTACAACAATGAGCATAGTACATGATACATGGTGTATGCTAAGTATGTATTGGTAGATGAATTAAAAATTATTGGAGACAAGATATTAACACAAACATGCAAAGGTCTAATCCAAATTCTAGAAGGAAAATTTCATTTTTTCAACAAATATTATACTAAGCACCTATTATGAGCTGGGCACTGAGTCACAAGAGACCAAGTCCCAATTATGGTGCTTACAATCTCAGCAATAACTTAAATCCCTCAGTTGAGGTTATAATCTATTCTGATTTGGATGATGATGCACTGTAATTTCAAACATTGTACTCTAACAGCTCAATCTGCCACAGCCTTACTGTTTGATATTTAAGCAAGTAAGACAATAAGCTTTTTGATAAGTTCTTCCTATTGTGCTCTAAGCACTGCAATAAAAATACTGATGAGAAAAAAAAAACATCATAGGTTGGCACAGAAGTTTATCTAATGAGTATCTAAGTGCTATGAAAGTACAAGGTAATCAAAACAAGATAAATTAATCAGGGGTGGCTTTTCAGTCTCTTTGTGATGTATGGATATAATGATTCTTAAAGTTGACTAGTTTTAAGGAAAACTTTAGCAAATATAAAATACTATATTTAAAAATCTCAGAAATAATCAAAGGCTAGAAATGGTTTTTAACATTTCTTCATCCATTTAAATTTAATATCACTGGAGATGATTAGTTAACTATTCTATGAATTTACTGTACCTTGCTTCCTTTCTAAATCAACTATTTATGTGGCTCTTTTAAGAATCTTCCTTTGACCAACTAAGTCCTAAAAGAAAGAGAGAAAGAGAGATAGCGAGGAAAAGAGGAAGGAAAGAAAGGATGATGAAGAGAGACAGGACTTGTCCACTGGTGACATATTTCACAGGGTAGCTTTTCCCAGCCTGCAAGAAGAAAAAGTAGCATATGGGTAAAGCCTGTGAGGTCCCTCAGTCTTATCAGTATTCTCATATAATTTCTTTTTTTTTATATTTAAAACATTTTTTAATGTTTTATTTTTTTTTATTTTTGAGAGAGAGAGAGAGAAAGAGAGAGAGAGAGAGAGAGAAAGAGACAGAGAGAGAGAGAGAGAGAGAGACAGTGTGAGCAGGGGAGGGTCAGAGAGAGAGGGAGACACAGAATCCGAAGACAAGCCCCAGGCTCTGAGCTAGCGGTCAGCACAGAGCCCAATGCAGGGCTCGAACCCACGAACCCACGAACTGTGAGATCATGACCTGAGCTGAAGTCGGACGCTTAACCGACTGAGGCACCTAGGTGCCCCTCTTAGATAATTTCTGAAGGAAAAGGTAAGTAAGTACCAGGGGCACTTAGCAGAAAAGTACCTGTTATGCTTCACATATCTAAATAATCAAAATCCTTTAATAAAGAAGTCATGCTAGCTTAACAGAACCAAGACTCTGAAGACAGCTTTTCTGGAATGGAGGTGAAAAGGGCAGGTATGGTATCTTCCCATCTTTTACAAATTCAAACACTACACTACACGGGCCAAGCCGCTGCTAACCCAAGAACTCCTACTGTGCCACGACTGTGTCTTCAACTTGGGGTCCTTGGGGCCCAACCCACAGCTCCACAAACACTGAATGGCTGATGCCTCTGCCATTCTCATCACCTCAATCGGTGACTGTGAATACTGGCAAAGAGGACAACAAGCAGTTTACTTTCAATGGAAGCTATGCTGTAAGACAGACATGTGCTTTAAAGCTGCTGCCAAACTGGGACGCCTGGGTGACTCAGTCAGTTAAGCAACTGACTTTGGTTCAGTCATGATTTCATGGTTCATGAGTTCAAGCCCCAAATCCAGCACAGAGCCCACTGCAGATCCTCTGTCTCCCTCTCTGTCTGCCCCTATCCCCTACCCACTAGTGCATGCTCTCTCCCTCTCTGTCTCAAAAATAAATAAAAACATTTAAAGTTGCTGCTGAATCACTGGTACAAATCCTTATCAAGTGTGTATATGTATAATTTGCCCCAAATCCTTCAGAATCAGCCTTGTTTCCAGGGCCATTAATAGCTGAATTGTGCAAAGAGCAGATCCAGAACTGCATAAGCAAAACAGCCCTCCTGAGAGATCTGGCAGATAATTCAAAGGCATGATGAGAATTAATCATACTGTGATCCCATTTCTGTAATTTAAAAATATGTAACAGTATAGGTCTATAGACATACATATAGAAATAGAACCAGCAGATACAGACAAAACTATTAAATGTTAACTGTGGTCATCTCTGCATGCTGGAATTTGGGCACGAATCCCCCCTCTTTTTCTAGTATGTGTTTATAAAACTCTTCAGAAAACAAAGTGTATTACTAGCATCATGTTTTTAAGATGAGCACAGGGCTGTAAAAATAACTTGGCAAGGAGATCTTGATAATCAATGGGGACACTAAAATTATTCTGTGACTTTTTAAAATGACAGTAAAAAAACATTAAAATTCTCTTACAACATATAGGGTAATGAAAAAGAGTAAAACTAATATTTATTTAGTATACTATAATTTAGACTATTAGAAACACTGAAATTTAAAGCATTTTATTTCTGGGGTGCCTGGGTGGCTCAGTTGGTTAAGCATCAGACTCTTGATCTCAGCTCAGAGATCTTTAAGATTAATCTCTTTAATCTTTAAGATCATTTACTTATTTTGAGAGAGAGAAAGAGAGCATGAGGAGGGGAGGGGCAGAGAGAGAGGGAAAAAAAGAGTGAATCCCAAGTAGACTCTGTGCTGTCATTGTGAAGCTTGATGCGGGGCTTGATCTCACACCCATGAGGTCATGACCTGAGCTGAAATCAAGAGTCAGATGCTAAATGACTGAGCCATCCAGGTGCCCCATCTCAGCTCAGGTCTTGATCTCAGGGTCGTGAGTTTAAGCCCCGCTTTGGTCTCCATGCTGGGCATGAAGCATATTTAAAAACAAAAAGCATTTTATTTCTTTGTTAAAAGCTTATCAAGAGTAGTTTGAACAGTACTTGCCTTCTTCTCAATACATAACTTACAATATGGAGGGAGCGTATTTTCCACATTTTCTGTGCCTTGGAAAACTGTGATACTCCTTTCTAAGCTTCTACCGTTTTAATCTCTGTGCTCTAGATGCTGTAAACTATCTCCAAGAGCTCCTTTAGTGTGAAGTGTTCTCCGGTGTTACTCCCTTTGAGCCATCTTCATCTTTCTCATCACACTTTTCTCATTTATATCGATAAGTTCACCTTCACAACATTTCCTTGGCTGCGTGTGTAGAATCTCACAAACGCCAGTGGCGTCAGCATCATCTAACTAGACTGTGATAACTGGACTTGGTGTCTGTTGGAACCATGCCATGCAAGGACTGCCCACACATGCAAATCAGATGCAAAATTATCTTGTGAGTTATGTTCCATCTATGGTTTGGCCACCATACCTTGCCTCTATCAGTTCCAGACAAAACAAATATACAGAGGATTCTGTTCTGGAAGAGAATTATACCACTTGGAACTAGAAAGAACGTTAGAGATAATTTAATCCAGGGTCCTCATTTTATAGATGGGGTGCTGAAAATCACCCAGAGATATGAAGTCATCTGTCCAGCATCTAAATTGAGTTCAGAATTTGAAGGCTAGAAATAAAAAACACTCAGCCTCCAAATTCCTCCATCCCACATCATGGTATCACTTTACTGAAGCAAAAAACTGTTCTTGGATTGAGATCATCCTTTTGAATGTGCTTGGTCATGAATATACTTTTGTCATGGGGTTAGCCTGGGCACTGAAGAAATCAACACTGCCTTAGACTCTGCCAAAACAGGGCTGACCACACAGTCTGAAACAGAATCCCGACACCTCCACACAAGATGGCCAGAAATATTTTGACTACTCTCCAAAAGTCTTTAAATAGTTTCTTTGTTTAATTTTTTAGTTAAAGAACAGATATAAATCAGGTTTTTTTTTCTAGTTGGGCGTATGTGTTTGTGTGTTTGAATTTGAACTTCATCACGTCAGAAAGAAAAAGAATTCACAGTTCTGAGAAATAAAAAGGGCAGAATATTTCTGTCCTATTCTGTCTTGCAACTCTCCTAAAGCTTATGAATAACCTATAGCTGAAATCCTAACAGAAAATGCTGCCAACATCATTAAAAAACATAGTAACTGATGTGTTCACTTATCATTTTTTACAATAGACAAGGATAATATTACATAAGGCACCACACAGAGTATCAAATAAGAAGATGGTATGAGGAATATTTTATATTTATATAGTGCTTCTGTTTACAAAGTGCTTATAAATATCAAATCTCATTTAATCCTTACAGGGCTCCCGTGAGGGAACCAGACAGGGAAAGCACTCTTCTACAGAGGATGAATCTGCTGACTGGAGGGGGCAAAGGACTTGCGATCACACACCTGTTAAGCAGCGTACCAGACCAAAAACTCAGGTGATCTCCCTGCCACTCCCATGTTGCTCCCACTTGAGCACAACAGCTGAGAGCACACATATAATGTATGTATCAAAAACATGATTTAATTCACAGCATAATAAAACATGGTATCAAATACTCATTCATAAAGGGGCTTTATAAAAATAACACAAACCAATTATCCCAGGATATCTTTGATAAAACCTGGGAAACTAGACAATGCATCGTTAATTCTTTAGTCTCTTTAGAAATGAAACCACACAATTATCTGATTTTAAAGCAGTTTCCAACTTTACCAGCTCATTATCTTTACTTTCCTAGTCACCTCAGTTACACCTACATACATAGTGCCTATATTGTAAGAGTGGAAAAGATTTCCTCTCAGTATTTATTACCCACATGTCAGAATCATATAGTCCATTACCTAATTCATTTATGCCCTGGGCTTGACAAGGTGATTTTGGTGAGCTCCTCATAATTTATGTAGTGTCTCAGCATTCCTGCTTATTCTAAAGTTGTCTCTTATCTTCCTGATAAGTGCCACAATTTACAGATTTCAATATACATCGCTATTTGGGGTTTTTTTCTGTTCCGTACTCTGACCCTCTCACTCTCTAAGTGATCTAATCTTTTTTTATAAGTCAATAATCCAAATTTTTAAATTTTTCTAAATTACTGGAAACAAATTTCATAGTAAGTGGCCCTACACCATAACTTCCTTTAAACATTTCCTCTTGTAATCTGGTAACCACTCAGAAAAGGGTGTGCTTCACACAAATGACAAAAACTTGAGTCTACTAATAAATTGTTTAGTTCTAAAGGTCATTCTTTAAAGCTTTAAAGTTATCTACTTAACTCCCTGGCATAAATCACATTCAAACATAGTAGCTAAGCTACTTACTTTCTTGGAAATAACATCAGAATATTAGTTTTTATATTACTAGGTTAAATTATATCAGTTGAAGATGAAAAAGGGAAACTAATCCCAGAAACTCAAGATTTTTCTACACTGTAGCTTATTCAAATAAAAACAATGTGCTAATTTTCATTATTTTTGAATAAGCATGTTTCTCCAAGTTAAAAAAAATTCTATGAGATATTGTTCTATATCATGGTAGGAAATAGTAGCAAAACCTGTTACTTCACCTTTAAATAGTAAACTAGAAGTTCATTCAGAGCAGGATCAGCATTCAGATTAACAAGGAAGCATTTATCATCTCCAACTTTAATCCCAGAAGATTGAAGAGATATTCCAAGACTCTCAAGTTGCTTCTGTCTCTCCTGTTAAATGTATCAGAGAAGGATTAATTTCACAGCTACTGACATAGCAAGATATAAAAGGTCTTACATTGGAATAATCATTAAGTAATTTTATAATTTAAATATGTTATCTTAGGACATGGCATTTTAGATTACTGCATTATTTTTTCTTTCCAAATTACACGATGTTTTTATTATGTCAATTAAAACTTTATTTTGAAAAATAAAGCCATTACCAATAGAAAACCAAGTATACTATTGAATTCTCAATGTTCATTCTTAAAAATATCTATCATCTTGAATTTGTGTTTCTCACTTAATTCTATATATATGAGCAAAGATGTTTTACCAACTGTGATCTTTCTAAAAGGCCAAATTTTCAATACATTCCCTTGCTTGATACCCTCAGTGATTCCCCAGACAAGATAAGGGCCAAACTCTCTCAACAAAGTCCACAAGGCCCTTCAATCTGGCCCATTTCCTCTCCATCCTCATGTCTTACCATTCCTACTCTAAAAGCCTGTGCTGAGTTATATGGAACTCTTCCAGGTTCCTGAAAGTGTCAAGAATGCTCTCTTTTGCTTAAGAGATTTTACACCTGTTTCTTCTATCTGAAGTATACTTGTTCTCATACTTGGTAACTCAGACTTGTTTACTTGACCATTTCTCTATGAGGGCATGGATCCTATCTATCCACTGTGAATTCTTGGCACCTAACACAGTGTATAACACATAGTGAGCACGAAAAACATCAGGCTTGTCAATTGATCAAAATAAAACTTGTAAGGGCACCTGGGTGTCAGTCAGTTCAGCATTCGACTCCTGATTTCAGCTCAGGTCATGATCTCACAGTGGTGAGATCGAGCCCTGCTGTGTGTCGGGGTCTGCACTGGGCGTGGAGCCTGCTTAAGATTCATATTCATTCTCATTCTCATTCTCTCTCTCTCTCTCTCTCTCTCTCTCTACCCCCACCTCCTCTGCTTGAGCACATGCTAAATAAATAAATGAATAAAACTTGCATATGCATTCAAGTACTACTTTCATAAGAATATGAACCTTTCTTTTTCGTGTCTACCTGTCTCTGAAACCACAAAATATATGAATGTATGCATATAGGGGGATACCCATGACTCCTGCAACCAATGCTCTATGATTAAGGTAAACGAATTGGGGCAGAGTAGGGTGTCTTTTACTATATATAAATAACAAGTAGTAATGAGTCACAGCCGCCAAAAGCCTTTGATTATGAGGAAAGACAAGACAAGCTAAGTCATTTAACTGGGGCCACACAGTAAGTTTCCGGTACAATTAAATTACTGAAGAATTTGCTATTTTTAGGAATACCATCCCAACGTTATCTGACCATGGACCATTTTTCTTCCTAGAAGACTTATTAACAACTTGTGGCTATACTGTCAGAAACGCAATTTGGGATATGCTAGTCTTTTCTGGAAAAAAGGTCAAGGACCAAAAGACCAGGTCTTTTCCCATGAGAGAAGAGTTAGCAAGCTCAGCAGCACTGAAGCCTGGGGGCTTGCAAAGATAAGGTGCTAAATGAGGTGTGGGATAAAATCAGGCATTATCCTCAAAAGGGACATGTGACAGAGGCAGAGAACAGTTAGATAAGGAAAGATGCTAAGATTCACCAGCATTCGCACTGCAATTTCACTTAGCCTGACCCTGTCTTGTAGCAGCAAAGCAACTCAAACACAATAGCCCTTCAAAGTCAATGTTTACTTTTGGAGTAGCTCAAAAAGGCTCACACAAATTAGTTCTAAACTGAATAATTATTAGAATGACTTATAATTTATGAAAAACAAGAAGTGAAATATGTAATGAGAAACTGAGTTCATATACTGGAATGTTCTCTTCTCTGTATTTTGAAGGATATGTATTAAAATAACCCAGGACATTAGGAAGATGTGGTTCATCTATACAATGGAATACCACATGGCCATGAGAAAGAATGAAATCTGGCCATTCGTAGCAAAGTGGATGGACCTCGAGGGTGTCATGCTAAGCGAAATAAGTCAGGTGGAGAAGGACAGATACCATATGTTTGCACTCATAGGTCTAACAGGAGAAACCCAACGGAGGACCGTGGGGAGGGGAAGGAGGAAAAAGAGTTAGGGAGAGGGAGGGAGACAAAACACGAGAGACTCT
>CM053567.1:47409209-47610554 GCA_028646485.1 Cryptoprocta ferox
GAATGAAATCTGGCCATTCGTAGCAAAGTGGATGGACCTCGAGGGTGTCATGCTAAGCGAAATAAGTCAGGTGGAGAAGGACAGATACCATATGTTTGCACTCATAGGTCTAACAGGAGAAACCCAACGGAGGACCGTGGGGAGGGGAAGGAGGAAAAAGAGTTAGGGAGAGGGAGGGAGACAAAACACGAGAGACTCTCGAATACTGAAAACAAACCGAGGGGGGAAGGGGAAGGGGAAAAGGTAATGGGGGGTGATGGTCTTGGTGGAGGTCACTTGTGGGGAAGAGCACTGGGTGTTATATGGAAACCAATCTGACAATAAACTATAAAGTTAAAAAAAATAAATAAATAACCCAGGACAGGGATACAGATAAAACAAAATCGATCGCATGGTGATCTTTACTGAAACTGGGTGATGGTACATGTGGATTCATTATACTCTTCTCTTGTTTTTATCTATTTTGAAAATGACTATATAAAAAATATTTAAAATTTGTCTGCACTAATATAAATATAATATCCACTTTATGCTACATGATAGTAATACCATCCTACAACATCTGATGTATAGATTGATTCTGGGCAGCACATTTAATGATGGAACCTGCTGGGTGACAAAAGAAACAGCAAGTTATATATATTTACTAAACAAGAAATAGTTGAAGACACTAGAGATTTTTAACTTTAGAAAAGGAGAGGAAGAGGCAGAGGTTACCTTAAATATCTGGGTAACTGCCCTGTCTTGTAGGGCTGCTGGGGGGATTAAATAAAATACTGTATTTAAAAGTGCTTAGCATAGGGCCCAACACAGTGTACACAATAAATATATGCTATCATTATTACTTTTGGTCACTGCATATATGTGGGACACCCATTCTCTTAGTTTTGGAAGAATAAACTAAGGACAATAAGCAGAAATGAAAGAATAAAAGATTTCAATTAAGTAGCTACTACTAGAGTTGTCAGAGCTGTCCAGTCATGAAAAGACTGCCTAATGGGGGTACTGAACTCCACACTGTATTTCCAAAAGCAGAGGCTGAACATCCATCTAACAGGAAAGCCATGGAGTAAGTCTTTTACTAAGTAGACAACTAGACAACTCTACCTGTATTGTGAGAGACAGTCATCTCAGATTTAGGTATTTCATATTTTACTGAGTTGTCATAATGAAGCCAGAGGCTTATAGCCTAATATCTACCACTAATAATTTTGTAGTTTGGGCAAGTTCCTTAGGTCTGCAAAGCACTTAATAGAATTGGGTGTTCAGAGTCAGAGGCTACAAAGTAGTTATTTCATTTAAAAATTTTTTATGACCCTAAAAAAAATTTCTTACATAATGAACAATTAATTGTAATTTGTCTTCTTTATCCTTCAAATTAACTTTATAAGGCACAGACTCCTGAATCTAGGTTCTTATTAGTGATGCTAGATTTGCCATCTTCAAAGCTAAAAATTTAAAAAAGGAACCCAAACGCCATCTGAGTTGCATTGCACAAACTGCCAAGAGCTTTCTCTGTCTTTAATCAGGAAGCACGAACCTGTGCAATCTCCTCGGTTTTCCTTAATTTCTCCTCCCAGGTGACAGTCATTTCCTGGATCAGCTTCTCTGATTCTTCTAGCCGGTCTTTTAGCTCTGGAGATTTCATTGCCTATAAGCAAAATGTTTACTTCATGAAATGTCTGTAGCATGCCCAGAAGAAAGCATTAACTAAATCCAGAAGGATAAAAATAACAACCTGACTCCTCTTGGCTCTACAATTCACCAAGGTCTCTGATCTACTTAAGACATAACAATGAATGCCACTGATGCAGCATCCAGACTGTATGCACCCCACAAGCTCATTCAGTCATCCAAGGTGGATGAAGGAAAGGAAGACTTAATTGCTTCCTTTTCCTCCAACCAATTGTCACTATGAAGACGTAGCTTCATAGAAAGTTCAAGCTCTTAAGGGCTTAATTTTAAATCCCAATAGGTCATATATCTAGACTCATAAACAGGATTCATTCTAGTTTCTACTGATGACTTCAGGTATTGATTCAAGTTATGTACAGATGATATTTGTACATGTTACAAACTGAATGGTGTTATTAATACCAGGAAGACAGAAACAAAATTTCAAAGAATCTTAATAAACTATAAAATTATTCCTATAAAAACAGGATAAGTTTCAATGGGAAAAAATATAAACAAGATAGTGTTTTGACCATGTATTTTACCCAATCTACTACCAGAAAATGGGTTGTAAGAAAAGAAATGTCCCAACACCAGGAAAGAGTCCCACAGTGCTCGGAAATTGTGGCAACAGAAATGCTAATAAAGTAGGGATCCTGAATCCGGTATTTTATTTCACTTTTGAAAGAGGATGAGCGTTTGGTTGGAGGTTAGAATTGTGTAGGTTTCAAATCCAGTAATGCAACATAAATACCATACATTATAGAATGTACATAGGGTAGTGTAAATAGAGTACCTCTAAATAGGTGGATATTTCTGCTATAAAATACTTTTTCTACAAACATAATTTATCCACATCAATAAGTGGAAGACATCCTTAAGATTTTCATTCTGACTTCAACCAGTGAGCAAATGATACAACAAAAATCTGGTTGAGTTCCTTCTAGTTAGTCTATGCCCACTCTCCACTATTTTCCAAACTAAAATTATATACATTTTGTTTCAAGTGTTTCTCTCCCTCTCTCTCTTATTTTACCTCTTCTTTCTTGTCTGATGCCTATACTATGGGAAGGAACATTTTCTCAATTCCCTATATTCTCTCCTGTTCAATCCTTTACACCTGTAAAAAAAAAAAAAAAAAAAAAAAACCCTCTAAATTTCAACTATGACAATCTATCTGTCTTTATTATTCATCTCAAATTTCTCTTTCTATAGGAAATTTTAAGTGAACTTATCACTTACAGCTAAGGGGAAGAAAATTCAAGTTCTAGCTTTTCCTAGACCCATAACGTGTGGCTTGGTTGTGCCTTATACCTCTGCTTTGGTTAGCTGTTCTCGGAGCTTTTCTACTTCTTCCCGGAGATCCCGGATAATTCGTGCATTAGGATCCTCATTCACCACAGCATGGTTCACGATGTGCTTGGCGCGATCTGCATACCGCAGAGTTGAAAGGGTTTCATCATAGTTATCGGCGGCTGGACTGACAGTGGCCACCATGGCTGTCTTGCTGTTACCCCCAAGACTGTCCTGGATGAAGAATGAAATTGAGTAGGATTTTTACTTTATTACTTTATTTTTTTTAATGTTTATTTTTGAGAGAGAGAGAGAGAGAAAGACAAATAGCACGAGCAAGGGAGGGGCAGAGAGAGAGGGAGACACAGACTCCGAAGCAGGCTCCAGGCTCTGAGCTGTCAGCACAGAGTCCAACGCAGGGCTTGTACCCACAAACCATGAGATCATGACCTGAGCCTAAGTCAGACACTTAACAGACTGAGCCACCCAGGCGCCCCAGAAATTGAGTAGAATTTTTAAGTTGGAAGAAAACATATGAGAAAGTTGAAGTCAGAAAGGGTAAGAGAATACATATTTAAGGACAAAAGTAGGACTGAAATACGGATATGCTGAACCCCAGTCCCATGCTCTTACTTCTCTGCCAAGCTACTTTTCTGGTTATTAAGAAAGGAGATCTGGTTATTAAGAAAGGACAGGGAAATACAAAAAGGCCTCCATTTATTTCAGTTTAAGAACAATTGGTTCTAAGTTAATTTGTCCTCTATTAACAGGCAAGATGATGTCATAAGTCAGCAGACTACTCAAAATAAAAAACAATGATTTCTTAAATGCCCAAAAATCTTCCTTAGAGAAACTGAACAATCATAATGTTATTTGTTATCTGATCAAAGAGTGATTATCTACAATCTAGCTCATGATGCCATGTACTTAGAATCTATGTGAAGCCTAAATAATGGCTCAGAACATGTTGCTGTTACAACCTATCAGTCATCTTGTAATTTTTTTTAAGAATTCTAGGTAGAATTATAGTCTTATGTAACAAAAGATATGTTGGAGGTGCCTGATTTTATTCCCTTTGACAGCATTTCAAAAACTACTAAAACAGGCTTTACTTTCAGCACAACCACTTCTACAGTTCAGACAAGGGTGGTGAAGAAAAGATACTCTCTTCATTATACTAAAACTGATCAGTATGGTGAAATGGGCTTTAGAACAGGCTTCAACAAATTCAAAAAACTTTCACTTGAGAACATTAAAAAACAACTACATATACCTCAGAATTACAAAACTAGAAATCAAGTCCACCCGGCCCCCGCTTCACCACCCAAAGGCTGTATGTCACCCGCCTGTGGCAGGCAGCCTCTAAGACAGCCCCCAATGATTCTCACCTCCTAGTATTCATACCTCCCCATACCATCCCCCTCCCTTGAGTGTGGGCAGGACTTCTGATTTACCTCTAAGGAACAGAATACAGCAGAAGTGATGGCATGTCACTTTTGAGGTTAGATTATAAAAAGACTATGGCTTCTGTTGTGGGTGTTTTCTCTTACTCTTGGGGAAACCACTGTCATGAGGTGAGGTGACCCTATGAAGAGACCTCAAGAGTGAATATGGAAAGAGATCTTCTGGAGCCTGCCAACAACCACTTAGGAGAGCAGATCCAAACCTAGGTCAAACCTTGCAATGACCACCCCAGATAACACTTTGATTGCAGCCACGTGAGAGACTCCAGCCACAACCACTTGGTTAGACCACACCCAGAATCCTGAAGCATAGAAACTATGAGATAATAAATGGTTGTTATTTTTAGCTATTAAGTTTTAGGGATAATCTGTTACATAGCAATAGCCAACTAATAATACTATCCCAAGATGAAAAGAACAACCCCAAAAAAGAGGCCTGATAGCCTCTTTCAGCAACAGGATATCACTGAATTATGGATTCTCAAAATAGAATACTCAAACAGGCCAATATGGGGAATCAAAGGTCATAAAAAAGCCAATTTTTTACCTTTGAATATAAATGGTTTTTCCAATATCAATATATCTAAAATTTGTTTGTGTAATCTGTGATTTACACCATCCTTGTACAAATTTTACTTAGTCCTCAGCCTTCTGTGAATTGGATTATTTTACTGATTAAAAAAAAAATAAGAAAAAAAGCCCAGAGGTTTGTTCTGACAAAGGAGGTCAAATGCTCTGCCTGAAGATCCAGAACTAGTAAACTGAACAATATTTGAATCCAATTGTATTCTGCCTTCAATTCCAATATATTTCACTCCCCCACAGCCACCCACAATAATACAGTAACAAAGTACCACTTGGAAATAGAGCAAGAGCTCAGACCTGAGGAGCAAGTAAGGTGACTGGATTTGTCCTAGTGCCAGAGTCAAAATAATTCCCTAGGAAAATAATTCCCTAGGTAGTGCTAACAGTTGAATACAATCACAGGCCATGTATCTGTTTATTCATCCACTACTGAACATTAGGTTCCCACAGAAAACAGTTTAATGAGGTCTTTGAAGGAAATACATTCTCATGCATGAAAAGGAAGGAAACATAAGTAATCTGGGCTCTAGAAAGCAGAAGCAACTTCCGCCAAGTCTGTGGTGATCCCTTGCTTTCCTCTTCGCTTCTAGACACTGATCTCACACTGTTCGTGGCCAGCTTTGGCAACGTCCAGAAGACTGCCAAGATGCACATTAATGAAATTCCAATGTTATATATAAAGATCACATGAATTACATCTCAGATTACAATTCGGTTCACCAGCAGCACCATGGTGGAGTGTTGCCCTTCAAGAACTACGGCATTCTGTTAGCCCACACGAACAGCAAATGCTTTTGGGTAAAAGGGGATTTGTAACAATAACCACTAAAGGGAAAAAGCATGCATATTGTGCTTCAATTTGTGCTGAGAAAAGGAAACCAGGCAAATGACAAATACTTGATATTTTAAAAGCCCTTGTGCATGAGTAACAATATGCTTATATTCAAAAATGGCCTCATGCCATTAGCAAAAAGGAAACAGCAACAAAAGAGCTGGCACTCATTCAAGGAGAAAGTATAAAGCTTCTTGTTACTCTTTAATTGTTTAATTAGGCAAATCAGGCGAGCTTTGTTTCAAATGTGGCAACTGCAAATTAAATGGACATAGGAAAGAAACTGAATTTTGGAAGGCAGGGTTTTTTAAAGCTGAAAGAACTCTTTGAAGTCATCTAATGAAATTACCTCATTTTACAGATGAGAAATTGAGACCCAGGAAGATTGACGGACTTACCAAAGGTCATAATACTTGTTTGAGCAGAGCTGAAAGTACTCATTTACTCAGCTCTTCACAGCCTTTACCATCTAGAGGGTGGTGCTGGTGGGCAAACATGACATGGTAAGAATTACAGTAGGGATAAACACAACATGGTCATGGAAAACAGACAACGAGCAGAAAGTCCAGTCTTGAAACAGCAGGGAAGACTTTCAGAGAAAGTGACATTTGAGACCTAAAGATGAATAGGCATCGTCCAGATAATAGTTTGTGAGGAGAGCCGTGGGAGGGGAGATTGTAGAGAGGAGGAAGAATGTTCCAAACACAGTAAGAGTAATGTCCTAGAAGTAAGAGGACTCATCATTTAGCTAGAACTGATCATATTAAGAGCAAGAACAATAAGAGGTAGTGAAGGATCAGATTACTGAAGGCCTAGTAAGTCACAAGTCATTAAAGAATTTGGACTTTATCATAAGGGCCTCTAAGAGAATTATTCACGAGATTGAAGTTTAAGAAGAGTATTAATTTTAAGATAGTTCAACCTTACTATAAAGAAGGAATGGATCATCAAGGGAGATGTTTCAATCATCCAGGCAAAGAGATGAAAGTCGCCTTCATTAGGTAAGTGGCAGTAAGAACGAAGAAGGTGGATGAAGTCAAAAAATACTCATATTTGATCATTTATTACCAGAAATTATTTGATGTTAAGAGGCTCATATTTAGAAGGTTACACAGAGAAGCAAAAAAATCTCTTGATAAGAAACGGTTCTCCACTGACCACTTACCAAATGAGTAATCACTCAACCCACCCGGAGAGAATACTGAGAGAAGAGCACTCATGTCTATGCCCCACCAAATCACGTAGGGTACTCCTTTTCTCTGACTCTCAGATGTGGTAAATATCAAGAGCATAACACAATTATAATGCAAATACAATGCAAAAACACTTTTAAAAGAAACTGCAAATCTTATAAAGGCTAAGCAATTTTATGAGTTCAATGATAGTTATGTTGGAGTATACCAGAATCATACAAAGTCGAACAAGGATCAGGGAGACTTAGACTAATTTAGAATTAAAGAAGGAGAGAGCAAAAGGGACATAAAAGCCACTTCAAAGGAGACTAATTTATGTATCAATGGATTCCAAGAGGCCTTTGGGAAAAGTGACTAAACATCGGAATACGTTTTGCAAAAATGCCCCACTTGTGATCTTGCTGCAAAAGTTACACATGACAAAGAAGGTCATGGGGTTTTTAAGTAAAAAATATGACAAAAGACAAGAAAACTTCATTTTTTTAGCCTAAGAATTGACACACAGAAGTTACAATTACAACCTAATTTTATTGAATGGAAGAGAAAGTGATTTTTAAAAAAATATTTAGTTTTGCTCTTCAAGTATTTTCATGAGTTTCTATTAACATGTGGTAAAAGTAAAGTGTTTCTCCTTCTAATGAAAAGTAACCTTGGACAAGATGTACACTATATAACCTAGGCAAGAGAAGATGGGCAGTGAAGTCAGCCCTAGATTCCAATCTTATTACTGCGACCACTGCTCCACGGTAACATGGGAACATTACCATTTGCTTTAAGAGAAGTAAAGGGGATCATGTATATGAAGTACTTTGAATGGTGACTGATTCTCCTGGCCTCCAACCTATGGAATGGACGCTCAATAATTACATTGGCCATTTCAATTCTGTGAATTAATTTAATACAAGATATGTCCTAGTGTTTGTTTAAATGGACTGAGGTAGTAACACTGAAACAATAGGACAATGAATATTATGTCTTTTAAATCAGGCATAGCCAGGGAATAATCATGAATGATCAGGAAATGTTTCTGTGGTAGTCTGAGGAAGAAAGGCGTATCTTATCAAAATGTCTCCTGGATATTAAACACATGAGGTTTCAAGGTTAATTACTGATGCATGTAGACCAGCACAATTAATGTTTTGTAATACCCCTTAAATTCAAGACCTATCTACAAGTGGTTTTTAATTATCAAATTTTGTTTGTTTATCCTTTTGTTTTAAGTTTCTAATTTTTTTGCATTTTGGCCAATGGTAGTAACATACCTGATTTTTTATATTATGGCCAGTTTCACTTAATGAAGCATGCTCAAACACTGTGCAGAGTTTTGGAAAGTAAAACTGAATAGTACTAACCTTTTGAGAAAGTAGAAAATAGGAGAAAACACAACTTCCTTTACAAACATGTCATGGACTAAGTCAAAAGTTGTGTCACCTTGGAAGAACAAGGTGTTAAAATGTTAAAATGTCCATACTACCCAAAGCAATTTACACATTTAATGCAGTCCCTATCAAAATACTAAGAGCATTTTTCACAGAACTATAACAAAGAATCCTAAAATTTGTATGGAACCACAAAAGACCCTCAATAGTCATAGCAATTTTGAAAAACAATTCCAATTTCAAGTTATATTACAAGGCTGTAGAAATCAAAACAGAATGATATTGACACAAAAACAGAAACATAGATCAATCGAGCAGAATAGAAAACCCAAAAATAAACCCACAATTACACAGTCAATTAATTTTCGACAAAGCAGGAAAGAATATCCAATGGGAAAAAGAAAGTCTCTTCAATAAATGGTGTCAGCTACATGCAAAAGAATGAAACTGTACCACTTTCTTACACCACCCACAAAAATAAATTCAAAATGGATTAAAGGCACCTTTAACTGAGGTGAAACCATAAAAAATCCTAGAAGAGGGGCACCTGGGTGGCTCAGTCGGTTAAGTATCTGACTTCAGCTCAGGTCATAATCTCATGGTTTGTAGGTTTGAGCTCCACATTGGGCTCTGTCCTGACAGCTTGGAGCCTGAAGCCTCCTGCTTCAGATTCTGTGTCTCCCTCTCTCTCTCTACCCCCCCCCCAAAATAAATAAACATTAAAAAATATTTTTTTAATCCTAGGAGAGAGCATAGAAATGTCTGTGACATTAGCTGTAGCAACATCTTTCTACATATATCTTCTGAGGCAAGGGAAATAAAAGCAAAAATAAACTATTAGGACTACTTCAAAATAAAAAGCTTCTCCACAGTGAAGGAAACAATAAAACTGAAAGACAACCTATTGAATGGGAGAAGATATTTGCAAATGACTTATCTGATTAAGGGGTAGTATCCAAAATATATAAAGAACTTATGCAAATCAACACCAAGATAAATAAATAAATAATCCAATTAGAAAATGAACAGAAGACATGAACAGACATTTCTCCAAAGAAGACATCCAGATGCCCGACAGACACATGAAAAGATGCTCAACATCACTCATCATCAGGGAAATGCAAATTAAAATTACAATGAGATATCACCTCATACTTGTCAGAATGGCTAAAAATCAAAAACACAAGAAATAATAAGTGTTGGTGAGGATGTGGAGAAAAAGGACCCCTCTTGCACTGTTGGTGGCATGTAAAATGGTGCAGATACCCTGGGAATAGTATGGAGGTTCCTCAAAAAGTTAAAAATAGAAGTACCCTAAAATCTAGTAATCACATTGCAGAATATTTACCCAAAGAATACAAAAACACGAATGCAAAGGGATACATGCATCCCAGTGTTTATAGCAGCATTATTTACAACAGCCAAATCACAGAAGCAGCCCAGGTGTCCATCGACTGATGAATGGATGAAGAAGTGGTATATATACACGATGGAATATTATTCAGGAATGAAAAGGAATGAAATCTTGCCATTTGCAATGACTTGGATGGAGCTACAGAGTATAATGCTAAGCAAAATAAGTCAGTCAGAGAAAGACAAATACCATATGATCTCACTCATATGTGGAATTTAAGAAACAAAACAAACAAGTAAAGGCAACCAAAACAAAAAGGGAGAGAGGGAGACAAACCAAGAAGCTGACTCTTAACTATAGAGAACAAACTGATGGTTACAGGGATGGGGAAGTGACTTATGGGATGGGGATTAAGAAGTGCACTTGCTGTGATGAGCACTGGGTGATGTATGAACTGCTGAATCACTATATTATACACTGAAACTAATGTTAACATTGTATGTTAACTACACTGGAATTAAAATAAAAAATAAAATAAAATTTAAAAATAGCCAAAAAAAAGGAGTTGTGTCCTGTATTAAGTGACCTGTATTTAACCCACCTTTATATTCTCAACCTCTAGCACAGTAGCAACAGGTATTCAATAAATTCTTGATCAATGACAAAATAACCTATCACAGAACTAAACAGGGCTCATAAAATTATTTCTTTATTTTTAAAAAATAGGAAAAAAAAAGGAGTATTAGGTAAAATATTTTGTTCCAGGTTGGTAAATCTATACAGAGTTAAACTGTCGCTGCATTTTCGATCCTCTAGCTCCCAGTCCAATATCCAATTCACCACATCTATCAGGACTACAGGGAGGGGCACCTGGTGGCTCAGTCAGTTAAAAATCTGACTCCTGATTTTGGCTCAAGTCATGATCTCATGGTTCCTGAGCGCGAGCCCCATGTCGGGCTCTGGGCTGGGAGCATACAGCCTGCTTGGGACTCTCTCTCTCCATCTCTTTGTGCCCCTCCCCTACTTGTTTTCTCTCTCTTTCTCTCCAAATAAATAAATACACTTAAAAAAAAATAAAAAAAGACTACAGGGAAACTTGAAGACTGGAAGAGATCTGGAAACAGCCTCTCTTCAACAAACTCCTTACATGTCCTTACTATCTCTCTCATGGAGACTCACTGGCTCCATGGACTCACTGACTCTTTTACAATATTTTGTGTACACATCTTATCTCCATTACTAGATTCTGAGCCATTATAAGGAGAGGAGGGTCTTATATTTCTTTACGTTCTCCTCATAGCACTCCACAGTCTTTTTCTTTCTCATTTCCATCTCTCTCATACATACTAAATCAACTAACAAATTAATGACTGTGTGCTCTACTCTGTATCTTTAAACAATACCTTTAAGAGCTGAAAGTAAATTAAAATGATCATGAGTAGTCTTGATGTTAAACAGAAAAACAAGGTCCAAAATGTCGGTCAAACAAAAGGAGTCTGTGAGAAAGACAGAGCAGTCAAGAGGATTCTATAAGACAGTGGAAATCCTTTCCTCTGACTCACTCAGCTATCAGATTAGCAGGAGGTCCTTCTGCTACACCCCAAAATCTCAGAGGCAACTGTGTGATTCAGTGTGCCCTAAATCGTTGTTTCCAGATTCTGGTGAATCAGGTGCTTAATCTACTGAAACTATGATTATCATGTCAGAGCCTAATGATTTTAAATTTGAACATTAGTAGAAGAAATGATAATCGGGAGGAATTAACAATCTACTCTTCCTTTCTACAACCACTAAGAGTATGCCAAAAAGGATGGGGGTGGGGAGCTTACTTTGAGCAGCCAAGTGAGAACTGAGTCACGATATGGAACAAATTTATTCTTGTTTTTGCCAGCACTCTGATCTGCTAGGGCTGAGATAACCAGACCGAGGGTTGTGAGGGACCTGCATGGTGCAACAAACCGGAATAATCATAAAAAACTGAGTATATCAAATGTCACATTTTAGCACAAAAACTGAACATTAAGATGCCTTGTACCTGCATGAGAACAGCACTGTCATCAGCATTTTGCTGCTCAGTTTAAAAACACATGAACTCTAAAAGCTAATATCCTTCTAATACTACTGCAAGCAATAAAATAGCTTAGCTCAATTTTTTTTCATTTTTGTAAATAGCAATATGAATTTTAAACCTTTAGGTTAAGATAAGATACAAACACCACGTATCTTTAAGAAAGGAAGCCACAAACACAATTATAAAACTTAGTATAAGGCAAAAACATTTATATATGTGAATATAAGATATCTATAGATATCATATATCTATACACATATCACACACAGTATCATTTACATATATGTATATCACCATTCAATAATACAGTAATAGCATAGCATCTGGATGATGGTCTTCTATGATCTCCAGTTAGTGACTGTCACTGTGTGTCCTTCTGAATTCCTGCTCACAAGGAGCTAATAATTTAGCTTGAGGTAACCCTATGAAGGAGTTGGTACACAAAATATTACTTTAGAAAACCCTAGCTTCTTGGTATAAATAAGTACCACAGTCATAAAAGGCAGTACACAGGTTGATGTTTGCTCAGACCGTGACACCCAGGTTGAGATCAACAGCTGGACTCTGACAGATGATTACTTGGTCCTTTTCCATAGCTTAGACCAGTGGTTCTCAGGTGGAGGGCTACTGTGCCCTGGCAGGGAGCAGCTGGCAGTGCCCACAGATATGTTTGGGTTGTTACAATGGAGGATGGGAAAAGAGAGGTGGCAGGTACTACTGCCATCTAGTGGGTAAAGCCAGGGATGCTGCTAAATATCCTACAACACACAGGAACAGTCCCTGGGACAAAGAATCACCCCAAATCTCAGTAGGGCTGCTCTTGAGAAACCTCTGACTTGACTGTGCTTTTCAGCCCCATTAAACATCTCAACAAAACATAAAATATGCTTGGGCCCATTAAAAAAATATATTTTTTAATATATATTTATATACATATATGAAAAAAATTCTCAATTATTTATTCATTATAGCCGCAATCATTCCAGAACCTTATTCTTTTAATAACCACAGTAGTCCCCCCATTTGGCTCTTAAGTCAGTAAAGTAATAAAAGTAAGCTTCTGGAAAACTTACTTGTTGATGTTGCTCCCCTCCTTCAACCTGTCCCCCGCAGCTCCGGTTTTTGTTGCTCGCTCACTGCCAGCTAAGTCAACCAAGCTCAGTTTGCCCACTTTCTCCCCAGATGTCTACAAAGTAAATCAACAAACACTAATAAACAGTTAAAGAATACAGAAAGTACTACGTCTCTACCAAATGAGTGTATTATCTAAATCCTTTATTGAAACATTTATTAACTATTGTTTCAAAATTATGCTGACATAAAATAGTGTAAGAGAACTGTCCAGTCTAGTAGTAGATAGATACACGCAAAATTATACACGGCTCTACTATTCAGACAAGAGTGAAAGTTTCTCAGAAAAATACTGCCCCCAAAGTGGGATATTTGAAGGGAGCCCAATAAAATTTTCAAAGAAAAATTTCATATAAAGACACTTATAAAATACAAATTTTAATATGATATAAAATTGTTTAAAATTTCACAAATATTTACCAATAACCCCAAAGGAAAATATTTGCAATTCTTATTGATGCAAAAAAAATTACTATTTTACATAATAGGATCTCTCAAAAACTCAACACTTGCTTAAGTTTTTCATATTATTTATATATAGTAATTCTGTTATTTCAGAGTTTCAGGTATCAAATTTACATATTGCTCTAGTTATTATATATACACACATATATTGATATTTTCCTTCACAAAAAATGTTCTATAATATAATCACACACATAACAGGTATTTTATACTTCAGCAGCAATACAAGAAATGTGGGAAAGCAATGCCCAAATCTACAGACTGGATCATTTTTTAAAACTTTTAATATACACATTTATATTTATTTCCATAAGTAAACATGTTGCTAACAAAAGGATATTCAGCTTCCCAAATCAAAAGTACTTTGGTTAAAAAAAAAAAAAAAAGTCATCAGTATGTTTTTTGTTTTATGCTGAAAAGGAAATAGAAAACAAAGAACTTTTTGTTGTTACGCTAATCTTGCTGTGATGGTAAAAAAAAAAAAAAAGAAAAATATGCTTTCAGCAAATGAACATCTTACCAAAATATCGCGTTTTGCCAGCATGATTATTTTAGCTTCTGGCATTTGAAACTGATTTGCTGGGGAGTAGGCATCATGACAAAATACGCAAATATTCACATAAAAAGTAAGTGGAAAAACAAGAGAAGGTTTCAGCATGGTAGCAGCATATACATCTCTGGCTCTGTTTACTCTTCATAAGCTTCAAAACCAAGTACTCAAAATATTCTACAAATTTGGTAACTTTATAGTACAATTTCCCCGGTATAGTTTATTCCTTCTAATACTTAGCTGTTTAGCAGGAGGGAACATTGCACAAGAATCTCTGCTAAATCAGCTAGAGTTAACATTAGCTTCTGCAGTCAGCCATCAAAGTTTAAAGCTCGAAAAAATGCTCCCACACAGACTGTGAACCATCAGTGTGTTTAACTTCTGTTCCACATTCTTTTAGTTGGACAGGATGGGGCTAAAAACTACACTTTCCAGACTCCCTTGTGGCCAGGGTTCAGGATGTGACTTAGGTCTGTCAAGCAGATACACGTGCTTCAGATTTGGAAAGCAGAAGTAAAGCAGAAGTCACCCCCCTGGCCTGTTTTGGCTTTTTTCTGCTGGCGAGCAGGATCAGGGAAATATGAGGTTTTCTACAAATGTCTCAGGTTACATTCTCCAGCTTCCGGGTCACTAAGAGACAGCTTCATTAACTCCTATGGCCTAGATCACAGCTACTAGCATGCCTGGATCTCACAGCCCTGGTGGTAGCCTCAGAGGTAGTCCCATCCTTGATGGGTGAGATCTGTGTGATTATTCCTAGAGATTCACTCTAGAGCCCAGTCCTCCTCAGGTGTTCTAACAACGCTGTAATCATCCAGTTCCCTCCATTAAAACCCTTTCTGTTAACCTACAGTGGCTTCTGTCTCTTGCTGACTCCTAATTCATACCCATGACTGGCTAGGATTCTAAGTCACCTGACACCTGAAGGGAATGGAATAAGATAAATCATGATCCACTTTAAAAATATTAAACAAACAAACAAACGAAAAAGGTCAGGCATCTGAATACCTACCCCAGACTTCACATCATATAAAGTATGGGTAAGGGTGATTTTGAAGACTGCATGGGATCGACTGCTCTCCTCATTCATGTTGGTGGCAGCAACTGTACGAGACTTGTTACCCTCAGACATCAAAGACTCAATATCCTAAGTGGAAACAAGTCACAGATACACATTTCATTGTCAAATAAACATCAAAACTCTGCTATCCTATGAAATGCATTAGAAGTATCACTACTCAGACAACCACATTTGGAGTTTACATGTCTACACTTTGTTTTTTCAGTAAACATTAAGCCCAAAAAAGTACAATAGTCAATGCTGTCTCTGAAAACTCAAATAAAACACATTTATTTTCTGTAGATGCCAAATAAAGTAGCAGCTTTGAGAATTAGGAAAGTTTAGAAGCCACATGTGGAAACCCACAAGATAGACAAACATACCATCCCAACCCTCATCTAATCTAGAAATTTCGAAAAATTTTGTTTCTTTAATGACAGAAGCAATAGAAGACAATTGTTCAATTAGATTATATGACTAAGCAACAAACAAAAATAACTATAAACCTTCACACAGGCATAGAACTGTGTCACCATGTTGGTATATATTATACCAGACCTGCTTCTGAAAAATGAAAACATCAAGAAACAAATGTTTTGCACAGTTACTACTCCATTGCTATCACTGCTAAAGAGGAGACAGCAAGATGCACTTGAAAGATCATGAAATGGGATCTTCATTTTTTAAATGTTACAAGCTCTAAAAATAGTTACTTAACCAAACTGAATTTTAGTTTCATAAGTAACAATACAGAGCTATAATATCATCTACCTTACAAGAATTTTAATGAGGAACAAGGAAGATGGTTTGTATGAAAGGGTCAACAAGTTGCCTCCTCTTACCCCATCTCCTTTCCTTTCTAGTAAAGGAACCCAAACTTTAGCTGAGCACCTTGCAGTGGAACTAAGAGACTACATCTCCCAGATGCCCTTTGCAGCTCAGTCTGGCCACAGGACTGTTTTAGCAAATGAGATGTAAAGTCATCTGGGAATTCTCCTTAAAGGGAGTAGGAATGCTATCACATCTTGGTTCTAAGAGCTAAGATTTTGAACTATGAGAATAAGGGCATTACTACAGAGCTGGCTCTATGTGGAGAGCTGGAAGGAATCTACGTCCCTAACTGCATCTTTGGAGCCACTCTCAGTCTCTCACCATTCATTCTCTCATTAATTCATTTGTTCACTTAAATATATGTTGAAGTCACCTATTAGATGCTAGGTGCATTTTGAATACTGAGAATAAATAATGAACAAAATAGGTAACAATTCACGTTCCAAAGAACTTAAATCCTATTATATTTTCCTGTTACTTGCCGCCAACACAATCCTAACTGACACATATATATACATAAAACTTTGAAAATCACAATTTTCTATTTTGCCATATCAATGAAAAATAATAATGTTTAAGGAAAATTTCTATATGACAAATAAAAAGCCTCAAAGTAGGAAGTTTAAGCACCAAAATCGAAAATTCAACACAAAAAGTAAAATTCAAATTTTTTAGATCCATTTTAGATCTATTAAATCTGACAATCCTGAGACAATGTAAAAGCTTCAGCCTATTTAGCCTACACTTATTCACTGGCTTCTAATTTGTTGTCTCATGCATAAGTTCTGTATTGAGCTCTTTATTTATTTACTTTTTTTTAGAGAGATGGGGGAGCATGCAGGCGGGGAGGGGCAGAGAGGGGGACAGAGGATCTGAAGTGGACAGTGGACAGGCTGACAGCAGCGACCCTGATGTGGGGCTCAAACTCACAAACTGCGAGATCATGACATGAGCCAAAGTCAGAAGCTCAACTGACTGAGCCACCCAGGAGCCAGGAGCCTTTAAATTTTTTAAACAAGAAAAATGTCTCTTTACACTTTCCAATCTCCTCTGAGCATTCAAAAACATCTTGATCTCTCTCCAATGTCATATAAATAAGTCCTAAATAATCATTATTAAAATAACAATACCTACTAGCATTAATATAATACCCTAGTGTTCTCAAAGACTTTTCACATGCATTATCTCATTTCATCTCCTCCAGGAAGCCTTCGTAGACTCCACCCTCCCCAGACACCTAAATACTCATTTAAATCAAGTATCCCCCTCCTCCAAACTACCAATCCTAAACAAGAATTTCTCATTGCTCTTAAAGTCATGTTGTTTCAGCATACCTTTATAATAACATCTACAGGGGCACCTAGGTGGCTCAGTGAGATAGATGACTCCAGAGTCATACAAGAGTCACACAATAGGATTAAGTATCACCAGATCAACATTCTGTGACTCTTAATCCAAGGTACATGACATCACAGCATCTGACTCCACCCCCATTTCCCCAATGCGCAAAGCCTGATGGATCCACACAAAGCAGAACTGTGAAGTTTGGAAACGAAGAGAAGAAAAGGCCAATAAGTGATCCTCTCAAATTAGAAACAGATTTTGAATTCCAACTATCCAATTCATATATTTTATTTCATTAAATCAATGAAACCATAAGCAACTTCATTATCTTATGTACTGCTAGGGTAGAAAAATGCTGCCATTTATAATTTTAAGATGTAACTATAAGGAATATCACAATTTTAGAGCTCATAAATATGAAAAAATATGTATCTCACAACAGATGAATAGGTATGCTTTGCAAATGTGTACAACCTTCTCTCAAAATTACACTGTCCTAATAGCAATACGTAGCTTTTCAAGACAGATTTTTGTAAAAAGTACCTTTTAAGTAATGCTACTGTAATTTTTTTTAATTTTGAGAAAAATCATCATCACAATTTAAACAAGAAATAATTTGCTACAGTGAATGTAAGCAGTTTACATGAAGGAGGTTATTACCTTGTAGCTTGTGACAGCCAGTTTAGAAAGTCCATCGACATAGGGTCCCAATACACTGTGCTCTCTGACTTTTAACGTTTGACGACTTCTGTTCATTAAAAAGGAAGAATTTTAAAACAATAACATGTTTTTAAAAGGACTGAATCATCCTCCATAAAAATACACACTGAATTCAACAAAGATCCCAAGTAAAAAGAACCAACTAACTTGATTCAAGAAGAATATAAACCAAAATTTAAAATCTTGACTGGTAAGAAAAACTTCATAATGTGGTAAAATATCACATCACTCAAAAGGGTACACTGTGGGATGTCTATTTCCTACCACAAAGAATGCAGAGTCAAATAAATACAAACAATCTACTTGTCATTTCACAGAATGTGGTACAAAGAACAGAACTCAATAAATGTTAACTGTGCAAGAAAGCTCAGACCAATCTCAGTCATGAATAAAAACAAACAATACGCTGAATTTAATGAATTTAATCGTGATTTTAAAAAGTAACATTAGGCTGATCTCAGGGCTACTAGGTTGTTTTAACACTGGGAAAAGATTCATGCCCATTATCACACTAATAGACTAAATGGGGGAACAAAACACCATCATTTCAATAAATGTAGTGAAAAGAATTTAATAAAATTAAATACTTATTCATGGTTAAAAAACAAATAAACACCACTTTAAAACAGGAATTAATAAATGCTGTAAAGGGAATCTGCCAAAAATCTAGAACATATAGCATACTTAATTACATCAGCCAAAAAACATTAATATTTGTTGATGATTGTATGGTATATGAATTCTCTCTCAAAAAAGCTCTTTAAAAAATATAAACAATACAAGGGGGTGCCTGGATGGCTCAGTAGGTTAAGCATCTGACTTCGGGTCAGGTCATAATCTCACAGTTCATGGCTTCCAGCCCCACATCAGGCTCTGTACCGACAGCACAGAGCCTAGACCTTCTTCAAATTCTGAGTCTTCCTCTCTCTCTCTCTCTCTGCCCCCTCTCCCTTGCCCCTTCCATCAAAAATAAACATTAAAAAAATTTTTAAATATAGGGACGCCTGAGTGGCTCAGTCAGTTAAGCGTCCGATTTCGGCTCAGGTCATGATTTCATGGTTTGTGAATTGGAGTCCCGCCTTGTGCTCTGTGCTGACAGCTCAGAGCCTGGAGCCTGCTTCTGATTCTGTGTCTCCCCCTCTCTCTGCCCCTCCCCTGCTCATGCTCTGTCTCTCTCTCTCTCAATAAAAAATAAAATAAAAAATAAAAGTTAAAAAATTTTTAATAAAAAATTTTAAAAAATAAATAAATATAAACATTACAATGAAAAGAACATTATTTGTTGATGGTGAGATTACAAATGATTCATATTTTATGCACTTATTTTCTAATGATTTGGAATCCTCTAGCACCCTAGAATCAACCGCCAAAAATTTCACTTACCACTATAGAACTGTACATGAAGTAAATATAGAACAAATATTTGACTTAATTCTGACCTCAAGATATACTATATCAAAACTTTTTCCTTTCATTTTTCTTTTCTCTTAAAGATAATGTATACTGTGTCATCTCCTAAGTATAAAACAACATAATTACATCATTACACACCACAGATACTGAATTCATAAAATCAGCACTTGTTTTAAAAAACTAAGTTCTCTCACTGAAAAGGGATCACTTTTAGAGTTTTTAATTCCATTCATTTCAACTCTTCAGAAACATTACAAAAATCCTCAAGAAACTTTCATGGAGGAGAAAATAGCAGCTAACACTTAGTAAGCACTTACTAAGTACATGTTCTAAGACCTCAGGTGTATCATCCCAGCCAATCTTCACAACAGCCCTCTGCGATATTATACAATATTATCATCCCCTCTGTACAAATGAGACCTAGAAAGCATGAGGAATTTGCTCGATAGGTAACAGTTAGAGGGACCCAGATGAAGAGCTATGCGAATGCCAAGCCCATGCTGTTAAATACTAACTATACACAAGACAAACATAATAAGAAATTATTAAAGACTCCAGGCAAACCATAGATTAAAGTTGGAGCTAGTGCACACAAGCATTGTAGAATACAAAGTCAGCTAAGAATTTCTGGCAAGAATAACTTTGGGATCTCAAAGAAAGTGCTGCTCTTCACAGAGGTGAAGATGCAAGGAAAAGTATTCAAAGCAGAGTCGGGAAAAGTACAAGGACACAGTGTTCAGCAAGATGTGGGTACTTAGGCTAGAACTATCCTACATCTGGCCTCCTTTAGTTCCCTGTTTGGACTTTCATGCTTAGTGACCTCCAGCCACACTGGACGGCAGGGTCACTCTCCAAGCAAGTGATGTCTTATACCTCCATCCTTAAGCACAGACTGTCCCCTATGCCTGAATGGTTCTCACCTAACTTCTCAGTGGACAAACTGCTACTCAGCATAAAAATCATCAAGTACTCTTCATGAAGTCTTCCCTTTTCCTCATTCCCTCTTTGCCCTCACCTATTTTGTATAAGCCTCTTCACAATTTAAAAGCATCATTGCATTGTATTATAATTACTTGTTTCCAAAACTCTTATTCTCTCCACACTGCGAGATCTTCCTTTACAACTTGCCTAGTGCTCTGCATGTAATAATGACCATTCAATAAATGAAGGGTTTTTTAAATTTTTTAATGTTTATTTTTGAGAGAGAGAGAGAGAGAAAGAGAGAGAGAGAGAGAACGAACAAACAAGCAGGGGAGATACAGAGAGAGAGGGAAACACAGAATTCAAAGCAGGCTCCAGGCTCTGAGCTGTCAGCACAGAGCCCGACGAAGGGCTCGAACTTACAAACTGTGAGATCATGACCTGAGTCCAAGTCGAACACTTAACTTACTGAGCCACTCAGGCATCCCTAAATGTTAAGTTGTATAGAGAAACACTAAATGCCAACTGAATGTCATTGTGAAAGGCCTGAAGATCATTATCTTTGTCAAAGAAAATAGACACCAGTGAGGGTTGACACGTTTTCACTGTGATTCGGTGCTTCTAAGACCATCTTTTTTTGATCATCATCTTCATCCAAGCATAATTATGCATCCCCTTGTAACTCTGCATTCTCTGTAAGCCTCAGCTCACATGGCTCTTTGACCTTATAAACACTGTTCTTACGTCTATAAGCCACAGGTTGTGGTTATTATATGTTTCTTTCTCCCCATTGTTGCACTTCCTTAAAATCTGACTCAGAAAACTGTGCAATGGACAGATTTCCTCAGATACTTCTTATCTTCCTCATTAGGTTCAGTTATGACTGCAGAGTGAGAACAGCATTTTCTAAGGCTAATACTTTCAACCCACCTCTCTTCAAAGTCTATGCCATAAAATGGGACACTTTTTTTTCTCTGGGAATCTTTTTTTTTTTTAATATAATTTATTGTCAAATTGGTTTCCATACAACACCCAAGTGCTCATCCCAACAAGTGCCCTCCTCAATGCCCATCACCCATTTTCCCCTCTCCGCCACCCCCATCAACCCTGTTTGTTCTCTGTATTTAAGAGTCTCTTATGGTTTGCCTCCCTCCCTCTCTGTTTGTAACTGTTTTTCCCCCTCCCTTCCCCCATGGTCTTTTGTTAAGTTTCTCAAGATCCACATATGTGTGAAAACATGAGATATCTGTCTTTCTCTGACTGACTTATTTCATTTAGCATAATACCCTACGGTTCCATCCACGTTGCTGCAAATGGCAGGATTTCATTCTTTCTCATTGCCAAGTAGTACTCCATTGTATATATAAACCACCTCTTCTTTATCCGTTCGTCAGTTGATGGACATTTAGGCTCTTTCCATAATTTGGCTATTGTTGAAAGTGCTGCTAAACATTGGGGTATATGTGCCCCTATGAATCAGCACTCCTGTATCCCTTGGGTAAATTCCTACCAGTGCTATTGTGGGTCATAGGGTAGTTCTATTTTTAATTTTTTTGAGGAACCTCCACACTGTTTTCTAGAGTGGCTGCACCAGTTTGCATTCCCACCAACAGTGCAAGAGGGATCTCTCTGGGAATCTTTAAAATTAACTATCCTAAAGTCCAGGTTTCAAGTCTCTGATTTTGCCTCTTCTTAGCATGCAAATTAAAAATGACTGAACACCTGAAATTTCTTGGTCTTTTTAAAAAAGAAAGAAAGAAAAAAAGAAACAAACCCTACGTGATTAAGGATACCAGTCCCTCATGATACAAAGCAACTTAATTTTCACTGAATATTTTTTGTTTGTGGTTTTGGATGTATGTGAGAAAGGCGGTTGCAAATACACGTGGCTCAACAATACTTCCCTCCCTAACTCAGCCCTAAACTTACAAGCCAGAGTTGGCTGCAGGAAGCTGCTCAATGCAAATGAAAACAAAGTCATAAGGACAATAACGAGATAAACAGATAAAAGCACTAAGACGATAGTTGATAAAGAACTCTAGCACGGTTCAATATAAAAAAATTTACTTAGGCCAATTTATAAGTCTATTTTAGTCTTTAATGCTATAACATTAAAGTCGCAAAATCCTTTACCCTTTGGGATCAAGAAGATCTCTAACTTTTTCATTATAAATTTCCATATAGGACACTTCTACTTTAAAACTCTGCTCTTCATTTTCCTCTTTCTGAGTTCGTTCAAAGAGTCCACTGCAAAGCCTTGGAATTAATCCAGGTTGGTCAGCTGTGCCCATCATGGTATAAGATTTTCCAGATCCTAAAAAGTGTAAATAATAGTTGTTACTGTCTCTAAGAAGTTTAAATACATAACCCCTGTTTCTTTGCTCATAATAAATTACTAGCACTTAGTAAAATGCCCAAAAGGAAATAAGAAATATACCAAGTATAATTATGAGACTAAGCAAATATGGAAGCTTTCCTATTACACATTTAAAATCTAAAGTAAACACCTTTGGGGAGCCTGGGTGGCTCAGTTGGTTGAGCATCCAACTCTTGACTTTGGTTCTGGTCATGATCTCACAGCCTGTGGGATTGAGCCCTGCCTCAGGCTACACCGACAGTGTGGAGCCTGCTTGGGATTCTCTCTCTCTCCCTCTCTCTCTGCCCCCCCACCCCCGCCCTGCACACACATGCACTCTCTCTCTCTCTCTCTCAAAATAAACAAACACCTTTTAGGAAGAAAATAAAAACATACTTTAACCATCTTCATGCTTTAAAAAAATTCCCTAAAATAACCGAAAACCAATGAGGTCTGACTAGTTTTCTAAAATTAACTGGGAAGATCCATATGATGACTACTACTGTGACTGTTCCCAACCACTAATCATAGCACAAAAAATACACATTATCCCTATAGGCCCCAGAGCAAATTAACTTACTACCCTTTGGCAACAGTGTAAAAACCAAAGAGTAATCTTCTTTTTCTACTATAAAATTATTTTTTCCGTTGTACCAAAAATACATATTCATTAAAGAAAATTTAGAAAACACAGGAAAATAGAAAGGAAAACATTAAATCATGCAAAGTCCTAACGTAAGTATAACTTTTTCTCTTTTAGTAGCAATGCTTTTATAAACATATTTTTAATTCTACAAATTGCTGCTTTTATCACTTGACACTTATCATTATTATAATATCTCAAACCAATACACCACTTCTTAAGCACCAGGCCTTTTCTGTAAGTTTTTGATGTTAACTCATTGTGACAACCCTATAAGGAAGGTTTATGCTTACCAACATTTTATAGATAAGGAAACTGAGGCGTAAGTTTCACAGAAGCTGGGCTGGAGCTGGGCTACCCTGGCTCAGAATCTGTGCTCTTTTAATCACATCACACACTGCCTCTTAAAAATATCACAACCATTCTAATTTTTTAATGTTTATTTATTTATTTTGAGAGAGAGTGAAAGAGAGAATCCAAAGCAGGTTCCGCGCTGTCAGTGCAGAGCCCAACAAGGGGCTTGATCTCACAAACCATGAGACCATGACCTGACCTGAAATCAAGAGTCGGGCACTCAACTGACTGAGCCACGCAGGGGCCCCCATAACCATTCTTCCACAATGAACAGTTTTCAACGGGGCAAGCTATGCTATATACCCTGATAAGAGTGAGTCCTTCACTTTATATAGATTTTCTTTCCTGTTAACCACAGAAGTACAGAATTCAAAATGCTCCTTATCAATTATAACTGACAGGATGCTAACAATGTGTATTCTGTTATGATCTTATTATACATTATACAACGTTACCAGTCTGTCCATAGGCAAAGATACACGCGTTGTAACCATCAAAAGCATTCTGAAGGATATTCTCCCCAAGGCACTTGAAAACATCATCTTGACCTGAAAGAGAGAGAGAGAAAAAGAATAAGAAAGGATATTTTAAGCCTTTAAGGATATTTTAAACCACATATGAACAGCTTTTTAAAAACTAAAAACAACGCCCTCAAAAATGCACTTTCGAGCTGTAGATTGCCAAACAAGATTTTTCGACTTGATGAATGCTTCCAAAGGCTTATGTCTTTCATGTATTTCTAGTTAGCACAGGATAGGAAATGAGTAAAAATTTCCTGATAATATGAACTTGAATTAATAAACACTAGCCAAAAATCCTCTGCAATGCAAAAAGCTAATGAACTGCTAATTTTATAAATAATGATTACAAATATCCAAAGTTTATATTTGGGGCCTCAGGAAAACTGAATTAAACAATCATGTATATCAATCTCCTCTCCTTTTCTTCAATGATAATTCTTAATTGTAGGGCCTACAATACATACCAGCTAGAAGAGGGAAGATCTTGAAAATTTCTTCTAGCTTTCAATCATGGACAAAAATAAAAGGTTCAAATTCTCCCCCATAGGCTAAATTAAATATGTCAGTAATCAAACAAAATCATTCAACCTCTCTTTGAGTCTTGAATATAATATGAAATATGAAAGAACTGGATGCTGTTAGGTTTGTTATACTTTTAACACTAAAAATAGCATTCCATTATCCCCGACTTCCTAGTTAATTTCCCTGATTAGCGTATCATCCTCTTACTTCCGATACAGAAGCAATCTGTAAGTAATTTGTCAGGCCAGCTAGACTAAATTAACTTTTTGAACCAGCTGTAGTACTACTCTGTCTCATGACAAAAGCCAATACAATATGACACTCAACATTTAAAAGATATTGCTTAGAAACAGGTGTCATAAAAGCAGTTAGGAATAAAGGAAATTAGAAGGCTGTTGCTGTAGTCCTAAACTTGTGGATAAGTCCTAAACTGAAGACAGTCATTGTTGGGTAGTGTAAGAGAATAACCGAATTCCAAGCAAATTTAGAGAATCTCTCCATTAAAGAGAGAAATGAAACACTGAAAACGTAAGTGACTTACTTTATCACAGAGGCAGGCAGGAGCAGAGCCTGGATGAAACTAAAGGTTTCCTTTTCTCCTTGGCTCGTCTTTCCTTATATCAAGCTGCCTCTCTAGACCACATCACAGACATCGAAGGAAATCTACATGGTTCTTGTGTGCTCCAGGTCCCATGTAAGGCCTGGAATGCACGTGATAACTTCAACCATGTACCCGTTAATCTACCTTCATTGTCTTATACCAAGAAGAGCACCTTGTTAATCTATTTCCCGATCAATATAAAAACAGAAAAGATGGGAGGGAGTTCTCTATATAGTTTTTAAAGTTACATAAAATAATGCTGACATACTTTATGGAAAAAACATAAAAATACCTTTTCTATATTATAGGTAGTAGGATGCTGTACTTACCTGCATATTTTTCTCTGACTGATTCATCCATGGACCAGAAACAATGATCATATGCAAACACCTGTTGAAAAATAAAAACAACATAGTATGTACTAAGAACAAACTCTTAATATACTTATAATGCTATAACAATGTTGTAACATTAATAACATTGCTCACAGCAGTAAAATAAAAATAACTTACTGTCTTAACAATGGAGGTTAGTCAAATTATTTATGGTACGGCTTTACAATGAATAACTCTATAAATGATATAGACTTTTATTTTACATGGGAAACCCTTCACAATGTTAAGTGAAAAAAAGGGAGATTACAAAACAATATTTATAATATGATGGCTATTACATACACATATACATGTATACACACACCCCTAGTCACACATATAAAGTTTATTCCTGCATAAGATTAGTGATCTTTGTCTTCTTTGTGCTTTTATATATTCTCTACATTTTTAGTTTTCTCAGAGAAAATAAAGGTATTTTAAAAGAATAAGATGTAAAGATGATTACTACAGCATGTCAAAAATGTTACAAGATAGCAGAATCAAAAAATTATAACACACCCATGTGCAATACTGCATAGCTTTTAGATTGTAGAACACTGATAAGAAAATGTTCATGTATTAATGTAAAAGTTATAAAGTCTGGGCCACAATCCCATGTTTGTACCAAAATCTATACAGATAAAAAGCTTAGTAAGAATACATACTGGAAAATGGTTAGTGGTTAATGCCACCTGGTGAGATATCACAGACGATCTCTGTTTGGATCTTTTACATTTACTACTTTCCAAAATATGCATGCTTTTTTTTTTTTTTTGCAATCAAGTTTTTTTCATTGATTTTTCTTTTTTTGGATTTTATGTTTTATAATTAAGTCTCTAAGGATTTTAGTGTAATTGTTTTTAAAGTCATTTCAGCCTGTAGTTCAAATTCTCCAGTTTGGGGAGTCTGCTGCCTCATTTCCTAATGACAGTTTCCCTCTTGGGCCTTTATATGTTAGTTTGCAAGTGCATCTGAATCAGGAGTTTGTGTTTTATGGTTTACGTGGTTGCTTGTTTTTTTCCTCTCCCTCTGGCCACCTTTGCATGACTAGTCACACAGCCACTCCCAGATACTGAAGCCCAGATTTTGGTCTTTCCAAAGTCCAATGTCTCCACACCCTCCAATTTACACAGACAGCTAGCTCAATGCTGGTGGCTAAAATCTTTTTCTTAAGACTTCATTCATGTTGGAGCTTCACTCAAATCAGTTTTCACATGACGAGTTCTCCAGTCGTCACCCATACATCAGGGCCCCCTCTAATCTGCAAGAGGTGAACCTCTAATCACTTCTGAGAACCTGTGTCTGATCCCAAGGTCCAGTAAACACAATGCTTCAGCCCAAGCTTGCTGCTAGTCCCTAAAGGTACATTATGTTGTTTTTGAAGCAATTTTTTTTTTGAGAGGGAGTGGGAGAGGGAGAGGGGGAGAGGGAGAGGGAGAGGGAGAGGGGGAGAGAGAGAGAGAGAGAGAGAGAGAGAGAGAGAGAGAGAGAGAGAGAGAGAGAGACTCTTAAGCAGTCTCCAAGATCAGTGCAGAGCCCAACAGGGGGATCAATCCCATGACCCTGGGATCATGACCTGAGCCAAAATGAAGAGTCAGATGCTAAACCGACTGAGCCACGCAGGTGTCCAACATTAAGTTGTTTTTGTGTATGATGACATGATTTCAGTATTTTAAAATATTTTATCTGTCCCTGCTATGAGTTTGGAGTGGCGGGAGAGTGCATCTATGTAAAACTCATAAGACTACCTGGATTAAAGTTCCAAAAGTTAAAAAAAATTTTTTTTAAAGAAAGGATATTAGGATTAAGTATGCATGCCTATATCCACTTCCCACTAGAAATTAACTCAAAATGATGGAGGGAAAGAGGGAAAGGGCCAAAAGGGAAAGAAGAGGGGAAAGGACAGCAAGTTTTTGAAAGCTAGACTGTTTGCTTCTACCTGGATGAGAAATGGAGACTCTCTGAAAAATAGTTGCAGTGAGACTGACAGAGGACAGGGTAGGGTGGAGTGGGGCCACATGGAGACCACAGGTCAAAACACTGCAGAAGAAGATGGCTGCAAAGGTAAGAGCAGTTCTGGGAGGATACCAGGAGAAAAAGTATATGGACATGAGAGCACCCTGGGGGCAGTCACCAGGGTAACTGGTTAAAAAGACTTTTGAAGCAGCGAATGATCAGAACACCCATATCTTTCTGCAAAACAGCAGGGGAGGTGTTTGTTCCCTGAGAGGGGGCAGTGATGGGAAAGCTGGGCAAAGAGGGCAAGGAAAAGCCCAATGGCTGGCAAGACCCAGGAAGAGGCAGGAGGCCTGGAGCCTGGAAGCCATCCACCGGCTGAAGCACTATGTTGTATATTACTGATCCTCAACGCTTTTCCAAAGCTAGACATGTATCTGTCAAGAGTGGTGGCTTGCTGGGTTAGCAATACTCCAACAGGGAGAGGAGGAAACGAAAAAGGAAGACAGAAGGCGGTCCCAAAGGATTGTGTGTCACAATTTCAGATCAGGACTCCTTTTCAAACTACATTTGTCAGCCATAGTGACAATCATTACAGCACGGTGAGAATAAGTAAAACGTGAAGTTCAAATTAGGTTTCTTCTGTTCTAGCTTTCAACTCTTGTCTCTTATCATTTTATTTAATTCTGTTGTTAATAAGGTTAAGTAGAAATTATCCTGCTTCTTGTTCTGTAAGCTTAGCTCTCACTTCAAAAGTGCCATCACACCATATGTTTGCACTCATAGGTCTAACAGGAGAAACCCAATAGAGGACCATGGGGAGGGGAAGGAGGAAAAAGGGTTAGGGAGAGGGAGGGAGACAAAACATGAGAGACTCTTGAATACTGAAAACAAACTGAGGGGGGAAGGGGAAGGGGGAAAGGTAATGGGGGGTGATGGTCTTGGTGGAGGTCACTTGTGGGGAAGAGCACTGGGTGTTATATGGAAACCAACCTGACAATAAACTATAAAGTTTAAAAAAAAAAAAGTGCCATCACCATATGTGTGCAATTACCAGAGAGCAGGCTCAAAATGGCACTCCTGTCTATTATTATGGGGTTTTTTTTTGTTTTCTTTCCTTTAATTTAGGGATTTCTTTAACAACTGCATTTCAATTCTCAATTGCAGTAGAGATGTTACCACTACAGTAACCACTAATCAATACAGGTGCTAGGCCCTGTTTACAGGACACTGAGGTACAAAGAAGTTAAGAATCTGGTAGCTGGCAGGTGGAAGAGCTGGGATTGGAGACCAGCCTTTCAGTCGGGGTCTGCTTATCACTAGGCTCTCCATCACCAGGCTGGATTAGCTCTATTCCTCAAATTTTAGGAAAGTGCCACAGCCTGGTACAAAGTTGGGAACCAATGAACACTTAGTTCTTATGTACTCATAATGCTGAATGGTCCTCTCTAAGTTTAGGTAATTTTGTTTTTATAGGAATCTTTCAATTATTATAGGAATCTTCAGCTAAGGATGTCCTAAAGCAGACAAGCCCTTTTCTTTCTAAATATTGTTCCTTTAAAATTAAAAACAAACAAAAAAAAACTTTTTTTTTCAAGTAACAGTAAAGAAACACACATTCACTGCACACAAATAACACAGAAACATAAAGTAAAAAGTAAAGGTCTCCCTTTCACCAAGCATATGTCTCACTAGAGGTAACCACTGTTAGTAATGTGGTGTTGGTCCTTCCGTACTTTTTATGTCAACAAACCATTTTCTCTAAACATGAAGACACACCTGAATTAAATAAAACATGAATAGTTTTTAAATGGTCATGTAATGTGTCCTCACATCGTTACTACAATCTCTGGTCTCTGGCTCCATGAAAAAAATAAAATAAAACAAAAAATAAAACTAATAAAGTTCATTTTACAAATATAAAGAAATCCAGTGCCACATTAAACTATTAAAAAATTATTCAGTCCCAAAGAGCCATGCCTATACATATTTTAGCAACAATAATAGAGAATGGAATTACAATTTAACCACAGACTCTTACAACAAAAACAAAATTCCAAGAACGTAGATAAAAATCTGAATTTCCTGACAAGTTCCAAGTAATGGCAGAGAATGGTCACTGCAAAAATACAGCCTTTGTGCCCCCTTCAGCACACCTATGAATTCCTTAAGAGATACTGATGCACTCCACTGAAGTTTCTTTAGAATCTGGGCTCAAATCTAAGATGAAAACACATTTGCCTGACGAAGCTGTGGGCCACGGCAGCTTTCTGTTGGCCTGAGAATGTGTCCCCAGCTGTCTCGGGAGCAACATGGATGAGTCTGCCTAGCACAGTTCTGACCACAGTCTGGAACGACCAGTTTCGAGCCAACCCATGGTGAATAGCAGAGCACAAAAGGAATCTTGTGTTATAGTTGCCAGGAAACTGGCCAGAATTGGTCAAAGTACAAATACAGCTTTTCCATAAACCTCCAGTTCCTCCTATGCCAATAAATGATTTTGGATTTATGAACAGGCTGACAGCTTGCATTACTTTTACAAAAGTCACAGAGAGAAAATATTTTTGAGAAGAAAATTACCAGTACTTCAAAAATACGCACATAAGATCTTCACAAGCATTTAAAATAAACCAAATCTCTTACCTTTGGCTGACTTCTGAGTTTCCCAAAGGGGTGTCATTGTGGACATGAAAAAAGAGGGAGAAGGTTTAAAAATTTTTGGTTAGAAGACAATTTTGGAAGCGTAAATGATAATAAATATTATGTAAATTTTTATTAATACTACTAAATATTAACTTTGAAATCAAATAGCAATTTAAAATAAAGGATAAATTAATATCTATTAACTAGTAGGGTAGCATCCTTAATTCTTTTTAATGTTTATTTATTTTTGAAAGAGAGCACGAGCGGGGGAAGGGCAGAGAGACAGGGAGACAGAGGATCCAAAGAGGGCTCCCCACCGACAGCAGCAAGTCTGATGTGGGGCTCAAACCCACTAACTGCAAGACCATGACCTGAGCCAACGTCAGACACTAAACCAACTGAGCCAGCTAGGCGCCCCTAAGAGTCCTTAATTATAGAAAACTAATTTCTATCTCTGAAGAAGAAGACATATTATCTAACCACTCGATAGTTTTTAAAGTCCTAATATTTCTGCCTTATCCATTCTGCTTATCCTTGTATGGGTCTTGTAAAAATATAATTTAAACCTTCCTTACTTTTTACCCATCTGATTTCACTTCCAAGTAGTTTTCTCTGTTTTGATACAGCAGCACTCTCTATATAGGTCCTTCTATTTAAAAAATGAATTCTCTTCTGGCTAAGGAAAAAAGGTTAAATTAAAGGAACAACTAATTTTTCCCCCAGTAAATTACTACTTACTAAATTACTCACTTATTCTATGCTTACCCAGGACTTCTAATATCCCTCACCCCAAAACTGTCACTCACTGACACCTCCTCAGGGTAACAGGGATACAACTCAACCCAACATAATTTTGAGATAGTTTTTTTTAATTTTTTGAAGTTTATTTATTTGAGGAAGAGAGACAGAGAGGGAAGGAGGGAGAGAGAGAGCGCGCGCACACGTGCGCAGGGGAGGAGCAGAGAGAGAGGGAGAGACAGAATCCCAAGCAGGCTCCATGCTGCCAGCACAGAGCCAGTGTGGGGCTCAAACTCACAAACCATGAGATTATGACCTGAGCTGAAACCAAGAGTCAGGTGCTTAACCAACCGAGTCACCCAGATGCCCCAGGATAGTTTTAAACTTAGATAAAAGTTGCAATAAAAGCACAAAGAACTCCCTTCCCCCAAAACAACTTTGCCAGTTGTTAACACTGCCACAAGCTACTGTATCATTCTCCCCCACCCTATCTGTTAATTATCTAAGAGTAAGGTGCAGACATGCCCATTAGTGCTAAACACTTCAATGTGTAATTCCTAAACACAATGATATTCACTTTGGTCACCACAGTACAAAGTCAAAATCAGAAAGTTTAAGAATAAAGGAAAGGACTTTTGAAACTGGAGTAAGACAAAAACAGTGACTGGCATTTTAGGAATAACTGGTTTTTCTCCAAGGATCAAAACGCCAACTCAAGCCTAAGACTTTAAAAGAAACTGACCACAGAAGTGCTTCCTTCTAATTGTCTATACAACTCCTTGTCCCTTTGTCTCATAAAAAAAATTTCTTCTATGCTAATGCATAGGGGCACATGTACCCCAATGTTCATAGCAGCACTTTCAACAATAGCCAAATGATGGAAAGAGCCTAAATGTCCATCAACTAATGAATGGATCAAGAAGATGTGGTTTATACCTACAATGGAATACTACATGGTAATGAGAAGGAATGAAATCTGGCCATTTGTAGCAACGTGGATGGAACTCAAGGGTATTATGCTAAGTGAAATAAGTCAGGCAGAGAAGGACAGATACCATATGTTTTCACTCATATGTGAAACAGGAGAAACTTAACAGAGGACCATGGGGAAGGGGAAGGGGAAAAAATAGATAAGGAGAGGGAGGAAGGCAAACCATAAGAGACTCTTAAATACTGAGAACAAACTGAGGGTTGATGCGGGTTGGGGAGAGGGGAAAAGAGCTGATGGGCATGAAGGAGGGCACTTGTTGGAATGAGCACTGGGTGTTATATGGAAACCAACTTGACAATAAACAAAAAATAAAAAATAAAAATTTCTTCTAAAAAATTTTAATACTTACTTACATCAAATGATTTCAGATGAAAACATGAAAACACGAAGGAAAGTCTACCAAAGAGTGACGCTTACCTAATAGATCCTGGGGTGACAGCCAATTATGGCTGACATATAAAAGAAAGTAATTTCTCTGGAATAAGAGATATGGAAAACAAAAAGACCCGATGAAATACTGGTAGAGATCACTGACACATGCTGTCATCTTTGTGGTTTTATTGTTTTTCAGGGTTTTGTTATTATTGTTGTATTTTAGTATAGTTGACAAACGATATTATATTAGTTTCAGGTGTACAATGATTCCACAAGTTTATACATTATGCTGTGCTCACCCCGAGCATAGCCACCATCTGTCACTATACAACCTTATTACAATACCATTGACTATATTCTCTATGCTGTACTTTTCATCCCTATGACCTATTCATTCCATAAAAAGAAGCCTGTATCTCTTACTCCCCTTCACTCATTTTGCCCATCCATCCATTGCATCCCCTCTGGCAACCATCACTTTTTTCTCTTTATTTTTAGCCCTGATTCTGCTTTTTGTTTGTTTATTCATTTAATTTGTTTTTTTAGATTCCACATGAGTGAAATCATATGGTATTTGTCTTTTTCAGTCTGACTTATCTAGGTCCCTCCATGTGGTCAAAAATGGCACGTCCCATCCTTTTTATGACTATGTAATATTCCATCACATATATGCATAGGTCTTTAAAAGCAAAGCAGATTCTCATCCATTACAGATGGCTTAGTTAGAAACCTAGCTGGAGGCAAGAAGAGAGCCAGCATATATGAAATGCCCACATCAGGCCAGGGACACTGCATGCTACTTCATGTAATTCTCACAAAAAACTTTGTAAGATACTACTATTTTTCCAGTTTTACAGATGAGAAACTTAAGGCTCAGAAAAGTAAAAGGACCTGAGACAATAACAAGAAGTGATGGGTCTGGGATGTAAAACTAGGTCTTCTGACTCCCCAGTCCATGTTCTTCCCTCTTCCACACTGATCAAAACAGCCTCATCAAGTTTCTTCTAGACTTAAACATCTATGAGTCATACATTAACAACTGTTCTTGCTAACAGAAACATTTCCCAATGTATTAATTTCCTCCATTCTAATTATTACCCAATAAAAGGTTACCACCTGGTGCTTATGCCAGTGTCAGTTTACTTATTCATTATATTTATAAAACCCCAGACTGTCTTTTCTGAGGGAAAAATATGATATTTAGCATATTTCAAGTTTAAATATTTTATACAAAACTCAGCTCTTCCTAAGAGACAATCAACAAATATAAAATTCAGTAATATATGACCCATCACATAAGAATCCATGAGACTAACCTGAATTCAGAACCTAATAATAAAAACAGAAACAAACCAGTAAATTAATTACAGAGCTAAGTTTCCAGGTAGGGATTTTGGTGACTACAGCAGCAAAGCTCAAATAACCTACAGAGCCACTGGAAACCCAAAGATGTAATTACAGCTCTATTCAAAGATAAATAAGTTAATGAATTAAACAAAACCTTTCAAAAAGTGTAGTTGCAATCCAATATAGTAATGGCTAACTTCTCCCCAAATCCCTCATTCAGAAACCTCAGCTATCCAGCTCACAGTGGAGATTTAGGAGTCAAAGAAAACCAGCTCCTGAACGATCAAGAGAGATGTCACAAAGTAAAAATCTCAAAGTCTTAGGTTCTCTCAGCTGAGTTGAATTACTTTTTGTTGTTATTTCTTAACTTCATTTTAAATACCTCCAGAGTCACAAAACATTCCAAAAATAGTACAAAGAATTCTTGTGCATACTTCACCCAACTTCCCCTAATGTTGACATCTTACATAACCACCGTCATAATGATCAAACCAAGAAATTAACCATCAACACAAAACATATTAAATATTCTAGAGCCAATCTTATATAAACATTTTGCCAATTGTGTCCCACTGATGACCTTTCTCTGGTCCAGGATCACACCTTGGACGCAGAGTTCTCTGTCTCCTCCCATCTGAGAGAGCCTGTCTCTCATGACCTTGACACTAAAAGAGTACGAGCCAGTTATTTTGTAGAATGTCCTTCAATCTGGGTTTCTCTAATGCTTCCTCAGAACTAAATTCAGGTTAAGCATTTTGGCAAGCACAACACACAAGTAATCTTGGGCCCTTCTCAGTGCCTCATACCAGAAGGCACATAATGATGTCCATCCATGTCTCATAACTGATTATAGTAACTGTGTGATCACTTGCTTATGGTTGCATCTACTAGGTTTCTCCACTAACATTACTAGTAATGTTACTAGTTTTCCCTTTGAACATTTTTATTGTAAGGGGAGACTTTGAGACTACATAAATACCATTTCTCATCATACTTTCACCCATGAATTTGAGAATCCATTGATGAATCTTGCCTGCAACAATTACTGTTTCCCAAATGGTGACTGTCTAGTTACTGGAGATGTTGACAGCTCAGGTGGATGAACATGGATGGATGTGCTTTTCAGGAAGAGGTCAACTTGGGAAAACAAATGATTTAGTTGCACAGTTTGGACAGAACAGTTATCTGTGGATAAGCTACTCATCTTCATTTTACTGACCTGGTTTAGGGGTACAGCTCACATCTCATTTAAATAATAAATCCATATCATAAAATTTAGTCCAATTACTCTCCTAATTTTTAGAATGCTACAATATGAAGAAGAAATTTAATGATGATTTTATATGTTAGTGATCTTTGGAAATCTTTATTGATACTTTTGACCATAACAAAAATAAAATCGATATTGGGTCCAAAATAACCCACATAGTATCCTCTATGTGTAAAATACAAAGCAGTATCAGCAGAATGACAAGTTACAGGGGTACCTGGGTGGCTCAGTTGGTTAAGCATCTGATTTCAGGCCAGGTCATGATCTCATGGGTCATGAGTTTAAGCCCCGCACTGGGCTCTGTGCTGACAGCTCAGAGCCTGGAACCTGTTTCAGACTTTGTGTCTCCCTCTCTCTCTGCCCCTCCCCTGTTCACACATTTTCTCTCTCTCAAAAATAAATAAACATTTAAAAAATTTATTAAAGAAAAATAATGACAAGTTACAAATCAATTACTGCTGTCTACCTAACAAAATTAAACATTACATCTAAATATCAACACCTCTTTTAATTTCCAACATTTAACTTTCTGAAACCTTCACAATTAGAAATATTTGAAATCTCAATTTTAACAGGATCTCTCTCCAACCTACTCCATAACGGATGTATACATCACAAAGAGCTTATTCTAACACAGCCATACTACGTAATGATATTGTTGCTTTTCCGGACTTAGCTGGCAGTACCAGCAACCAAACAACAATCTGTGTGATGATCATTATTTTTTCTTGGTCACCCGTCCCCCAATGGGCTTTCCACACAAGGAATAAAGCTGATCTGACTAAAAATTTTGACACTGACTAGACTCATGAGTCAATCTTTGCTTCTCTAGCCAACTTTAATAAGTATAAACATCACTAAAAGCCCTATTTATTGTTTTATCAACATTTGGAGTACTCCATTCATTTTTGGAGAAAAAATTTAAAAGCATCATTGATAAACTGGAATATTTTGGAGACATCACTCAGGATGTAGAAGGGTTTGAAAATGCTACCACTGAAAGAATAGCTCAAAGGCCTGGAAATACGTACCCTGGCGCAGGGCAGGGAAGACTAAAGGAAGACATGATGAGTTAACCCTGAGTTAAGAGGGTTCACATACTTGGGGACAGGAGGAGAAACAGACTTGTTCTAGGTCAGTTTAGAGGCTGATCCACTAGAGAAAGTCAAAAGAAGAGGGATATCTCTCCAATATAGGAATAATAAGCACTGTGTTGGGGCACCTGGGTGGCTCAGTCGGTTAAGTGTCCAACTCTTGATCTCAACTCAGGTCTTGATCTCAGGGCCATGCTGGGCTTTGCACTGGGCGTGAAGTCTACTTGAAAAAGGCAGGAGTGCGGGGAGGTCCTGGGTGGCTCAGTCAGTGAAGCATCCAACTCTTGATTTCAGCTCAGGTCATGATCTCACAGTCATGAGATCAAGCCCCACGTCAAGCCCCGCTGGGCTCCGCTCTAGGCATGGAGTCTGCTTAAGATTCTCTCTCTCTCTCTCTCTCTCCCTCTGCCCCTGTCCCCCGCTCATGCTCTCTCTCTCAAAGAAAGTAAAAGAAAAGGAGAAGAGAGGGGAGGAGAGGAGAGGAAAGAAAGGGACAGAAAGGGAAAGAAAGAAGGATAATTAGCATCCTTCCTGTGTTAAAGAGCCAGCTCCCTATTAATGGAACTATCTAACGAGAGAAGAGAGAAGCAGCTGATAAAGGATGTTGCAGAAGGAATGAGAAGTTATACACTAGATCACCTGCATAGCTCTTTTTACTTACAATAAGAACATGAACATCAAACATTCAGCAAGTTCTATTTCTGGTTACTTCTAGCACTGACACTTGCAGACCCCTGGTATGTCAGAGGTAACCCCAAGTTACTAGTCGAGCATTATCTCCCACATCACAGCCCTACAAGATTCCTCCTCTCCAGCAAGCTAGCATACTTACTGTATTCCATATACCTACACTCAGATAATGCCACTCCCTCTAACAACTATGTTTATTCAAGCCCTACCCCATGAGTAAAGCTCAAACTCTAGCTCCCTTAAGAATCCTTACATAAGGGCGCCTGGGTGGCTCAGTCAGTTAAGCGTCTAACTCTTGAGTTTGGCTCAGAGGTCATGATCTCATGTTTCATAAGTTTGAGCACTGCATCGAGCACTGCATTGGGTTCCATGCTGACAGTACAGAGCCTACTTTGGATTCTCTCTCTCCCTCTCTCTCTACTCCTCCCCTGTTCTTTCTCTCTCTCTCTCAAAATAAATAAACTTAAAAAAAAAAAAGAATCCTTCCACAAGAATCCTAGCTAAAAGTGAGTTTTCCTCCCCCAATTCCTACAAGTCAAAACTATCTCTACACTCTCTTACTTCCTATCATTTGGTCATATTACCTATCATTTGGTCTCATGATATAAACTTTTTAATACCTGGGTAATCTCCTCAGCTAGACTATAAGCTTCTACAGGACAGAGTATATCTCTCTGAATTTATCAGTATCTAACACAAGGCTCTTTGTTATTCGGCAAACACTGTTTTAAACTCTTTAGGTGGCCTGGCATCCGCCTCTGTCTCACCTGCAATCCAGCACTACAATCCAGCACACATTCTGGCACCATCTGCCTTTGGCCCACCCTGGTCGCCTCTAACTGGCCAGGGGTACCCAGTTTTCTAGCCTCAGGGCCTTCGTTTGTGACTTTCTTTCTGTCCTGAAATCTTGAGGCTAACTCCTATCCATACATCATTTCTCAGCTTAATTATTACTTCCCTCTATTTATCTTTCTTAAACATCCAATGGTCACTTATGTTATTCTCAATAGCATTTATTCCTGATAGAATAAAGACATTTCCACCAGCATTTCTGCTCTCTAACATCATCCCCCAAACACTAAAGCAAACAAAGAACAAATACAAATTCTATCTTCAATGAGAAACTAGGAGATAATTATAAGTGAAACACATTACATGAAGACAGAAAATGTATCCACAGACTGCCAGAAAAGATCAGAAATGGGCAGTGCTGAACATCCCAGAAGTTGAGGTGGGGAGGGGGTCTTAAAAAATGGAAGAGTATTTAGGTCACTACTTCTGATAGTCCTTGGAGAAACTTCTTTTTTTTTTTAACTTTTTTAATTGTTTATTGATTTTTGAGACAAAGAGAGACAGAGCACGAGTCGGGGAGGGGCAGAGAGCGAGAGGGAGACACAGCATCCGAAACAGGCTCCAGGCTCTGAGCGGTCAGCACAGAACCCGACACAGGGCTCGAACCCACGAACCGTGAGATCATGACCTGAGCCGAAGTCAGACGCTTAACTGACTGAGCCACCCAGGCGCCCCGAGAAACTTCTTCACATCAAGAGAATAGACAGTTTGACAATCCTCTTCTACTGGAATCTTCCACCCACACAAACTACAACTGGTTGAGAACAGAGGAACATCCAAAATATATGGCTGGTGAACCACAACTGGCATATTTCACAATCACAAAACTTTGGAATTATGAAAACCCTTGTTTATAAATTCACACAATTTCAGTTATCAATATTGGGATAGTGAAATTCAAAGAATACATTCAGTTGTTTGAAAATCACCTGCTTCTTCCCCTCTGTGTTTATTCTTCTCCTGAGACATGACACAAGCACAGTAAATTTTAATCCACTGTCTACCTGAGCTCCAAGAAAGTTTAAATCTGACCAAAGAAATACAACAATATTGATGCACTTTGGGTGGGGGAAGGATTGTGAAATATATTTCACATCTATGTTAACAAAATCATACATATTCATTTTAGTAATTACATGTTAAAGTAACTTCCAGGTATACAAGAGATTAGGATAGATTATTGAAAGACTCTTAGGCTCCAAGCAAAAAAGGTCTTATAATTACTTCTCTCAGTATTTGTAGTTATCCTTGATTCCTAATTTTATGAACCCATATTTCTCCAGTTTTATTGTGATTAGACTTCTCCTTGATTGGACCAAATTTAGCAAGGAAAAGTTCTTACTGAGTATGACATTAACTCTCCTGTCCCCTTACGCTTTTTAGCCAGATGCAGACGTCAGTCTTAAAACCAGAAGTCACACACTCAAGGTCCACAGGCCCAATACAGCTCACAGCTGTCTTTTGTTTAGTCCTCACAGTATTGAACAAAAGTCAAAAATTGGAAGATTCCTCATCAGAATTCTCTTAAAAATTCAGAGGATCTGGAAACACGAGGCCTAAATTCCCACACATCAACACTGGCTAGATCTGAACTACTGCTGTCTTCCACGTAGATCTGCCAAGCGGCAGCTGAGTTTTAAATTCCTATTAAGAAAGAAAAGTAGAACTGGGTTTTACTGTATGCAAAGGAAATGGAGGCTTACAAATTCACAAACATAAAGAAAAGGTTTCCAACCAATCTCAAGAACCCAAAGTAGAGAGCCATCACAATCCCATCAGGACTACACTACAGATTCTGCCCACCAATTAAATAATACAATCCTCTTTAATATCTCCACACATAATCCTGGCTAAATGCAAATAAGGAGTCCCACACTCAAATGTCACATGCAGCAGTAATGACATTAGAATCAGTAGCCAGGAAACAGAATGAAAGCTAAAGCCCTTATCTTCACTTTAAGCAGTAACAGGCCTAGAATTCAGACTGAAAGTGGAATGGCTAAGGGCTTCAAGGAAAAAAAGGGCATATACATCATGCCTGGTGCACATACATTCATGCATGCTCAATTTTGATTTATGAAGCAATGTTAACTTGGGGCTTAAGTCAGCTATTAGGTTGAGAAAAACTGTAATTTCTAGCTCATTACTATAATTACTCCCCAAATCCATTGCTTAGCAAAGATTTCCTTAGTTTCCTTATGTGGAAATTCAATGTCCAAGCATTCCCCAACTATATACTTCACTACTTAGAAGGGTAAGAACTGCTTAGTTAACTAAAGATTGCAGTGTTTATCCTTACCCTGAGATATGATTTTCATCTTTGACATGTCTCTCAAACCCATCCCCTCGTCCCTTCTCACATTCACGCTTTCCCTCAGCAGTATTTACTGAATATCTATGATATATCTATGATAAGCCAGGTGCTAATCTCAGTACTGCACTGAACAAATCAGACAAAAATCTTAGCCCTCTAAGAGCTTAAATTCTATTACAGTTGAACGAATGAATGAATGAATGAATGAATATGTAATATAGTAAGTGCTTTGGGAAAAAAATAAGGCAGGGAAGGGGAGTACAAAGTGAAACTGGGGTTGACATATTAAACTGGGTGGTCAGGAGAAGCTTCGTGGAATGGCATTTGCATGGAGGCCTATGGGAAGTAAGAAGGCATATGGATAGGCAGCAATGCCCTATTTCTTCATCGCCCTATAGATTTACCTACCATGTAGCTTCCTAACTGTGCTCATGCTGCCTCCTATCTGTTCTCTACAATTCCTCCCTCATCCACTATGTATATAAGCCACATGTCTCAGCAGATCATAATTCTGCCTACAACCCTTCATCGGCTCCCTATTCCCTAGAAGGTAAAATCCACTCTTTAAGCAGGACAGGCTCTGATGCACATACATTCATGCATGCTCCATAAACGTTAGATACCATGATTATTGTGATTTGAGTCCTGCTGCAGTGGTAACTTGGGGTTGAACCTCTCCAGCCTCAATCTCCTACTGATCTTCCCCCAATGCCTTATGCTTTACACATGTTTGGATGTGTCGTGTCCTTCAGGCTTGGTTACTTTTGTACTTTCGGTGACCTGTGTACTTCTCCCAATTTTCAGCGTGGTAATGGCCTTCTTGTCCAGAAATATAAAAAGGTACCTTCTCTATTTGTTTTTAGGAATTTTTAGGTCCCCTAGGTCTTCTTTCCTAAGAAAGCGTGTAGCTGTATTTCCTCCTCCTTGATTATGAGTTCCTTGAGAGCACAGGGCATGTTTCATTCTTCTTCGTTTTCCCAGTGCCTGACATACGGTAGCCACTCAACAATGCTTGTTGGAATTTACCAGGAGTTGATGAGCTTGTCCAAACTATTCAGTTGTTAAATGGACTCCTGATTTACACCATCCCCAGGGTCTCTGTAATCCCCAGGGTCTCTGATATTCATCCAAAAAAACATTTGTTATTAGATATATACAATAATATATCTTTTTAAGCAGAGATTAGAATATCATTTACCAACTATTCAGAATACGTTTGAATCAAAAGCAAACAATGCTTCCAGAAACAAACAAACAAAACAACTAGACACCATGCTTTTCTCTACAGAACAGACCAGGACCGATAGACTTAATGTCATAACTTAATGTAAGGCTATAGACCAGAAGAGTTGGGCTCATATGTTTCCCTCTAACAATCTTGACAGTTTAGGGGGAGTCTGAGGTGACATCTTACTAGAAGCCATAAATTGCTGCTTGAAGGGATGAAAAGAAGAGAAATGTCAACAAGAAAAACACAATATCCTAGGGCGATTTGCTGTACAAACCCTGAGCAAGTATTCGTTTTAAAATTTACTGACAGATTGTAGAATAAATAAGGAACTAGTTCTTGCCCTCAAGGAGCTCTTCATGTTCATCATGAAAAAGATTCTAAGCCATTATCTTCCATTGATTTTTTTCTCCCACCAGGGAAATAAGATGTATTTTAGAAAGCTTTATATAAAAAACTATTGAAATGATAAAAAGTTTAACCTTTTTTGCTGCTGAATGAGCTTATTTCTCAGTATCCAGGAATGTTGACTCATCTAACATATCACTTCCCATGATACTGCATAAAACTCATGCTGTTTAAACACATTTGAATATATGCTTGTTCACAATGACTCCTAAGGTATAGCGAAGAATAGTCAAAAATTCATACGAACAAAATATGAGCAAATTGTTAAATATGCATGAAAATAGGTGAGATCTTTGGTCCATGGATGGGCCCCAGTGGGTCTGTGAATTCCTGATTTTTTTTTCTGGGTAGAGGAGCTATAGCTTTCAGATTCTCTGAAGAGTCTATAACCCAAAAAGGTTAAGAAAGAGTGCTGTAGAGACATTTCCCTAAGAGCAATGGAGCTTCATGTCCTAACCCATGTTTGGTTTAAAAGACTGAATATACAAATGGGCAATGGCCAGACCATATATGACACTAGAACCCACAACTTCTGCAACAATCACCCAGAAAAGTCAGGAATTGGTCAGTGACTGCTAGCTTCCCTATTTTCTGCCCCTACTTACAACTCAGGACCAACCAGAAAAAGCCAAATATGGTCCCAAACCAACCACAAATGACACCTGCTTCTAGTTAACCAGACTCCAGCTTCCTCATGCAAACAATCTCCATCAGAAGCACACCTGAAGTGCTTTTTTTCTTTTCATTTTTAACTATAAAGCTTTTGTGCTCCTCTGCCTGCCTTTATGTCCCTGCCAAACACAAGTGACAGTAGCAGACTCCCATGCTACAGTAAACACTGAACAAATAGCCTCTATTTGTTCCCATACACGTGGTCTTAGTTTAATTTCCATAGATTGATTAGCTAACATTTTAGATATGAAATAAGAAAGGTGCTGAGGACCAAATATAAATGAAAGGCATCTGCAGAATAAGAAAATAACACTTGCAAATTTTTATTTCAATAATAAGGTACTTTCAAAAGAAACCAAAAAGGAATGACCAAAGGAAGAAAACCAGGTAAGAGTGGCATCGCAGGGAAAAAGAGTTACCTCAAGAAGGAAGGAGCATAACCAGTATCAAACACTACTGAGAGAACAAGCAAATTAAGGAGGGGTAGAAGGCTCCATTTGGTCTACCTCCTAATTTTGGTGGGGACTCAGCCACACCTCATTTACTCTCCATGGCACACAGCCAACCAACCTGCCAAAGTCTCAGAAATTCCAGAAAAAAAGCTCCTTCCACCTTGTGGTACATCCCAGGCTGGCTTTAGTCAAATGTCACAAAGGCCAATGTAAGGGGAGGTTAATACAGCAGGACTGGGACTCTCAAAGCCCAATTTAAAGACCAGTTCAAGTGGCGCCTGGGTGGCTCAGTCGGTTAAGCATCTGACTCTTGCCTTCAGCTCAGGTCATGATCTCACAGTTGTGGGGTCAAGACCTACGTCTTGGGATTCTCTCTCCCCCTCTCTCTCTGCCCCTCCCTCACTCTCGCTCTCAAAATAAATAAACTTAAAAAAAATAATAACCAACTCAAAGAGCTGCTTTAATTACGATCCTAGAGCTCACTTCTCCTGTGATTCTGTGAGACGACTCCTCACTCAGACTCTCCTCCCCAAGCAAGATACAACTTGCAAGATACCTTATGCTGCTTCTATTCTCTTATAGCTAATCACTGAGATGTGGCACAAGCTTTGGGCAGATACCTGGATGGTGGACCTCATGTTCACTCAAACTGCTAGGGCTGTAAAGGATCCAGGTTTAGCATTTCAAGGATCACTGATCTTCCATAACAGCCAGGAAGCAGTGGGTTCGGTAGTTAGACTACAGTGGGTCAAGGAACGAATGGCAAGTGTAATTAAAAGAGAGGGTATTTTATTATTTGAAAGTTGCTAAAAGGGTAGATCTTGAAGGTTCTCATCGCAGGAAAAAAAAACTATAACTATGTGTGGTAATGGATGGATTTATCGTGGTTATCACTTAGCAATACATACAAGTATGAAATAATGTTGTACATATAAAACAAATAGTATATGTCAGTTATATCTCAAAAAAAAAAAAGAGGGTAACGTGCTTAAGGAGATAGTATCTAAAATTAAAGTTTACAGAGGCACCAGGTGGCTCAGTTGGTTGAGCATCTGATTTCAGCTCAGGTCATGATCTCGTGGTGAGTCTGAGACCCATGTCAGGGTCTGTGCTGACAGCTCACAGCCAGGAGCCTACTTCAAATTCTGTGTCTCCATCACTCTCTACCCCTCCACCACTCATACTCTGTCTCTTTCTCTCTCTCTCAAAAATAAACATTAAAAAATTTTTAAATATAAGTTCACAGAATTATTATTCATTATACTTTTGTTTTGATTGCAAAAAAAAAAATTAAAAAACAAAAACCTTGAATTCCAGGTTTCTTTCAAGAGCACAAAGCCAGTCTTATAGAGCCATCCCCCACACAGAGGGCTGTGTGGTTAAATGTTTCTTGTAGGGAACACCAACACAGGACTTTTTTCTGATCCTTTCCAGGTGAGGTCACACCCAAACACACCAAATACCATTTCCAGCCTCAGCCTCACTCAGCCTCACTCCGCAAAATAATGACCCCGAGAAAAATGTTCCCCCCAAATTTATAGGACTCCATGTTCCCCCCAAATTTATAGGACTCCATTTTGTTTAGTTTGACAGAAACAAAATGTGTGGGGCAGATAACATTGATTTCGAACAAACTAATGAAAACCCAAAGAAAATACTTGGTCTTAAGATATCTATTAAAATGATTTCCTGAGACATTTTCCTACCATGTGATTCAAAATAATGTGAAGGACCTTTTCCCCTGTCCTTAGCCTTTAACTTCTTGCCAAATTTATTTGACCCCTCTTTTGAATGGGGAATGTAGAAAAAGAAATTTTCAGCAAGTTTTCCTCAATATATGAGGTACAATTAGAGTACAAATGTTCCAGAATAACAGTATTAATTTTCATTTGCTCCAGCAATTGACATACTATGTGCGGCTGGAGGAAGAGCTGTACCACATTAAGCCAGACCACTGGCCGTGACACACAGTTGTATGTGTACTGCACAAATGCACACCTGGCCCAGAGGTGCAGTGTGAGCTAAAACACAGCCCCTGCTACAAAGACGAAGCACTAAACAGGCCATAGCAAAGTAAGGGGCTCAAAGACAAAGGCACCATTTGCTTTTCACAGGACTAGGACAGCTCAGAAGGAAGGCCTATTTCTAACTGGTCTGGTCAGAGGGGCCACCTTTTCTTAATTTGCACAAAAGCACCATTTGCTATGAAAACCCTGTAGAGTACTCAGACTTGAAATAGTTGTTTGCCATCAGATATGCAGGAAACGTTTCTCCTCAGTATTCAACAAGGAAGTTAAGAGAAGTCTCCAACCCTAGCCAAGACAGAATAACTGGTTCTAGCTCTCCTAACATAAACAAGAACACTGTCCAAAAGATACGAAGCAAATGTTTTCATAAAATGGCAGTGTGGGATTATGACCTTGGGGAGAAGGCAAACAAGTAAGATGGACCCTACAATTGCCCGGGCTTTCTACCTAGAGATGCTTTGTACAGGAAGAGGGAACCAAGCCAGAACAGGTTGGCCTGGGCTGAGACGGTAAGATTGGACATCTGAGGCAGCTGGAATTTGCTGGCCAGAGAGAAGTAAACAGTCCAGAGGAAGAACTTCAGGAATGTGCATGCGGTCCCCACTGTCTCTGACTGAATACTAAATTGCACATGCAGGTGAGATGCCAACAGGCCATAAAAACTATGTGGGAAAGAGCTACTGCTGGAGAAGTAGGTGTACCCTGATCAATTTGCAGGGCTCACATAAGGCTCGGAGACAGGAGTTACAAACAGCCACAGTGGACAGATCTCCTTGGATACTAGGGAGAAGCTAGTCTCCGGGGGAGAGCAAAAATGCCTCAGTTTAGGTGTACAGCTAAACTTGCCCTAGAATAAAGGCTACTCTGGCCCCAACCTAACAAAGCTTATAAACAGGCCAAGATCCAGCTGATCCAGGAGTAAATTACCCATGAAGTTTCTCCAGTGTCTCACTCACACCAACAAAAGATGGAGCAACAACTCATTCAATCTGGACTCTTCTACCTTGGAATCCTGTAGATACAAGCTTAACATAGAACTATTTTTATGGAATAGTAACCAAGCACCAAGCACTATATTAAGTACTTTATAATCATCATATCTAACATAGTAAACCCTATGAGACAAGTATCTTCATTTTACACCTGAGTTAATTAGCACTCAGAAGTTAACACAGCTAGTGGAGGTGGAATTAAGATCCAAACCGGCATCTGCCTGATCCAAAACCTACATTCAACATACATTTTGTAGCTGCATGCTATAAAAATGGAGCAAATACAAGGCACTGAGACACTTCCGCATTTCAAGCTCATGGTGAACATCACTAATGAATCACAACATTCTTATTCTTCATTAAAAGAAATTTCATAATCTGAGATACTATTGGAGAAAATGTGCTAAAAGAAAAATCATAAAACATTAAAGTAATGCTAAATGTGTCAGAAAACAAAGTAGAAATATGATATTTGGAAATTACTCAGAAAGTTTTACAAAGGTAACTGTGACAAGGTAAACAATATTTTCACAATATACCTCCAAATGAAAACTGCATTTGTATTTTTAATCAATTTTAATTACATTATTGATATTAATCTCTTCGTCCAAAAACTAACTTGGATTTATCTGCTAGAATATCTGCTACATATCAGAGTGAAATATTCTACTACTGTTTTACTAAAAGCCTGAAATTTGAAGGGAAAAAGACACCCATTCCTCATTGTACAATTACAGGAGGCTTTTTTTCTTTCTTTTTTTTTTTTTTTGTAAGCAGGAATTGTGTTCATTCACCTTACAACATTTCCCAAAGGAAATAAGTTTTACATCATCCAAAAAACACCTACTTCCATATATTTTATGTCTGTAAATATTGATTTTAATAAGCAAAGGAATAACAAAGAAAGCAAAATAAATCAATAAAAGCTTTGGTCATTTGTGGAATGAAAAAAGAGTCAAGCTATAGAAAAAGGAAAAAGGATTAAGGATTAAATTGAGGCCACTAGCAAGAAATGGCAACATTCCCCAATGTAAGAACAAAGCTATGGAGATAGTTATTTTGAGGAACCAAAAATCCCTGGACCAGCAAGAGCCAGAATGAATCCCAACCCAAGGAACTCCCTCTATAAGACAAAATGGATTCTTTAAACTACATGCATCTCGGGTGCCTGGGGGGCTCAGTTGGTTAAGTGTCCGACTCTTGATCTCAGCTCAGGTCTTGATCTCAGGGTCGTGAGCTAAACCCTCGCACTGGGATCTGCACTGGGTGTGAAGCCTACTTACGAAACAAAACCCAAAAACTACATGCATCTTCACAGTCACCCAAAGTTCCTTCACAATTCATAGGAATAGCCAATATCAGCTGCTAAAAGAAGATCAAGAAGAGGAGTTAAATATTAAATCACAGAGGAGTGAGAGCTCAGGTAAATCCTTGGCACTTCCTTAAGAGTTACCAACTCTGGCATCTTCAAAAAAAATGCAAGTTTCAAAGATAAAAAAAAAACTAACAAATTCTAAATATGTGTGTATGTAGTTCTTTAACAGATTTATTGAGATATAATTTACATACCATAAAATTACCCATTCTAAGAGAACAGTTCAATGACAATCTGCTTTGAGAACATTTCTGTCACTCCAAAAAGTTCCCTCATGCCTGACCGCAGTCAATCCCAGAACCTACTCCCAGCCCCTGGCAACCACTCATCTGCTTTCTTTCCTCCCTATTTTCTGGACATTGCATATAAATGGAATCATACAATATGTGGTCTTTTGTATCTGGTGTCTTTCACTTAACATGTCTTTGAGGTTTATCCACGTTGTAGCAGGTTATCGGTTCTCGGCTCCTTTTTATTGCTGCTGAATAGCATTTTGTTTCTCCGTTCACCAGTTGATAGGCATTTGGATTGTTTCTGGTTTGGGGCTCTTATGAATAGTGCTGCTGTGAACATTCAAGAACAAGTCTTTGTATAGACGTTTCTTTTTATTTCTCTTGAAGAGATGCCTAAGAGAAGGAATGTTGGGTCACATAGTGTACCTTTTCAGGAGACAAAACGGTTTTCCAAAGTCTATGTACTGCTTTACACTGCCACCGGCAACAGGTGAAAGTTACAGCCTCTCCACATCTGTCCCATCATTTAGTACTGCCTGTCTCATATACAGCCATTCAAGGGGGTGTGCAGTGGCATCTCACTGAGATGTTAATTTACATTTCCATAATGACCAAAGTGGTTGAGTCTTTTAAGAAGTGCTATGTTTCACTGTAGAAAACACAAAAATTCCCATATCCTTACTTTTAGACTACTATAAGGATTGACAAACCCCTGGTCAAATGCACACTTTTTCTTTATTCTCATTCATACTTATTTCTCTGTACCATTTCTATTACTTCTTCCACTTTTTCTACCTCTTTAACCACTTCTGAGCTACTTCACATCTTTGTGTAGACATTCATGTTTATTTCCCTTGGATACCTAAGAGTAAAACTGCTAGGTCATATGTTCAGCATACATTTAACTTCACATTTCATACTTTTTTATGGTCCATATGTGCAAAACAGCCTATCTGAAATTTAGACCAATCTTTTTTGGACCAAGCTCAACATGTATAAATTAATTATAGTAAACTGTATTTAATTACTCCTGTCCACACTGGATGATTCAACAAATACACCTGAATCATTATGCTAAAGTAGTCTTTATTGCTTTGTCTCCAGTTTCTAACTATGTAAGCATCTATAATCAGATGGTACCATGCACTTAGCTGAAGTCCTCAAGAACCATGCAATACAGTGGATAAAATAACACATCATTAGATATCAAAGACACTGCCTTCATGGCATGTTGCTAGAGCAAAAGGTCTCTACACCAGGAGCGAGAGAAACCCTTCATTCAGTTAGGTTCTGCCTTTCACCAGCTTATGATCCTAATGGTCACTTAACCTCATCAAACCTCTCTGCTTCCTATTGGTCACTTAACCTCATCAAACCTCTCTGCTACTTCAGTAATCTGGTAGGGCTACTACCACGCACATAACCTACTTCACACTAGTGTACAATGTCATGTGTGTGGCAGAAATAAGCCAACTTGGGTTCAAATCTGGATCCAATAAAGGTTTCTGATCTTCCTGAGTCCAAGCATTATTGTAAGTACATCCCATGTATTATTTTCTTTAATCCTCACTCTAACCCTAAAGGATAGATCCTATTATTATCTTCATTTTGTAAGTGAGTAAACCAAGGCTCAAAAAAGATTAAATAACTTGCTCAAGGTCAAAAATCAAATGCTAGACAGGGATTCAAACCAAGACAGAAGCAATACTCAGCTGGAGGGACAAAATCAAAACCATCCAGTTCTTGTGAGATCATCAACACTGCATTTTCTTTTCAGGACCAAGCGACTAAAGCAAATTGTATGGTGGCCTTTCCTCCTGTGCATTAGTCTTTCATGGTTTAGTTTTGGTCCTCCTTCCCTCCTTCCTTTCCTGAACAGGAAAACAAACCTTGAGGAAATAAATGTGTTCCAGTCCCCAAGGAGACTAAGTGGTATGGTATGTAGGGAACAGGGAAGGGGGTTACAGGTACAAAAGATTTGTCAAACCTACCTAACAAACAAAATACATTAAATTTTGTGCAACACAGCAGTGGGAGCTGGGGGTGGGGGAGAGATGAGAGGGACAAGGGAAATATCCTAGAAAAGAAAAAGAGCACCTATATCCTTTTTTTATTTCATATCCTGAGATATAACCAACAAACTCTTACAGAAACAGTTATGCCATCAGAATTTATGGTATTCTTCAACTAAGCTAAAACCTTTTAAAGAAACCAGCAGCAATCTGGGTTTTTCAGGGGTGAGGAATCAGGAAACCCACTTGGCCAACACTCCTAACGCCATTTCTCCATCAGCTCTCTACCAGTAACTGAGGTGAAATGAGATGCATAAAAATAGTGGCAAAGAGAGCAGGCTCTGGAATCAAATTGCCTGATTCTAAATCCCAGCTCTACCTCTTACTATGTGATGTTGGACAACTAATGTAAACTTTCATGCTCTGGTTTCCCTTATCTGTAAACTGTGATAATAACAGAATCTATTTCATAGGATTGCTATGAAGATTAGAACAGTGCCTGACACATAATATGCACCACATATAGTGTTTTTATTTTTGGTTTGTGTATTTCCTCTATTTTACTAATCCACATGACTACCTCAGTTCAGAGTTGGGGTGGACAAAAATCCCAACAGAGAGAAAGAATCTCTTTCAAAAGTGGGGATTAATACCTTTTGGCTACAATGACAAGATGATGCAAATGTCTTAATTTACTCTCTGGTAAACTAGTTTGGAGGAAACTCCAGAATAAGAGCCGGTCCAGAGGAGACAGGGACTAAAGTGCCTAGTTTAAAATTTCCCCAGTCGTATTCTACCAAGTAGAAATTCATTTGCAAAAGTATAGTTTTTTCCAGGGCCGAGGGCTGTCAGGGCACACCCCTCAAGATGGTTCATTATACTTTGCTGTATTAATCAGATCACTCACTAATAATAAATGCTAAAGTAAGATGGCTTTTCCTATACCACCTCTCTTTTCCTTTCTTTTATGGGTATCAATTGACTCCCCCTTAAGCCCCTTTAGACTTGTTTCTTGTCTGAAACACCCATTGCATCCTAGGACATTATAAACATAGTTACATCATGCTTCCCGGATAAGATAAAAGAATCACAGTAGTGAAGGATTAAAATACTACAAAGTTCTCAGAATTCCTTAAATATGTTTTCTTATAGCATGTTTTACCTTATATCAACTGCTTACAGGTACTTCTGCAGCCTGCTGCTTCCACACCAGCTCCTTCATCTTGATATCTCAGCCCCTAAATTTAGCTCAGTCCCTGCCAAATTGTAGGCATCAATGATTGTTTATTGAAATGAGAGACTAAGAGTTAGGTTAACCATGACTACACCCTGCCTAAAAAAATCTTTCCTTATAAGCCTCTCCTCAAATCTCCAGTCACCACTTTTCCTATGTATATTCTTTGTCAACATCTTGTCCTTCCTGAATTGTTACACATTAGACTCCAAACTACCAATTTCCTTAAGAAACCATGATCTAAAAATTAAAAAGAAACAGATATGTTAATTATTCTTCACTGAATTCCAGATAAGGAATTTTATAGGAGCAGGCTGAGAGAGCAACCACAAGACAGAAGGCTCTGAAGCAGAGATCTCTGGAAGAATTTAGTGGAACAGTATAGCTAAGAATTTGGAAGGAATAATTTAAGAATATGTAAAAGATAATAAAATATTTTTTTAATCTGCAGGAAAAATAAAAAGCTATTCAGTAAGTCATGGTCCAAATGCAAAGCACACAAAAATGTAGTTCAATCTAATACAAGTGACAGAATTTAAGAAAAGAGAATTTATTGACACTTTATGCTAGAACAACCTCCATCCAATAGCCTATGGGTTGTGATATTGAACCCAGAGAAAGACAAGCAATCCTAACACACTATTTGGTCTAGCACTGAGAGACAGATAGACAACAAATGGATGGGTGGATGGGTAGATGGATGGATGGACAGAGAGACAGACAGACAGGCAAGATGGCAGGTGGGTAGGTAGATGGATGGATACATACATATATCATATAAGATAATGTCAACTTACAAATAAAACAAGTAGATTATGAAAAGAGACAGGAGGAGGACAGGATTTAATCAATCAATTAAAGGTTGATTTAAGAAATACAGGTTTCAATATGTTATGTAAAAACATCACAGAAATAGCCAACAGAAGAAATAAATATAAAAATCAAACAGTGGGAAAAGAGATATAAACCTTATACATATAAATTAAATCTTCAGTGAATCAATTAATATATGTCTAAGATCAATAAATCAAAGTATATGCACATTACTTACAGTAATCCTCAAGCTTTTTCACTCATGTACCCTCAAATACCTTATAACCTCTAATATATTTTTAAGTTGACATATAAAATGTTTGAAAATTGAGTACAAATAGTTACAAAAGATACAATTTCTAAAATACTGTATTTTAAAATAAAGTTCCCTTGAGGCACCTGGGTGGCTCAGTCGGTTGAGCATCCGACTTCGGCTCAAGTCATGATCTCACAGTTCATGGGTTCAAGCCCCACATCAGGCTCCACGCTGAATGCTTGCTCAGAGCCTGGAGCCTGCTTCAGATTCTGTGGCTTCTTCTCTCTCTGCCCCTCCCCTGCTCACATCTCTCACTCTGTCTCTCAAAAATAAATGTAAAGAAAAAAATAAAATTCCCTTAATTATATCCTTCAGAAACCAAGCACTATAAATTTTTGTAAATGTGGGTATTTTATGATTTTTTATTGATACTATCAACTATTTTTAATGAAAAAACTCTTAATAGTCAGTAATTTTATACCTTTACTTTCTTCCCCATGATTTCATGTTTCCATTCCACTTTCCACAAAGTATCTTATCCTAATACAAAATCTTTTGTTAACCACTCTACCATTCTTTTCAGCAAAAAATCTATATAAATTAAAATTTTTAATTTCTCTAGTAACTTTTCTTCTACCCTGGACTATCAATACAATTATTAGTAGTACATGATTGATCAGAACAAAACATATTACAAATTGTGATAGACATAAAAAGTAAAACTGTACTGGAAAAGTATCGCTTTTGTCGTTGCTTTGTTTTTCTGGGGGGATTAAAGTTTATTCATTTTGAGAGAGAGAGAGAGAGCGAGCGAGCACTAGTGGAGAAGGGGTAGAGACAGAGGGACAGAGAATCCCAAGCAAGCTCTGTGCTGTTAGCACAGAGCCCAGGGTGGGTGTGATCCCACAAACCAGGAGATCCAAGATTATTACCTAAGCCAAAATTAGAGTCAGATGCTTAGCCATCAGAGCCACCCAGGTGCCCTTGGAAAAGTATCTTTTAATGAAATGAATCCATGGGATGACTATGGCTTACTACTAAAATGAGACATCACTGAACATTAATTCTTTTTTTTTAAGTTTTTACTTAAATTTCAGTTAACATACAGTTTAATATTAGCCTCAGGTATATAAATATAGCAATTCAAAACATTCATACAGTACCTGGTGCTCATCACAGGTGCTCATCACAAGTGCATTTAACCCATCACCTATTTAATCCATTCCCCCAACTGGTAACTACCAGTTTGTTTGTTCTCTATAGTTAAGAGCCTATTTCTCTCTTTTTCCCCTTTGCTCATTTGTTTTGTTTTTCAAATTCCACATGAGTGAAATCATATGGTATTTGACTTTCTCTGACTTACCTTGCTTAACATAATACTCTCTAATTCCAACCATGTTGTTGCAAATGGCAAGACTTCATTCTGTTTTATGGCTAATATTCCACTGTATGTATTATATATATATTTATTTATATTTTTATATATACACACACACACACACCACCTCTTCTTTATCCACTCATTAGTCAATGGACATTTGGGCTGTTTCCATAATTTGGCTGTTGTAGATAATGCTGCTATAAACACCGGGGTGCATATATTCCTTTGAATTAGTGTTTTTGTGTTCTTTGGATAAGTACCTAGTAGTGAAATTGTTGGATCATAGGGTAGCTCTATTTTTAACTTTTTGAGGAACTTCCATACTGTTTTCCACGTCTGCATGAGTTTGCATCCCTTCTCTGCATCCTTGCCAACCCGTTCTTTCTTGTTGATCTGTGCCATTCTGACAGGTGTGAGGTGATATCTCAGTATAGTTTTAATTCGTATTTCCCTAATGATGAGTGGTGTCAAGTATCTTTTTATGTGTTTGTTGGCCATCTGGATGTCTCCTTCAGTGAAGTGTCTATTCATGTTTTCTGCTCACTTTTTAGGATTATTCACTTTTTCAGTGTTGAGTTTTATAAGTGCTTTATATATTTTGGACACTAACCCATTATCAGATATATCATTTGCAAGTATCTTCTCCCATTCTGTTGGTGGCCTTTTAGTTTTGTTGACTATTCCCTTCGCTGTGCAGAAGCTTTCCATTTTGATCAAGTCCCAAAGTTTATTTTTGCTTTTGTTTCTCTTGCTTCAAAAGACCTATTTAGAAAGAAGGTGCTACAGCTGTTTCAAAGAGGTTACTGCCTGTGTTATCCTCTAGGATTTTTATGGTTTCAGATCTTACACTTAGGTTTTTAATCCACTTTGAATTTATTTTTGTGTTTGGTATAAGAAATTGGTCCACTTTCATTCTTTTGCATGTTGCTGTCCAGTTTTCCCAACATCATTTGTTGATATTCTTTCCTGCTTCATCCAAGATTGACCATAGAGTTGTGGGTTCATTTGTGAGTTTTCTATTCTGTTCTATTGATGTGTGTTGACTGTTTTTGTGCCAGTACTATACTCTTTTGATCACTACAGCTTTGTAATATAGCTTGAAGCTAGGAATTATGATGCCTCCAGCTTAAGCTTTGCTTTTCTTTTTCAAGGCTGCTTTGGCTATTCAGGGTCTTTTGTGGTTCCATACAGATTTTTAGTTTGTTCTAGCTCTGTGAAAAATGTTGTTGGTACTGTGGTAGGGATTGCATAAAGTGTGTAGATGGCTTTGGGTAGTACAGACATCTTAACAATATTTATTCTTCCAATCCATGATAATGGAATATCTTTCCATTTCTTTGTGTCATCTTCAATTTTTTTCATCAGTGTTTTGTAGTTTTCAGAGTATAGGTCTCTCACCTCTTTGGTTAGGTTTATTCCTAGGAATCTTATTGTTTTGGGTGCAACTGAAAATGGGATCGATTCCTTAACTTCTCTTTCTGTTGCTTCATTATTGGTGTGTAGAAATCCAAGAGATTTCTGTACGTTTTGGATACTGCAACTTTACTGAATTCGTGTATCAGTTCTAGCAATTTTTTGGTGGAATCTTTAAGGTTTTCTATATTGAGTATCATGTCATCTGCAAATAGTAAAAGTTTGACTTCTTCTTTGCCAATTTGGATGGCTTTTATTTCTTTCTGTTGTCTGATTGCTAGGATTTGTTGTACTGTGTTAAATAACAGTGAGGAGAGTGGACATCCTGTCTTCTTCCTGACTATACAGGAAAAGTTCTGTTTTTCCCCATTGAGGATGATATTATTGTCGGTTTTTCATACAGGGCCTTTATTATGTTGAGGTATGTTCTCTCTAAACCTACTTTGTTGAGGGTTTTTATCATGAATGGATGTTGTGCTTTGTCAAATGCTTTTTCCGAATCTATTGAAATAATCACATGGTTCTTATCCTTTCTTTTATTAATGTGTTGTATGTTGACTGATTTGCAAATACTGAAACAGCCTTGCAACCCAGGAATAAATCCCACTTGACTGTCGTGAATGATTTTTTTTAATGCATTGTTGGAATCGGTTTGCTAGTATTTTATTGAGAATTTTTGCATCCATGTTCACCAAGGATATTGGCCTGTGGTTCTCTTTTTTAGTGGAGTCTTTACCTGGTTTTGGTATCAGGGTAATGCTGGCCTCACAGAATGGGTTTGGAAGTTTTCTTTCCTTTTCTATTTTTTGGAATAGTTTGAGAAAAATAGGTATTAACTCTCCTTTATATGTTTGGTAGAATTCACCTTTGAAGCCATCTGGCACTGGACTTTTGTTTGGTGGGAGTTTTTTGATTACTGATTCAATTTCTTTGTTCATTCAGCATTTATTCTATTCCTGTTTTCTTTTGTACTAAAGCAAAGCACTGAAAACCTTGCTCAAATATATAAGGGCATGAGACTGGAAGGAGTTTTGTTACAGCAACATCACTCAAATCCTTGCACTCCTGCCATGGTACATGCCAAAAAAAAAAAAAATCACATAGCGATCTAACATCAACTGTTATTTTTAATTATGTATACGCTAATGAATCAATTACGCTCCTGAAAGCAAAGAACTGGAAACTACGTGACCTGTAAGAGAAGTTGTACTCATGTCACAGATAACTCATTTTCTCAGTTTCATGGAGATATGCCAAAGACTTCATCATAACAAGTTAAACACACTGCTATAGTTTTACTTAGTGGAACTTTGCTTAACCTCTGAAATTCAGAAAGAAAGAAAAAAAAAACAAACCTTAACTTCATTATACCTTTCAGAAAATACTACTACTTGACAAAATTATATCCTCTTATGACATGGTTTAAATATATTTTCCTCAAAACAATGAAGCTGCAATTTTAGCTGATTCAATTTATGGGAAAGTTTATCCTATAATATGACTGGAATGTGGCTTTAGTATCAAATCATTATCTTACATATCTTATCAAATCTTGATTATCTTATCATCAAACTAATCAGGTAAATAAACATGATTTCTGTACAAAATAGCCTGACCTCTTTTTTAAATTCAAATAAAAGTTTTAACATTCATTTCAAGGAGAACTATATTATGGAATACATTTTGTAAGATAAATTGGTAAAAATACTCAGGTAAGGATTTAAATTATATACATCCAGTAATTTAAAATGGATAAAAGACATATTTCTCATTAATTGATTTATAATAATAAAATTTAATGTATAACTAAAACTAGAAGCTATTTACAGAACATGGAGTATGATAAAGACATAGTATTCCTTGAGTTAACACATATATCAAACTCTGGTATACTGACTTCTTGAAAATAATTAAATAGGAAAGAGAAAGAAGTCCATTAACTTTTTTTTTGAATATTTATTTTGAGAGAAAGAAGCACACACACACGTGAGAGGGGGAGGGGCAGAGAGAGAGACATAGAGAGAAAAATCCCAAGCAAGCCCTGGGCTGTCAGCACAGACCCCCACACAGGGCTCGATCTCATGAACCGTGAGATCATGACCTGAGCCGAAACCAAAAGTCAGACACTTAACCTACTGAGCCACCCAGGCACCCCAGTCAGTTAACTTTTTTAAACATCAAGATTAGACTTTTTCTACATATTTAATGAAAGACTGTAAACCACTCTAGCAGTTGACATAAAATGGTTTTAGTTAACAGGTGGCAGAAAATATTAAATATTTTATCACTTGAAATGAGATGAGGATTGACTGTAATTGAAATAAATACTTCATGATGTGATTTAATAAAAATACATTTTAACTACCTTATTGAATCCTTACTAAATAAGGTATACTGAAAATCTGAAACAAATGGTATAAAATTTTACCTGTACATTTTGCTGATGCATCCTAAGGAAATAATTCCAGTTTTTCTGCTTTGGCTGAAAGTACCTTGCCTTCCAATTAACAGCATGTCCCAGGGATGAATATTAAGAACAGAAAAGAATTGGTTCTATCTTCCAGCCTAAAAACCTACACTTTGGTAATTGTAGAGACAATGAGATCTAAACAGAGGCAATTTATCAAGAAACCACAGTTTAAATCAGACCATTAGTCTGTCAGCATGGAAGTGAAAAATAAAAACATGGAAGTAAAAATGGGAATACAGAGAACATATCTGACTACGAGGGTGAAATTTTTAACATTTAGTCTTGACTGACCTGAAATCCTCACTGCTTTAGGTTGGATTAAAAACAGGGTCACCTGAGTGGTTCAGCTGGTTAAGCATGGGACTCCTGATTTCAGCTCAGGTCATAATCACACGGTTGTGGGATGGAGCCCACGTCAGACTCCGCTCCAGGTATGGATCCTGCTTGGGATTCTCTCTCTCCCTCTTTTGCTCCCTCTCTCTCAAAATAAATAAAGAAATTTAAGAAAACAAAAAAAAGCACCATACTCCTGAGCAGAAATATCGGAGAGTCTGAGGTAAAAGGAAGGGCTGTGTCAACGAGCCTGCTGGGAAATGACATCACGGGACTTCTGCACACCTGCCACAAGGCCCCAAGAAATGTCCATCCGATCTATGAGGCCCGGAGGTAAACCTGGACACAGCCAGTAGAAAGCTTTGTGACCAGGAATGAATTTACTTCATCCCTCTAAATGCAGAATGTGGATTAGGTATGTTCTATGAACTCCCAGTTAGCACCAATCATCTGTAGTGTGGAGAACTACCAGCCCTGGTTATTTATCTGCAGGCAGTGCAAGTTCACATTTTTGAGCCCTCTTGAATCTGTCAAAGAACTCACTACACTGCCAGGAATTTGTCCTGGGCCTAGGAAATCAGGACTCACTAGGTGTCTGCTGCATTTTACATCAAGTATGAATCAATCCTGCTCCAGATCCAAAAGGTACTGTTGGTCTGCCCTTGGCCTAAAACTTTCCCTCCTACTTCTCTGGAGTTTTCTCAAAGTGATTGCTAGCAACTGAGCCAGATTTTGAATGTTCCCTTTGCTGTGACAAGGCCTAGGTATGTGTATTTTGTAACTGTGAGCTTAGTCACCATACAATGTAACACTTCGAAAGCTTTCCACTGGTGTTCCTATCTAGACAAGCAGCTAAGGGGATGCTTATTGTAAACATTACCTAGTGCTTACAATAGAATCCTGCCCATGATGATCATTCTTCAGTTGGTAAGAGATACTTGTAACATGGGAAGTGATCCAGCCAAGTACATATTTTAAAAGGGCTGGTAAAAATGTCTATGTAGAACCCTGGACTTTCATTTCCAATTTTGCAGATGCTGCCTAACTTGAAAACATAAACATGTAGACTTCCAAGCTGGAAAATGCTTTTCACCTATTCTCACTGCTCAGTGTTCAGGCCACATTTACCATCTCGTGCCAGTATCACCTTAACAGTCTCTGACCTGATTTTCCTATCTCCAGTCATGCCCTGCCTATCCTGTCCTCCACACCATTATCAGTGTGATCTTGTATTGAGTTGTCCTCAGTCCAGCTGAGCCAGACAGGCCTAGCTGTTGTCTCTGGGCAAGATACCTAATCCCTCCATGCCTGTTTCTTCATCCATAACATGCAAATAATAGTAAGACTGCTGTGAGGATTAGATAACTTAACATGTGTAACGTACTTATAACCGTGCCTGGATAATTGGGTCACTCACATGTGAAAGAACCTTCTGTGCCCTCCCCTCCTTCATGTGCGGCTCCATCCTGCCTTTCTAGCTTCCACCCCACCCCACCATCATACTAGTTAGTCTCTGTATCTGAAATATCTTTATTCCTGACCCAGACAGAACAAAGCCTGTTAATCATATATTTTTCTGGGATGTCTTTTTAAACCTCAGAGAAAGAATTACAGTAATTACAACCTTCATTCCTTCTCCTCACTTTTTTCCAACACCCACAGCATACACCACTATATTCGTGTTTACCTAGATCCTCTTATCATATCGCCTCTATTTTAGACAAGATCCTCTTGTCTTTATTTTAAAATACTCAGCATAGGGGCGCCTGGGTGGCTCAGTCAGTTAAGCCTCTGACTTCGGCTCAGGTCACGATCTCACATTCGTGGGTTCGAGCCCCGTATCGGGCTCTGTGCTGATAAGCTCAGAGCCTGGAGCCTGCTTCGGATTCTGGGTCTCCCTCTCTCTCTGCCCCTCCCCCTCTCATGCTCTGTCTCTCTCTGTATCAAAAATAAATAAAAAACATTTAAAAAAATTTTTTTAAATACTCAGCATAATCCCATAGCACTTCACAGCTCTCTCCCATGGAACTCCTCACACAGTCTGTATTCATTATTTGTACAATGCCATCATCTCTACTAAATTATACTCCCCCCAAAAGGAAAACAGTGATAAATCCAAGTGTTAGTTTTAATCCACATATAGGGATAATTAGTTAACATTTGATATGCTAATCATGAATATACACTCCAGGGTTGATTAGGTAGCATATGACAGATCCTCGGTTGAGCATCTGGCTCTTGATTTCAGCATAGGTCATGATCCCAGGGTCATGAAATTGAGCCCCATGTTGGGCTTAAGATTCTCTCTCTCCCTCTCCCTTTGCACCTCTCCCCCACTTGCTCACTCTCTCTAAAATAAAAAAAAAAATTTTAAATGCACACCCCAGAGTAGGGAATCTTAAACTGCATAGAAAGAATGGATGTTTGAGAAGATGGATGGGGAAAAATTTATACTTTCATTTTTCATGAACTTCTAACTGAAGTTTAGCAATTACTCTCAATTATTAATGTAGGTAATACATTACAGTATTAGTGGTGACAATGCATTTGTCACGATTTTGAAATTAAAGCAATTGTTCCCAACACTAGATCTTGTTAGTTAATATCATAATAAATAAGCACATATTACTGTATCACGTCTTTTAAAATATTTCTAATAACTACATTTCATCATATTCGATGTCCTTTGTAAACCTTTGTATTTTATGCCTTTGAAAGATTATTCTGAGGGGTGCCTGGGTGGCTCAGTTAGTTAAGCATCCAGGCTCAGGTCACAATCTAGTGGTTCATGAGTTTGAGCCCACGTCAGGCTCTGTGCTAACAGCTCAGAGCCTGAAACCTGCTTCAGATTCTGTGTCTCCCCCCCTCTCTGCCCCTCCCCCACTCACACTCTGTCTCTCTCAAAAAAAATTTTTTTAATTTAAAAAATAAGAAAGATTATTCTGAGAAGGGTCAAAGACTTTATCAGACTGCCAAAGGGGTTCATGGCAAAAATGGATTAAGAATTTCTGCTCTAAAAGCAGGTTTTACATGCCACCAGCTATCTTTTTTCTGATCAACAGTAGAAGGTTTGTTAATCAACACAAGGAATGTTAGAAATAAATTTTCACTGATAAAATGTGCTGTGTTAAAACCATATAGATTGATTAGAAATATTATAATAGGTGCCTCCATTCTTACAAGAACAAAGTACAGTACTCTCACAAACCTAGCATCCTGTGCCAGTGAGAACCGTGCTGTTGGCCTAGGGCTCTAGCCTGACCTGAGTTCAGATTCTGTCACATAATTCTAACCAGAATTCTGCCTAATCTAATTATTCTGTCACATAAATCCTGCTACATTTGTCTCAAGGGAAACTTTCTGGCAAGATGCTTATCTGAAAGCTGTGGCTTCCCTGAGCTCATACAAATGGGTTTGTCTGACTAATGTTGTGCCTACTTGCTAATAAATATGTAGCAGAATTCAGTCAGAATTTCCTAGTAACATACCCACTGGTAGTGTAATTAAGCAGGGTGAAAATGCTTATAAGTGACCACCTAGCTCTAATCATAGGTGATTACATCTAATCTATATCTAATCTGATTATAAATAACCAAGATGGCAGTTCATAATACTCCTGCTAGACTAAAAAGCTCCATAAAGCCTAGAACCTAAATTTCCTTTTGTTCATCATTGTTTTCTCAGGGTCATTTCCATCCTGACATACACAGAGGTCACTCAACAAATAGTTGTTGAATGAATTAATGAATGTGATATACTTAGCTGTGTATGGGTTTCCCTAACTCCAAGATGTGAGTTACTTTAAAAAAAAAAAAAAAAAAAAAAAGCATGTCAGAGAATACCACATGACTTTGCTTATATATGTTATCTAAAAAACAAATAAACAAAAAAGCAGAAACAGATCTATAAGCCTTCCTTTTGTACCTTGTTATTCCAACCTTAGTACCCAAATGAATTCATTCCTCAAAAATGTAAATTTTGGGCCACCTGGGTGCCTCAGTAGGTTACACATCCGACTTCAGCTCAGGTCATGATCTCACAGTTTGTGGGTTCGAGCCCCGCGTCAGGCTTTGTGCTGACACCTCAGAGCCTGGAACCTGCTTTGGATTCTGTGTCTCCCTCTCTCTCTGCCCCTCCCCCTTTCATGCTCTGTTTCTGTCTCAATAATAAATAACATCAAAAAAAATTTTTTTAAAATAAGTTTCATAAGACTAGAGTACTTTGTTTTATTCACTGCTATATCCCTAGCACCTAAAACATAGTAGGCATTCAATAAATATTTGCTGAATAAATGAAAAAAATAAACAGAAAAGGAAACTGGGAGACGGATAAACAAAGGAACTCTCTGTAACAGCTTGGCAATTTTTCTGTAAGTCTAATACTATTCTAAAATTAAAAGTATTTATTAAAAAATCATTTTTAGGGGCACCTGGGTGGCTTAGTCGGTTAAGTCTCTGACTTCAGCTCAGGTCATGATCTCGCGGTTTGTGAGTTGGAGCCCCACGTCAGGCTCTGTGCTGACACCTCAGAGCCTGGAGCCTGCTTTGGATTCTCTGTCTCCTTCTCTCTTCTCTTCCCTGTTCACACACTCTCTCTCTCTCTCTCTCTCTCTCTCAAAAATAAATAAGCATTAAAAAAATTTTAATGAAAAAAATTATTTTAAAAAATCTTTTTTAAAAGAGCAGGTCAAGGGCGCCTGGTGGCTCAGTCTGAGGAGTATGTGACTCTTGACCTCAGGGTCATGAATTCGAGCCCCACGTTGGATGTAGAGACTACTAAAAATAAATAAACTTTAAAAAATAAAATAAATAAAAGAGCATGTCATATTTACCTTTCCCTTATCAGGCACCTTGCCAGGGTTGCATATATTAAATATCAATTGATAATTGCTGAATGCCTATAGTTTTGCTCTAATCTGAATTAACCAATTATAATTTTTCAAATGTTTACAAATCTAAAAGAAACTCTTCTGTAATATCTTAAAAAGAAATAGAAGCAATGAGCTCATCTGGCTTTGAGAAAATGAGCTCAGGAAGACCTGAGTTCAAATTCCAGCTGTGCCACTTACTAATTGTGTCATCTTAGAAAGCCCTACTGCCCCATTCCTCTCCAGAAAATTATGAGAAAGCATGGTGCCTGTATCTTTTGTTGTAGGTACTTTTGTTATACCTATAGATAAAAAACGCTTGCAAAGGATCTAACACACTATAAGCAATAATATGGCCTATATATCAGTGCTATTTATCAACAATCGGAAGATCCAAAAACTAAATTCTATTCACTTCTTGTATTTCCAAGAACTCTGAACTAGCTGTCTCTGCATTTCCTACACCTTCTAAGTGTTCAAAGACCTTGACCACTGAGTTCCTTTAACTATATATATGACAGTTCTTTGCCCAGAACAAGAAAACCAACTCTGAGCAACAGTATGCAAATCAATGCACTTCAGAGAAAACCCACAATCCTTGAAATAAACATCTTGCAGTTGCTATCTAGATGGTTAAGAAACTGGAAACCACAGCTTAAATCACCTCAGATTCTTGCCAATTAAAAGCAAAAGGGCATTATTTGTTATTAGGAACATGATATGACAGTTTACCACATGTCTAACCCAGCCAATAAATATATTTACTGAGTATCTAGCATATGCCAGTGTTGTTTGAAAAAAAAATTACTTGGGGCGCCAGAATGACTCAGTCGGTTGGGCATCTGACTCTTGATTTCGGCTCAGGTTATGATCCCAGGGTTGTGGGATTGAGCCCCGCTTCAGGCTCCACACTGAGTGTGGAGCTTGCTTAAGTCTCTCTCTCTCTTTCTCCTTCCCTTTGCCCCTCTCATCTGCTCATGCTCTCTCTAAAATAACATTTAAAAAAATTTTTTTAATTACTTAAAATATGACATTTCAATAAATAAAAGTTTTACAAAGTTAATCAAGATAAATAAATCAAAGAATAACAACAGCAGCTACCATCTACTAACCTACCATGTGCCAGGCATTTTATATAAATAACTCATTTGTGTCCATAGCAATCTTTTTTTTTAAATGTTTATTTATTTTTGAGAGAGAGAGAGACAGACTGTGAGTGAGGGAGGGGTAGAGAGAGAGAGAGTCACAGAATCTGAAGTAGGCTCCAGGCTCCATGCTGTTAGCACAGAGCCTGACATGGGGCTCGAACTCCTGAACTGTGAGATCATGACCTGATCCAAAGTCAGACGCTTAACCAACTGAACCACCCAGGCACCCATATGCCCATAGCAATCTTAAAAGATATTATGGTTTTATCACCTCCATTTTACAGAAAAGGAAATTGAGGCTCAGGGAGGTGAAGGAAACTTCCAAAGTCACACAGCTGGTAAATGGCAGACCAAAACCCAAAGCATAGTCTGAGTCCTACTTCTTGGATGCCCTTCAACCAGCTCTTGCCTTTTCCTATCCTTTTAAGCAATGATGAGGTTAACTCTACTAGCAGCACCTCAATCCTAATCATTTCCAATTCTTACAAGGTTGATAAATTTAAAAATTAATCCACTCTATGAAGAACAAACCTATCCTCTTCCTGTTTAAGTTCTTTATTATTAGTACCATCTCAGGCCAAAATACATCAGATCAACTGACAGCTTAATGCACAATCAAGGGAACCCATTACCATACAGAGCGAGGGCATACAAAAAGGATGACCATTCTCAGCCTCAGAAAGCAAAACCTAAGGCTTATCACAGAGCACAGTCCCAGGGAAAAAGGGGAAAAGGAGGGAGGCATGAGGTGTCAGATTATGTCCACATGAAGTTGGTCAGCGTCCAGTTTGAGTTGGCAACGGCCAGGGCTACAACATGATCAAAGGCTCTGGGGAGAATGAGGCCAGGAAGATCTGAAGTGACACATAAGAGGTGTGTGATACAGAGGATGAAGGTGAAAGAGTCACCTTTATGGAAATGACAAGACCTTAGTTCAGTGCCAAGGTATGACTTAATCTTGAACCAGCCTCTGTCCCAGTATGCTGCTTTTAAGCATCCTTCCTGATGCAAGTGGATAAAGGCCAGCATATGGGTTCAATTCTAATAAATCAAACTTTCAGGGAAAGGATTTTCACACAATAGGTTTTCCTATACTAACTTATGTAGCTTAATTATAATGACTAACGTGAAATAGTACCAAATGTGTATACGGGTGTCTTCTTGCTTCCATTATATTGCAGTTTCCAATCCCCAAAGAGTATAGTGCACTGCAAGGGTAGCCATGACTGGCCCAGAGACTGAGAGTAATAACTGAACAGGCTAAGATTTTGCTCACACATGGGGTTTTTGTTGTAACACTTGATGACAATAAAGTTGAGCAAGGAAGTTTATTTGTTACATATGACGAAAACATCAAGTCACTCAATTTTCTGCTGAAGGATCTGTAAGTAAAACAAAATAATAAAGTATAACTATAAGAACAGTAGCTACTCTGTAAATTCCTATGATGGTTTTCATTTTGTAGGGTAAAATTTATTTTTTACAACACTTGATAATTTTTTTAAGTTTATAACATCTAAAAAAATAAAAAAGGAAAAGGTTTACCTTAATGGAGATTAAGATATATATGTATTATTGCATAAAATTGCTATAAAAGTCCCAGGCTGCAAAACAAAGAACTCTAATCAAAAGTGCTTATGCATCACAAATTCAACTTCCCAGAAATATGTAAGGCTCCAGCTACATAAAAACTAACAGATATCCTCAAACTTGAATTACTATATTTCCAATTGAAAATAAAAATAAAATTAGCCTTGCCATCCTTTTCTCCCTCACAGTGACTACATCCTGTTGACATCTGAAATCTTTGCAGTTACCAATCTTTCTACTTAGGGACACTTTTTTTAAAAATTTTATGTTTGTTTATTTTCGAGACAGAAACAGAGCATGAGTGAGGGAAGGGCAGAGAGAGAGGGAAACACAGAATCTGAAGCAGACTCCAGGCTCTGAGCTGTCAGCACAGAGCCCGACACAGGGCTTGAACCCACAAACCGTGAGATCATGACCTGAGCCGAAGTCGGACCCTCAAACAACTGAGCCACCCAGGCACCCCTATTTAGGGATATTTTTTAATTTTTTTGTTAAATTACTATAAATTTTTCAACATACAAATTTATAATCAAATAAATCCATCCTGTTGACAGTAAGCAGAATTTTGATTTGTCAAAGGTTTCTTCTTTCTTCAGATCACTTTTAAGATATACTTGTTTCTTGCCCTTTCTGTCCTCTTTAATACCCTGGTAGACACAGAACTTCATATAACCCACTGTGAAGAACAGACCTGTCCTGGGAATCTCATACCCAGAGAAGCTCCTTCTTGAAAGGTACAGCACAGACCAAGAGAGCCATCAGAACTAGCCCTCCTTAGGCACCAGGGACGGTAGGCCAAAGCCCCTCCAATAATCAAAAATACAGTTAATATACATCTAAACTTGTCTTCTCCACATATACTCTTGTAAGACTTTTACAGAGTCTGTCCCAATCCACACCATAAAGAAAACTGTATGAGATTAGGCTGAGGACTTTCCACTTTCCTCTTAGGGCAACAGGACAATATACGATTATGATTTTTTCAATCTAAAAGTATTGCTTGAGCATCTGTGTGCCCAGCACTGTGCTAGATACTAGTACACAGATACTCTATACCTATAAATCCTTTGAATAAGAAGGATAACTGGATAAGATTCAATCCCTAACCCAAAGGGATCTAAAATATAGTTGGAGGGACAAGATAGGTGTTTGCAACTAGAGAATTTAAGAAAACCATACATGTGTCAGGAGTACACGTGCTATCCTTCTAGGTGGACAGCTGCCCAACTGAACTGGCCTGGGAATTCCCCTGCCCTGGAACAGCTGCTGGGAATGTCTCTCATACTGTCTACTTCCCTATCTCACCACAGCAAAAGCAAAGGAATTCCTCTTCCCCACCCATATCTTGCTTTATTTAACTCTTCTATTACTCCAATAACATAAGGTGAGGACTCTAGAATGATGGAATAAAGTACACCAAAGTGGAGAGAGGAAGGAAGAAAGATTCCCTCCTTGATCCTCTGCCGAGGACAGAAACAAGAGGGAGGAGAAACTTCAGGAAGTCCTGGCAGGGCACTTTCTTTCCTAGTTTGTCTACTCCTCAAAGGGAAGGAGGGAGGATTGTTTCAGTCCCCAGTAGTCTTTAAGAAACCTGTTTTCTTCTCCACAACTGCCCATTCTCTCACCCCTCTAGCATCTGAATCTCATAAGAGAGCCCTCCAAAAAATCCCAAATCACAAAAAATTACATCTCGGTTCTTCAAATCCTCTTCCCACTGTTTACCCAACAAACTCTATCAAGAGCAAGAGAACAATCAGAAAGGCTTAGAACCAGGTAATCCTGACCCCCTACCCTAAAAGAGAAGGATAGATTTCTTGGCCTTGATAACCTGGAACTCTGAATCAAAGAATTATTTGCTTAAAATGTCTTAGCTAAACAGTGCTATAAACTTGAGAAATACCATGGGCTATATAGGCTTTTGCAGAGACCTAGAGATGGTTTTACCCATTTATAAGATGTTGCTTAGGAAGAGAAAAATAATTATGTTCTAAAATATTGGTGTGTACCTCAGACAATTTTAATTATCCTTTAAGATCAGAGATTTTTAAACATCAGTACTCCTTTACACTCTTAAATATTACTGAGGACCCTAAAGAGCTTTTTTTTTTAATTATGGTGCATGTTTGAGTGAGAAATTAAAACAGAAACTTTTAAAACATTTTATTAATTCATTTAAAATATAGCAAGATTATAGGTTACCATAATATTTTAGGAACAATAACACTTTTGAAAAAATATATATATAACTATATATTTAGTGAAGAATAATATTGTTTTATATTTTTATAAATTTATACAATGTATTAAGTTGAACACTTAATTTACAAGTAAAGTCATGTCAACAATTATGGAGTTCACATTTCTTAATAAAGAAAAATTGATAACATAACATATTTAGAGTGCAAACACTGATGGTCTCAAAGTACTCTTTGAGAGCCCCAAAACCCTGGGCAAAGGTGAGGAAAGAATGTGTTTTGTGACTGAACCAATAAGAATCTACACCAAAGGTTGTAAATGGAAAGATCCATAGGGGTCAGGGAAACAACATAAATAAGGGAGTTGACCAGCTGGGGACCTGAAGAGCTCATGACCTTGTCAAAGGAGGCAATAAGCCTAGTGTTGCCAGATTTTGGAGCGTTTAAGAAAAACTGCAAACCTGAATTTTTATATAAAACTTCCTGATTTTTAAATACTGAAACTGCAAACCAAAACAAAACACATCTATGGGTAAATGTACCCTGTGGCACCCCAGTTTGCAAAATGTATTCTCTATATTACAAACAGAATTATTTAATCTTCAGGAAATTCTTCCCAAAGGAAAGTTATCCTACAGCATGATCCTAATATTAGATCACTAGGAAATGGTAAACTTAAATATAATGAAACAGCATTGAAACAAAAGGTTGTTGTCCAAATGACAAAAATAAAACAAAAGCCGTGGTGCTACGGGAGTAAACAAGCGACTGTACTTAGTAGGCAAGGATACTAGCAAACTGCTCTCCATATGGTAAAGTGGATGGAGAAGGCTCATCAGGCCCTACCATTGTCTTGAAAAATACCCTTCATAAAATCTAACTCCAAGATTTATCAATCACCCTTCCAACTACTAATTGGGGGTAATATAAGAAGGGGGGGGGAGGGGCTCCTGAGAACAAGCACTAATACAACAGCTATAATCAATCAAGAGACACTCACTGAACACCTTCTCCTTGGAAAGCACTGTAAGTGATACAAAGAATAGAAGTGGTCTCTGCTTTCAAGTAGCCAGTCTAAAAGGGGAGGGGCCTCAAAACACATAAGAAAAAGCTAAACAATACAAGCATTCGAAAATAGTGCAGGACAAACATAAAAGATGTCACCTAGGCAGTGACATTTCTTAGTTACTAGAAATAATAAATGCTCTAAATTCAAAAGTTTCTAGAATACAGGGAGTAGCAGCAGTCTTAAAAGGTAGATCAGTCTGGTATTAGTTTCAGAAATCAGTTAAAAGCTATGTTGTAATATAAACATAAGGCAATTTCGGTCCTTAACTAGGGTAATGTCAGAGAGAGGAAAGGAATTTTGGGATAAAAATACTCACCAGAAAAATCAGCAAGATTTGGCATCTGACTAAGGATATCACATCCTCTGTAATAAATTCACCACTTAATCTATCTACAGAACAAGTGACCCAGTTTCTTCAACAACTGAATGAGCAATAAATCAAAAAACATATAACCCAATCACAATGTATAGACCGTATTTATATGCTATTCAAAACAAACTATAGGAAAAAAACTTTATCAGTAAATAGACATGTGAACACTGAAAATTTGATACTATTATATAACTATTGTTCATTTTTTAGGTGTAATAATGGTATGGTTACATTAAAAAAAACACTAAAAGATGTATTAAAATATTGGTGGGTAAATGGGATTTACTTCAAAATAATATAGGAAAGAGGAAAGAGTTGAAGATCTGATTAGGACCATATTAGCCACAAGCTAATGGTTTTGAAGGCTGAGTAACAGACACATGGGGGTTTATTATAATATCCTATCTACTTTGGTGTATCTTTTAAATTCTCCATAACAAAAAGGTTTTAAAAATTAAATGGCAAATACAACTTTTACCTACTCAGTGATCTTTATGCAAATTCGATTTCAGTTTTCCTAAAAGTAGAACAAAAGGATTATTGACTTATTTCACATGTGGGCCACAACAGGAAGATAAAGAGGCGAACCTGGGTGGCTCAGTCGGTTAAGCGTCCGACTTCAGCTCAGGTCATGATCCCACAGTTCGTGAGTTAAGTCCCACATCAGGCTCTGTGCTAACTGCTCAGAGCCTGGATCCCGTTTTGGATTCTGTGTCTCCCTCTCTCGCTGCCCCTCCCACCCTGATGCTCTGTCTCTCTCTCCTCCAAAAACAAATTAAAACATTAAAAATATTTTAATAAAAAAAAACCAGGAAGATAAAGACTCTGTGTTGCTCTGAATTATTACCCACTTTATAGAAATTTTTATTTAATTATAATATATATAAATGAGGTTTGATGAAAATAAAATGAAAGTAAAATTCACCATCAAACAAGACACTTCTTTAATAAATTTAGGAAGAAGTAAACAGGACTCCAGAACTGTAAACTACTAATGTTCAAAAGAAATCATGTTTCATTTTAGCTAAATATCGCTCTCATTAAAAAATGCACAATGCTCAAAATTAAACAATAGAATCATTTCAAATCTGAGTCTACAAAAATCTAACCTTACAAAGTCCACAAGAGAGTAATTCAACTTCTCTACTCTTCAGTCTTCTGTTTCGCTTTGTTTTTTGTTTTACTAGTGTTTACAGACATTCTGTGCTAAAAATAATTTAACCACGATTTAATGGAACTAAGGATTAATAAAGATTACCCTAACTCTTAGCTTCATACTTGGCCAAGAGCTGATGTTGAACTGTTGAACAGATCATAAAGATTGCTAAGGTACTGTGATACAGCAATTTTTTGGGGTTAGAATGGTTTCTCATGTGACACTTCCTCAAGGAGTAGTGCTACCTCCATCTTTAAAAGAGAAGTCTGGATTCTTATACAATATCTAGTTTATATTAGCAACAACTCCTACACTAGAGATTGAGACAAAGAACCCTAAAAAAAAAAGTATTGTCAAAGAACAAAGGCAATTTTAAAAACCTCAACAGTGAGATAGTTTTACCTAAACTTTATATGTAACTGGATATCTACTATATATTATCTGATAATTTTCTGTGCTGAATCTTGAATTCTGGATAAATTCAAAACATTTAATTCCTATTAACCATAACTTAATCTAGTAACTAACACACATAATTCTGAATTCTCATTATATCAAATGTTAGTAAACAAGTAGTACTCAAGTAGTAGTAAACAAGTAGGCTCAGTGATAGATACTCTCTATTCTTGTATTTTATCTTTTTTAATTTTAATGTTTATTATTTTTGAGACAGAGAGAGACAGAGAGCAAGCAGGGGAGGAGCAGAGAGAGAGGGAGACACAGAATCAGAAGCAGGCTCCAGGCTCTGAGCTGCCTGCACAGAGCCCAACATGGGGCTCGAACCCACAGACCATGGTTCCTGAGGTAAAGTTGGCCATTTAACCGACTGAGCCACCCAGGCACCCCTATTCTTATATTTTAAAAAATGGTTATTTCTGGAGCGCCTGGGTGGCTCAGTTGGCTAAGTGTCTGACTCTTGGTTTCAGCTCAGGTTATGATCTCAAGTTCTTGGGTTCAAACCCTGCATCAGGCTCTGTGCTAACAGTATGGACCCTTCTCAGGATTCTCTCTCTCCCTCTCTCTTTCTACTCTTCTCCTGCATGTTCTCCTTCTCTCTCTCAAAATAAATATTTAAAAAATAAAAGTTAAAAAAATGTTATTTATTATTGTTATACCAATAAAAGGATGAGATAATTAATATTTATATAGCCAATAACATTGCTAAAATATCACCAATTCTACTATAATAGTCTAATTTTTGTTCAGGCAGGTTTACTAACAAACTATCAACACATTTCATTTTGGCAATCTACTAGCCTTTGCTGATAAAACTTCAAAAAATCTATATTTAAAGCTATTTGATTATTTGCTACTATTAACTGTATAAAGATATGAATACAGTTATATATTTTTTATTATCTTTTTAGCTTTTAACAGCCTCTCTGATTGATTTACACAACTATATTCAAAAGTAGTACATGACTTATATACTGAATGGTCATAGTACTTTTTTAAAAGAGAGAGGAAAAAATCATCTAAAATTTCTGAGTACACTGAACAATGCTCTCCCCACTTTACTCTGACATAATCAGGGTGGACAGGCTCCCCAAGGATGAGACTCTTTATAAAATTAAAACATACCACATACTGTTCTCCAGAGGAGTAAATTCTATTTGGGCAGAATTATTAGCCTCACTCAAGTCATTTCACAGCAGAAAGAACAAACAGGTCTATTGTACATACCATAATTACATTTTGCATGACTTCCTTCAATTAAAATCTTTACTTAAATTAGTATCCATATAGCAGCAGAGAAATTTTAAAAGTCATTATCTAATATGACCTAATGATGCTGTCCACTAACAAGGAATTACTCTGAAAATGACTTCTGATATTTCAAAGCAATTATCAGCATAAGGCCCTCTCCTAGGCAGCACTGCTCAATACATTTGCAAGAGAAATGTATATGCATGGGTCAGCCTCACTAAACTCTGTATGTATTTGAATATATATGCATATATTCATTCTTCTACCAGGATCAGAGTACTATGAACCTCCAAAGAAAGATGGGGTATGTTTTGTTCATGTTAAGTAATAATGACTTGACTAAACTGATGTCTAGTATAAAATCAGAAGGAAAAAAAAATTTTTTTTAAGTTTACTTATTTATTTTTGAGAGAGCAAGAGAGTGCAAGCTGGGCAGGGGCAGGGAGAGAAGGAGAGGGAGAATCCTAAGCAGGCTCCATGCTGTGTGCACAGAGCTTGACTCGGGGCTCAATCCCAGGACAGTGAGATCATGACCTGAGCTGAAATCAAGAGCTGGATATTCAACCAACTGAGCCACCCAGGATCCCCAGGAATAAAAAGATTTTTAACTATCTTACTAACAGTACTGGTTGAGACCAACATCTCAGGTATTATTCTCACTAGACTGGCAATTCTTATCTTCATATATATCAATTAATTTTTAGGTTAAACATGACCAAATGGGAAAAAGAGAGAAGCACTATAGTTTTACTATAAAACAGAGAAACACCGCACGTCTGCCATTTATGGCTAATTCCATCCATATTGAAGAGACTCTTCCGTGTACTAAAGAACAGACCATTTTACAAAATACTACAAAAAATCAGTGTTCAGATTCATTAAGGTCTTAAAGTCTAACTCTCAAATGTTTTCTACTTCAGAAAATTCTTACCTTCAAATCTTATATTTGGTGGGAAAGCGTATAAAAGAATTGTAAGAGAAACTCCCAAGTTAATGTATTAACTCTTACAGTGTTACACAACACAGACACACACATACACACCCAAACACACACGATAGAAAACATAGGGCTAAAGAGGAAAGTGGACTAACAGACCAAGGGATTGAACAATGCAATTTTTACTGAGAATTTCCTTCCCGTTTAAGTTTCAGCTGTGGTTTTTAAAGCAGCACCTCTGAACAGGCACAGCTCACTGATCCACAGTCTTCTCAAAGGGTTGGAGGCACACACACAATGTCACTGCCACTCTTGTCTGGAAATCACTGCAAACAATACAGGAGGAGGCAAAAGCTTTGGTTTTGGTTTGGTTTTTTCAGAGAAAAAAAGGAGGAATTGGGTGTGTGATTAAATATCAACTGTTTGGCTTCTATTAACACTTTTTTTTTTCTTTTAAAAATCAGGCATTAGGCAGCTCTTCCTGCCCACATGGCCTGTCCCAGGCTATAAATCAATCAATCAATCAGGCATTATAGTGGGTAAGTAGTCAGTCTTTGAGTCACTTATCTATCTGAAGTTTTACTACAAAAAGTCATTCACCTATACATAATATGTGCAAACAATTTACAAGTACATAAACTGAAAACATAAAGAAATACAAAGGAAAGATTAAAAAAAAAAACTTTAGGAAAGTGGTTAACCATAGTAGAGAGGAAAGTGATTAAAACTGGAAGGAAGTTCACAGAAGGCTTAAATTTTATTGGTAATGGTTTGTTAACCTGATCAGTTAACATAAAAGTATTTAGGTTAAAACATAAAAGTGTTTTATGGTTTAAACATTTCGGCATTGTTACTTTTGAAAATTTTCTCAATTTTTAAAAAGCTGTCAAGAAGTCGGGCTCCGTAGAAAGTACACTGGAACCTGGGGTTCCAAATCAGCAGCCAAGGGCTGAATCTGGCCAAGACCTGTTTTGTTTGGACAACACAATGTTTTGTTTTCCTTTTTACCTGTAATTTGAATGCCTTCAGGCAGGGTATGCACTCTCCAATTAGCCAGAGTCACCACCATTTTCCTTTCAGTAAATGAGAGTTCTTTAAAAGCTTGAGGAATGAGAATCCTCATACACGGTTGGTTAGGAATGTAAAATGGAAAAAGTGCAGCCACTTTGGGATAGTCTGGCAGCTCCTCAAAGTGTTAAGCATGGAGTTACCATATGACCCAGCAATTCTACTCCTAGATATCTACCTAAGAGAAATGAAAACATATGTCTACACAGACTTGTACACAAATGTTCACAGTGGCATTATTCACAATAGCCAAAAAGTGGAACAACCCAAATATTTATCAACTGATGAATGGATAAACAAAACAGAATACAATGAAATATTATTCCACCATGAAAGAAATGAAGTATTGATATATGCTACATGGATAAACCTCAAACACATTATGCTAAGTAAAAGAAGTCAATCACAGAAGACCATGTATTGTATTACTTCATTTATATGTCCAAAATTGGCAAATCTCAAATCTACAGAGATAAAAAATAGAGTGATAGAATGATTAAAATGTCATAAAATTGGATCATGATGCTGGTTGCACACACAACTCAGTAAATATAATAAAAACCACTGAATTGTTTAAACAATGTATTATAGCGAATTATATGGTATATTTATTACATTTCAATGAAGTAGTTTAAAAGTAATAACCAAAGACATCCATCCAGTTCTTACAGTCTGTGAATTAATGCCTAAATTTGGATCTTAAATTGTCGCATAGTGGGGCGCCTGGGTGGCTCAGTTGGTTAACATCCAACTTCGGCTCAAGTCATGATCTCATGGTTCCTGAGTTCAAACTGCATCAGGCTTTCTGCTGTCAGTGCAGAGCCTTCAGATCCTCTGTCCCAGTCTCTCTCTGCCCCTCCCCTATCTCTCTCACTCTCTCGAAAATGAATAGACATTTAAAAAAATGTTAATTGTTGTGTAAGGACTCTTAGGGGTCTTGAGGTAAGAACTATTTTCATAATAATACTGGTATTTGCCTTTTTCATTGTTTCAAAAACAATGGTGGGTTAAACTGCTGGCACTTTCTGCATGACACAAAAGGATACTGGTTACTGGTAGTCCTGCTTTCTTCATTGCCACACACCCAGAGCCAAAAAAAAAAAAAAGAAAAATCTTTTCTCACTTAAGAATGTCCTCAATAAGGAGGAAAAATTATTAATTTTATTCAATCTTGACTCTTGAGTACAATCTTTTTAAAATTACATGTGACAAAATGAAGCACTTCTGCTGCATACCAAAATATAAAAATGTGTGATTGATTCCATGAGTCGTGGGCCAAACTAGTCACTTTTTTAATAGAACAGCATTTTTACGAGGAGCAACCGTCAGTTCCTATGGGAAAATGCATTCCCATTTCCAAATTCACCTATACTTAATTTTATAACATTACTGTTTCATAAAGTGGATGCTGCCACTCTCCATGGGATATCACACCTTACTCCCTTTTAAAACAATATTAATATTTCAGTGGACTTTAGCCAGAGTTTGTAGGAAAGCCCTGTTTGGTGGGTAGATGAGGGAAGAGAATAAGGCAAAAGGCAGATCAACCTCAGCCTAAGAAACTATTTTGCCCTATCATGGTGACAGGCTAACTAGCATTAATATTTATTATAGGATAAAATTTTAGTATGTTTTAAGAGTTTAAGTTTAAAGTTTTGAGGTTTTTTTTAAGTTTATTTATCGAGAGAGAGAGAGAGAGAGAGAGACAGAGAGAGAGACAGAGAATCCCAAGCAGGCTCCGCATCGTCAGCACAGAGCCCAACCCAGGGCTCAAACCTACGAACCATAAGATCATGACCTGAGCGGAGATCAAGAATCAGACACTTAATCAACTGAGTCACCCAGGCACCCCAAGGTTTCTTTTAATTCAAACAAAATAAGGCTTAAAGGTTTATTTAGTTATTTAAAAGGAGACCGCTCTACACCATGGTATTATTTGTAACTAGTTACAAAAGGACTTAAAGTGCTCCTAAATGCTAACAATCAAACACTGAGAACTATACTTGTAAAAATGTACTAAAAACATAATGAATTGGTCATTTATTAGCCTAAAAGATGATTTGTGAACACGGTGCTGGTTAAGATTTGAAAAACCCCAAGGACGAATCTAGAAAACTAAACTGATTCAGGGCAAAAAGTATTCCAAAAAGACATTTAATCGTACTAGCAGTCCAAGCCGTGTGGCACCGCATAAGAAAATACATAGAACAAATCTATGAGAGTGTGTCCAGTACTCCATACATAAGAGGAAGAGTGATCTGGTGGATACCAATATATCAGTCTCTAGTGTTTTGAGTAGAGTGTCATGAAATAGAAAGACTTCATCATTAATGTTTTCCATATTTGGTAAAATGTCCCTTTGTTCTTACCCTATTCTCACAAGCAATGTTTTGACCTGGTTTCCCAAGTTAGTTGATGCTACGAAGGAGAAGCCCAATGGCAGGGATTAATATTTTATTCACTATAAACATAAAATGAGGAGTCGTAGCTTTCTAACAGATGGCATGTTAGTCCCCAAGAGCCCCATCAACCTTGAGCAAACTAGATAAAATTAAGTTTCTGACTCTGCAAAGCTGCAATTTTTATAGAACCAGATCATTTCTTGATGAGCAAGTATACTCTTATTGAACTAAATACATTTTGTTTTAAAAAACTTTACTTCCTTTATGAAGTTATATTATGGCTCACCAAATATACCATAAATACAGCCCATAATAATAACAGTAACAGTAATATTTAAAGTAATAGCTAACAGGGGCACCTGGGTGGCTCAGTCGGTTAAGTGTCCGACTTCGGCTCAGGTCATGATCTCACTGTGAGTTCAAGCCCCGCATAGAGCTCTGTGCTGACAGCTCAGGGCCTGGAGCCTGCTTCGGATTCTGTGTCTCCCTCTCTCTCTGCTCCTCCCCCACTTGCACGCTGTCTCTCTCTCTCAAAAATAAATATACATTAAAAAATTTTTAATAAAGTAATAGCTAACATTTATATAAGTTTTATTATATACCAGGCACTGCCATTTTACATATTTTAACTTGTTTAAATTGTCATAACAACCTATAAGCAGGTACTAATGTAATCTCTACTTTATAGTTGAATAAACTGAGGCAGAGGACAATTAAGTAATCTGCTCCATAACATACATGGTAAATTAATTTAATCCAGTATTTCTGGCTCCAGAGTTGGCATTCTTAATCTCTTCTCTAGCCTTGTGTTATCAATTTTCTGAATTTAAGCATCTTACTTTTCAGAACTGTTTTGAAATTCCATACCTAGCACAGCAAAAAATATTTCGCAAATCTCCATGATGAAGCTGTTAAGTTGGAAATGGTTTACCCATTCATTTAACTGTAACTTCAATTAGTTTTAGTACACACAAACATCAAATCATGCAACTGTCAGAAGTCAACACAAAATTAATCAGAAAAATATACAAATTATTTTAAAATGTATATATGTTCACTTTTAAAGCATACCAACTTGAGTTGTTAAGTATACATATAAAATTAGTCATGATTTTAGGTTAATAAAATTGGATACTATTCTAAAAGCAAAGATTTTATGGCTTTTAAAGAAAACAATATTAATTTGAGCCTTTCTGACTACTAAATTTAAGACTACTTGAGTCTTAAACTGACTCAAATCACTTACATGTTAACTTCCAATTCCTGGCTTTCTAGTTATAAATATCATAACTTGTTTTATGGATTAGTCATTCTATAAGCTAGACTGCAATTAACCACATATCACATAAAATAGCTTTTTATTTATGCCTTCCTTACAATTATTCCTCAGATTTAATGAAGTCAGCACATCCCACTGGACTGCGACATTCCAAAATTTTTGTTTTCTTTTTTTACCTTGATATTATATTAAACGAAAAAACACTTCTCCAGAGGCAATCTTTTTTTTTTTTTAAGTTTATTTCTTTATTCTGAGAGAGAGACAGCAGGGAAGGGGCAGAGAGAGAAGGAGAGAGTCCCAAGCAGTCCCCACGTTGTCAGTGCAGAGCCTGACACAGGGCTCAATCTCGTGAACTGTGAGATCATGACCTGCGCCGAGATCAAGAGTCGAATGCTCAACCAACTGAGCCACCCAGCCGCCCAGAGGCAATCTTTTGTTATACTAGCAATGTTCTTGGTTTTTTTGTGGGTTTTTTTTTAAGTTTATTTATTTTCTTTTAGTTACCTCTATACCCAACATGGGGCTTGAATTTACAATCCTGAGCTCAAGAGTCACATGCTCTTCTGAATGAAACAGCGGGCACCCCAGCAATGTTTTTGTTTTTTCTCCAGGTGCCACTTCCAGGAATGTGTTCAACTTATGAAAATTCATCAAGCTATATACACTTCGCTATATGTATATTACATATGTCAATAAAAGCTGTTTTTTAATGGGCGTCTGGCTGGCTCAGTTGGAAGAGCATGTATGCATGATCTTGGAGTAGTGGGTTTGAGCCCCATGTTAGGTATAGAGATTACTTAAATAAATAAATAAACTTTTTTAAAGTCTGTGCTTAACTTTCCTTCATCAAAAACCATTACCTATCAACCTTACTGGAAGTTATTTTTTAAAGTTTTTTATCAAACAATGTTCTGTATCACTGAGTGATGTTCAATTTGTATTTTCAGCATATGGAAAAAAAGAGCCATCCAGGATATTCTACGGAACCAAGAAGAGTTATTTGATTCTTTTCACAAACCTGGTATTTAAAGATCTCAAAAGGAAAAAAAATATTTTTTCAGCTTTTATGTTGTCATGTTATTCTCACAACAACTTTATCAGGTTTATACTATTACACACTTGTGGGGGACTGTGTTTTCCAAAGACAGCCACAACAATACATATCCCATCCCAAAGGCTTTTCTTATGTGACAGTGATGTTCCTCCACTAAAAGATTAGCCTGCGTTCTGGCTCTCTGTCTCTCAAACATAAATAAACATTAAAATAAAAATTTAAAGGGTGCCAGGGTGACTCAGTTGGTTGAGGGTCCAACTTTAGCTCAAGTCATGATCTTGTGGAGTCTGAGTTTGAGTTTCACACTGGGCTCTGTGCTGACAGCTAGGAGCCTGGAGCCTGTTTCAGATTCTGTCTCCCTCTTTCTCTGCCCTTCCCCTGCTTGCTCGCTTGCTCTCTCTCTCTCTCTCTCTCTCTCTCTCTCTCTCTCTCTCTCTCAAAAATAAATAAACATTAAAAAAATAAAAAAAGATAAGTCTATGCTTCCTCTTCTGGAAAGGATCTTGTCTGGATCTTTATATCAGCCTTGAGTAAAAACAAAAAAATGTGACAGAAGATACTGTGTGACTCCCAAAGTTAGGACATAAAAGGCAATACTACTTCCACCTGGCTTCTCACTCTCTCAGGACACTTGCCCTTGGAACCTGCCACCAGATTGTGAGTAGGTATTCTGCCTACCACCCCAGCTACATCTCAAGTCAATAGGCAGGATTAACCACAAGACCTGGGTGACTGGGCCTTTTCCAGATGATTCCCATACCTAGCCTTCAAATCTTCCAGCTACGCTCGACAGCATGGGGCAAACAAGCCCTCCCTGCTTTGTCCTGTCTGAATTCCTGACCCACAGAAACCATGAGATAATGATTATGGTTGCCTTAAGCCACTCAGCTTTTAAAAGTAATTGATTATGCAGCAGTAAGAAACTAAAACACTTTATAAATAAGGAACACAGGTGGGTAACCATCTACCAAGCGGCAAACCCAGAATTTGAATCCATGTCAGCCTATAGATAAAGCCTACACTCTTTCTACCATAGGATACTGCCTCCATGTTTGTTCCAAGGTACCCACATTTTCAAATAAAGCAACAATCTCCATATTGAAAATTCTAAGGGTAATAAACTGCCTCCAATATTAATGATTTCAATTAATATTCAGGACAATAGGTCATTCAGTTAGGAAGCTCAAAATTCTAGCATCATTTTTGACACATCTATACCCTTCAAACCCTAATAACATCATATCTGATAGTACCCATATCCTAGTGATGCTTACAAAATATCTCTACGTTGGGGTGCCTGGGTGGGTCAGTCAGTTAAATGTCCTCTTTTTTTTTTAATATTTATTTATTTTTTTGAGAGAGAGACGATGTGACCAGAGAGGGCCAGAGAGAGAGAGAGGGAGACACAGAATCCAAAACAGGCTCCAGGCTCTGACCTGTGAGCAAAGAGCCCAACGCAGGGCTCGAACTCACGAACCATGATATCATTACCTGAGCTGAAGTCAGACACTTAACTGACTGAGCCACCCAGGCGTCCCTAAGCGTCCCACTCTTGATTTCAGCTCAAGTGATGATCTCACAGTTCGTGAGTTCTAACCCCATATTCAGTTCTGAGCTGATAGTGTGGAGCCTGCTTGGGATTCTGTCTTCCTCTTGCTTTGCCCTTCCAATGCTTGTGCTCTCTCCCTCCCTCTCTCTTTCTCTCAAAACAAATAAATAAACTTAAAAAAAATATCTCTACATCAATGACAATAAACTTGGACAATTACAGAGCACTTTACAAAGCACTTTAACAATCACTAATTTGATCTTCAGAAACCACTTCTATGAGATAGGTAAGGCACACACCATACAAATGAGGCTCAAAAAAAGTTAAAAATAACTAGCTACTAATTTAGTAGCTACTTAATAGTTAAAAACAACATAGTTACGTAGGGATTCAATTTAAGATTTTCTGACATGAAGTTCAGTGCTCTTTCAACTCAAAGACTCAATCTGAAAGAACATTTATGGATCGCTTCTGGCCTTTTGGCTAAGATCAAGTGTGAAAGAATATTTATGGAGTGCCTTCTGTGTATATTTCCATATACAACATTGTCTCTACAAGTTTAAGTATCTACTTCAAGCAAAGCACCATGGAAATCACTCTCTCTAATTTATGCTCTTCACTCTGATTAAAGCTGATCTCTATGAAAAGCCAGTCCTTCCCCACTTAGAACCATTCTCTATATAGCCAACTCTCTACTTGACAACTTTTCCTAATCCACCTCCTTAACCACAGTGTTTAAAAACTGTCAAAGATGACATCTTACCCATAAAAATAGAGGTCAAATTTCCTTATCTGCTTTCAAGATCTTCTGTAATCTGATCCTAGCTTATTTTATTAAATTAACTTCCCTACACTTGCTCAGAAAAACCAAATAAATCTCTTCCTTCTTCCCCAAATTTGCTTACTTTACACTTTCTTGCTCTCCTTTTGTTCATACTGTCATACAAATCTGGAAGTGATTCATCTTCAACCCCTGAAAGAGGGCCTCTTCCCTCCAAGATCTTACAATCCACCAATGAGCTACAAGTAACAATCTAAAACAGTGTATAATAATTCAGTTAGGTAGTACAGATTATAGTTCACAGAGATTTAGAGGGGAGGAATCACTGAGGGATGCAGGAATGTCTTCAGGAAGAAGTAGCACTTGAAATGGGCTCTGACAGACAGGATTCAAAGTGGCAGAAGTAGAAGCAACCCAAGCTGAAGAACAACCTAAAGGCCTTCTCTTCTACCCCACTTCTTCCCATTTACATCTCACTAATCCTTTAGCCAATACCATCTGCTTCAAGGTTTCCTAAATTACTCCACCATCTGACCTAAAGTTCTCTTCTTTAAGCTTCTGGTACAACTGCTATCTACAACACTTGCTCTGGCACATACTCATTCCGTATTACAGACCCTTCCTCTTTGACTTGATAGCTATATATCTCTACATAGTAATTAAGCATGTGTTATCTGCTAAGCTGAACTCAACTCAGCAGCCATTGTTACTAACAGTCATTTAAAAATCCATTGAACAGGTCAGTTGGCTAAGTATCCAACTTCGGATCAGGTCATGATCTTCCCATTCATGGGTTCAAGCCCCGCATCAGGCTCTGTGATGATGCCTCAGAACCTGGAGCCTGGAGTCTCCCTCTCTCTCTACCCCTCCCCCCACTCATGCTCTGTGTGTGTCTCTCTCTCAAGAATAAACAGAAAAAACTGTTTACATAAATAAATAAAAAATAAAATTCCATTGAACAGAATACAGTTTCTTAACTTACCGGGCATCTCCTTTGGAAAGATTAGTATTTACAGGACTAAGAATAACCTTGTTTGCATCTACATCCACCACACATTTGGTATGCAAGTCAATTTCTGCAGATGAAAAAAGAAAAAAAAAACAGAGAAAATAGTCATTTTTAAAGTAACTTATTTCAGAAAAGTTATTTGACAAAAATCCAACACTCTTTCGTGATAAAAACACTCAACAAACTAGGAACAGAAGGGAATCTCTCAACCTGATAAAGGCCATCTACAAAAGCCTGCAGTTAATACCATGTTTAATGGTGAAAGACTAACATCAGGAATACGAAAAGGATGTTCTACGACTGCAACTTCAGTTCAACATTGTTCTAGAAGTTCCGGTCAGAGCAGTTAGGCAAGATAAACAAACAAAAAGGATCCAGATTGGAAAGAAAGAAGTAAAACTACTTCTACTTGCAATGGTCTTGTAGATAGAAAATCCAAAGGAATCAGGGCTGCCTGGGTAGCTCAGTCAGTTGAGCATCGTACTCTTGATTTTGGCTCAGGGTCCTGGGATGGAGCCCCAGGTTGGGCTCTGTGCTGAGCACGGAACCTGCTTAAGATTCATTCTCTCTCTCTCTCCCTCTCTCTCTCTCTCTCTCCCTCTCTCTCTCTCTCTCTCTCTCTCTCCCCTTTTGCTCCTCTCCCCTACTCGCACTCTCTAATTAATTAACTTTAAAAAGGAAAATCCTAAGGAACCCATTTAAAAACTATTAGAATAAACAGGTTTTGCAAAGTTGGTAGGATACAAGATGAATACTATAAACAAAAAGCTATTGTGTTTCTATACACCAGCAATAAAAAAAACAGAAACAAGTTGAGAAAATAATTTCACTTATAATAGCATCAAAAAGATTTAAATCTTTAGGAATAAATTTAAAAGAAGTGCAAGACTGGGACACCTGGGTGCCTCAGTTGGTTGAGCATCCAACTCTTGGTTTCAGCTTAGATTATGATCCCAGGCTCATGGGATCAAGCCCCACAAAGGGCTCTGTGCTGAGCGTGGAGCCTTAGGATTTTCTCTCTCTTTCTCTCTCTCTCTCTCTCGCTCTCGCTCTCTTTCTCTCTCTCCCTTCCTCTCCCTCTGCACCCCTCCCCAACTTGCGCTCTCTTTCTAAAAAAAAAAAAAAAGTGCAAGACTTGTACAATGAAAATTCCAAAAACACTGAACACTGTTGAAATTCAAGACTTAAATATATAGAAAGTTATTTTATAACCATGAATTGAAAAACTTACTACTATTAAGATGACAATATATCCCAAATTGGTCTACAAGATTCAAGATAATTCCTATCAAAATCCCAGTTAGCTTGTTGGCTTTTTTTTTTTTAACAAAAATTACCAACGTAATCCTAAACCTATATAGAAATGGATAAGAACAGTAATAGCCAAATAATCTTGAAAAAAAAAAGTAGAAAGACTACATTCACCAATGTCAAACTTAACTACAAAGCTACAGTAATCAAGGCAGTGTGGTACTACTATAAGGACAGTAGGACAGACATGTAGATTAATGGAATAGACAGTCCTGAAATAGACTGTCACATTTATAGCCAACCAATTGTGACAAGACAATCCAGTGGGGAAACTACAGTCTTTCCAGCAAATGGTGGTGAGACAACTGGATATTCACACACAAAAAGAATGAACACCATACACAAAAACTAATTCCAATAGATCATAGACATAAACGTGTAAGAGCTAAAACTGTAAAACTTGTAAGAAAAGAAAACATAGTAAATGCACATGATGTTGGGTTAGGTAATAGTTTCTTAGACACCAAAATCACAAACGCAGAAGAAGAAAACTAGACAGCATCAAAATGAAAAACTTTTGTACCTCAATGGACGCCATCAAAAGAGTAAAAAGACAACCCGCAGAATTGAACAAGTATTTGTAAATTATATATTTAATAAGGGGCTCGCATCAGAAAATAGAAAGAACTCTTACGACTCAATAATAAAAAGACAAATAATCCAATTTTTAAATGGGCAATCAACTGAACAGACATCTCTCAAAAAAAAATACAAAAATGGCCAATAAACAGAAGAAAAGATGCTCAACAGCATTACACGTTGGGAAGTGTAAATCAGAAGTAAAATGAGATACCATTTCATACCCACCAGCATAACTATAATCAAAAAGTTAAATAATAACAAGTGTTAATGAGGATGTAGAGAAATTGGAACCCTTATACATTACTGATGCAAATGTAAAATGGTGCAGTTACTTTGGAAAATAGTCTGGCAGTTCCTCGAAAGGTTAAACAGAGAGCTGGCATATGACCCAGTAATTCCACTCCTATATACATATATTCAAGAGAAATGGCAATCTAGGTCCACACAAAAGCTTGTGAATAAGTGTTCATAACCCTAGTATTTGGCTATTCATAACAGCCAAAAAGTAGAACAATCCAAATGTCCATCAACTAATAAATGGATAAATTTAGTATATCCATAAAATGGAACATTTGACAATTAAAAGGAAAAAGGTACTGATACATACTACACGACATGAACAAAGCTTGTACGAACTGAAAGAAGTCAGTTACAAAATATCACATGTTATATGATTCTATTCATTTGAAATGTCCAGAATAGGCAAACAGAGACAGAAAACAGACTAGTTATTGCCTATGGCTGGGGAGTGATTGCTAATGGGTATAGTGGGGTTTTTTTTAAATGAGGTATAATTGACATATAACAGTATGTTAGTTTCGGGTATAAGACATGTAAAATGATTCCATATTTATGTATATTGCAAAATGCTCACCACATAAGTCTAATTAACATCTGTCACCATACATAATTACAAAAAAAATTTTCTCATTATGAGAACTTTTAAGATCTACTCTCTTAGCAACTTTCAAATATGCAATACAGTATCACTAACTGTAGTCACCATGCTGTTACATGGGTATAGTTTTCTTTTGGGGATATGAAGATGTACTATAATTGATTATGCTGATAACTGCACATGATAAAAAACCACTGCATTGGTTGAATTGTAGGGCATGTGAATTATATCTCAATAAAGCTATTTTTTTAAGTATAGGCCACAGCATGTTTATGTTCTCATATTTTCATATTCTTATATTTTTCTCACCCAAAGTATGAAATTGTTTGTTTGCCCTATTGCCATTATCAAAAGATAAACCCTAAAGAAAGGAGCTGCACTGCATTGGAGCTATTTTGTATTTCCCAAAGAACCTTGGCCAAATGTCAATGTCATTATAACTTAAGAGTATTTCCACTGCCAGGAAAGGTCACTGATTTTTTTCATTTTAACTTACATAACTAAGACAAATTAAAAAAAAAAAAAAGCAAAACAAAGATTTCCCTTCCTGTACTTGCCACAATTTTACTTATATTGGTTACTCTATATTTGTTCTCAAAGATGTATTCTAGAAGTATAAAAAATTTAGCAGTCTTTCTTTTAGCCAACACATTTTTAAGCAAAGAAAACTGAAAGGAAAACTACAGAGCTAGGTGTGAAAGACTAATCCCAAAGCTGCAAATGTTCCACTGTGGTCAACTGGCACTAAAGTGTACAGGCCCAGCACTCAAGAAACTTTGTAATCATCATATTTTGTTAATACCACTCCTTAATGGTATCTGACCACATTGTATTGGCTGGCCCCTTACAGTCAAATCTATATTATACACAAATGCATTATTGACCCTCTGGAAACTGTGCTGTGACTCAGAATCTACTGTCTCACCACCCACCACAAGGTTAGTTATTAGTGTCTTGCAAGAGTGTTTGGTCTGCACAAAGGAGCTGCGTGTATAGTTCTGCATGCAAAAGTACACATTAGAATGCATGCCTGAAAAACTGTAAATCCAATATTTTTCTCTCACTAAGTGCTCTGCCTTCATTTCAAATGATCTTGAATCAAGAAAGGATCCAAACATTTTCCTTCAACATTTGTATGCTTTTTCCTTATCCTCTTCACAGCTCCTCCCTTTTCTGCCTCATGACTTCAGTAGATACAACTAATAATTTGGAAGCATTAAATGGCATGATGAAGGAACCAATGCCTGGAAAATCCTATAGAATACACAGAATCACCTAATAAATAATATCCAACCTAAATTCATTTTGTCCTCAAGACTACAACACTTACAAATGTCCCTACATCAAACACCCATGAAAGGTGGCCTTTAAAATATACACAACTATCTTTACTTCATTAGCTCAGGGTGTTTTTTTTTTTTAATGTTTATTTATTTTTGAGACACAGAGCGCAAACAAGGGTGGGGCAGAGAGAGAGAGGGAGACACAGAATCTGAAGCAGGCTCCAGGCTCTGAGCTAACAACACAGAGCCCAACATAGGGCTAGAACTCAAAAACCACAAGATCATGCCCTGAGCTGAAGTCGTAAGCTCAACAGACTGAGCCACCCAGGTGCCCCTCATTAGCTCAGTTTTTAATTAAACAAAATTCCCACTCTGATTCTGTTGATTGATGAATAGATATTAAGGCAAGGCTTTTCACAATACTGTTTAGAATATGGGTGGAACATCTAGGACACACACCCAAGCAAACAAAAGCTATGAGATTTGAAGAGAGTTTAAGGATCAGATATATGAAAAACATTTAATATAAAATGCTATAGCTAGAGTACCATCAAATGCTACTAGTTGGTTGAATTCAATTATATTGCAAAAAGATTATAAAGATGACACATTCTCCATTTAAGACTTCTTGATCTATACTGCTTAGAAAGTAAGCAGTAGTTAAATAACAGTAACAAGTTTAGGCCATAAATTTAATGTGAATTTTAAAAATTAAAAAAAAGTTTAAAAACACCTACCAAAAATTCAAAAGATAAACAGCTTCCTCTTAGTTTGAAACAATACTTAGATTAAAAAGATAAGGACCTAGCTTCTATGAGCTTCCTTTGCAAAAACTGCATTAAAGTATACCCATGTTCATAGCAGTATTCACAATACCCAAAAGGTAGAAACAATCCAAGTGTCTAACAATGAATGAATGGAAAAACAAAATGTGGTATAATTCAATGGAATATTATTCAGCCTTAAGAAGGAATGAAATTCTGCTAAAACATGGATGAACCTTGAAGACAGTATGCCAAACGAGATAAACTGGTTGTAACAGGCCAAATACTATATGATTCTACTTATAAGAGGTACCTAATCAAATTCATAGAGATAGAAAGTAAGATGGCAGCTGCCAGGGGCTGGGCTTAAGAGTCAATGGGGGAGTTTCATGGGTACAGAGTTTGTTTTACAAGATAAAAACGTTCTAGGGGTGGATAGTGGTGATAGTTGCACAGCAACTTAATGCCACTAAACTTCACACTTAAAAATCGTTTAAGATGGTAAATTTTGTCATACATACTTACCACAATAAAAAAAAAATAGCGCTAATACTCACCACTATTATAGTAAGTAACACATGGACAACAATTTATTCCTAGTGAAGTCTATAATAACGAGATTGGGATTTAATTAGTACTATGTCTGAAAACCAATAAAAAACCAGAGTGATCTTAAAGTCAAGTAATACCATAAGTTTATGTCATGACTAATGAAGTTTTATCATACTTAGAGCCATGAATGCTTGGATATATCCACGATTCCTTAAAAAAAGAGAAATTTAGTCTAATAACATTAAAGATCCCACATTATTTCCCAAACAGGATCCTTTTCTAGGTCAAGTTCCTCAAAATGAATATATTAAAATATTAACAGCTGACAATTCAGCTTACTCAGCCAGCAAATTAGTCACCCTGTAAAAGTGAACAATCATTTGAAAGAAGTCTTTCTTCAATGCACAAATCAACTATGGCTCGTTCCTCAATGACATCACAGTGAAAGGCAGGCAGGGTCTGGGACACTCCCTTTACATAACTCATGTTGCATCTGAGGAAATGCATCATTCTCAGTGTGAATAAAATAATTCTGAGTTGCCCATCTACTAACCTGTTCTCTAATTCTCCAAAAATTATTAATAATTTCCAAATCACATATACTACTCAGAAATATAAATGTACTTCCCTTTACCTACCAGTCACATTCCTAAAATGCTAAATTGTACCTTACACTTCAATTCAATAGTCAAGTGATTTTCAACAGGGTGCCAAGACAATCCAATGGGGAAAGTATAGTCTTTTCAGTAAGTGGTGCTGGGACAACTAGATATCCATATGCAGAAGAATGAAATAGAACCTTTACCTCATATCACATTCAAAAATTAACTCCAAATGGACCCAAGGCCTAAATATAAAATCTAAAACTATAAAACTCTTAGAATGTGATCCTGAGTAAGGTAATGATTCCTTATATATGACATCAAAAGCACAAGCAACAAAAGAAAAAATAACAGATAAATTGGACCATATCAAAATGAAAAACTTTTGTGCTTCATGGGCATCCGGCTAGCTCGCTCGGTGGAGCATATGACTCTTAATCTCGGGGTTGTGAGTCCAAGCCCCACAATGGGTGTAGAGATGACTTAAAATCTTAAAAAAAATTTTTTTTGTACTTCAAAAGGCACCATTAACAATATGAAAAGGCAATCCACAAAAATCAAGAAATATTTGCAAATCATTTATCTGATAAGGGACTGGTATCCAGAGTATATAAAGAAATCCAAAAGCTCAATAATAAAAAGACAACCCAATTTTTAAAATGATAGTTTGAATAGAAATCTCTCCAAAGGTATACAAATGGCCAATAAACACATGAAAAGATGTTTAACAACATTAGACACTGGAGAAATGCAAATCAAAACCACAATGAGATACTACTTCACACACACTAGAATAACAATAATCAAAAAGATAAACAAATATTGGCAAGGACATGGAGAAATTGGAACTTTCATACATTGTTCGTGGGAATGTAAAATGGTGCACTCACTTTGGAAATTGTTGGAAAACAATTTAGCAGTTCCTCAAAAGTCAGAATTACTGTATGAGCCAGCAATTCCACTTCTGTATGTGTGTCTGTATGTATGTGTATATATATATCTCCCCAAAAGAAATAAAAATATACATCTGCACAAAAAGTTATACATAAATGTTCATGGCAGTATTCATAATAGCTAAAAAGTGGAAACAAGCCAAATGCCCATCAACTAATGAATAGGTAAACACATGCAGCATATCCATATCATGTAATATTATTCTACTTTAAAAAGGAATGAGTACTGATTCATGCTACAACAATGGATAAACCCTGAATACATTATGCCAAGTGAAAAGTCAGATACAGAAGTTCACGTACTGCATGATTCCATTTACATGATATGTTCAGAATAGGCAAATCCATAGAGACAAGAAGTAGAACAGTGGATGCCAGGGACAGGGGAGAGGGATGGGTGTGTGTTGGGGATGGAGGATGTCAGAAGGGTGGACGGTGACTGCTAGTGAGGACAGAGTCTCTTCGGGATGATGAATTTGTTCTGCAATTGGATAATGGTGATGGTTACACAACTCTGAAAAAACACTAGAACCACTGAATTGTACACTTTTGATGTGTGAATTATATCTCAAAAAAATTATAAAGAATGACCCCACTACCCTCAAAAGATATAAAATATGGTTAGAGTCCTTTAATTAAATTTCTAAACATTACTCTGAAGATCCCAGTCAAGCCAACCCTTCTTACTCTCAAATAACAACCTCCCAATCTACCTCATCAAGAAAATTATGCACTGCAGGGCTTTCCCATTATATAATTATCCTCTTCTTCCCATATTTCAAAAATTTCTCTCTCTTGGCTTTTTCTGTCTACAACAAGGCTCAAACATCTCTCAGACTCAAAGGGAAAAAAGGTCTGTCCCTAGGTACACCTCCAGATACCACTCTACCCTTCCCTTCTAAATGGAGTTTCTTGAGGGGCACCAGAGTGGCTCAGTCAGTTGAGCATCTGACTCTTGATCTCAGCTCAGATCTTGATCTCAGGGTCGTGAGATCAAGCCCTACACTGAGCATGAAGACTAACTTGAAAATTTTTCATAAATGGAGTTTCTTGAAAGAATATTCACATATACTCACTTCCACCATATTGACAACCCACTTATATCCCAGCCCACTATCAATACACCAACACTAAAATATTCAGTCAAAATCATTCTTCTGAAAATTACCACTGACTGCCATGTTGCCTAGTCCACTAAACACAATTCATACATGCCTTTATCATACATGCTATTCCTGTGATATCTGACTACTGACTATTCATTCTTTGACACATTTTCTCTCTGGGTTCCATATTACTTTTACCTGCTTCTACTTATGTCTCTCTTCTTGGCCTCTATGATCTCCTTCACACACACCTTAATTTGGTATTCTATCTTCTACCTACAGTAATGGCCCCCAAATCTACACATATCTCCAGTTCCTTAGGTTCAGATTGCTATGCAACAGCCTTCTGGATCCACCCACTTGACTGCACTGCAGACACCTAAGAGTTTCTTCTACCTATGCACAATATCTTATTCATAGTCGTAGGTGCAGTAGGCAGCACTGACTAAATATTCTTGAATGCCCAAGAACAGAACTCATCATTTCCTACACCTCCACCCTAAAACCGGCTTCTCCTATACTTGATGTCAGTTAATTACCCCAACATTTGTCCACTTAGTCATCTAAATCATCTAAACCAGAAGCTCTGCAGTCTTCCTGTGTTTCCTAAATTTCAGTCACTTTAATGCCATCTTGACACGTTCTTGCTGGTGGAATGAGCTAAGCCATAAGCGCTCTTTACCCAGCACCTCTGTCAGGAATGTGCCTGCAGTCAGCAACTTTGAGGGACAAGGTTGTCCTTCGGGACAAAAAGCAGGCTTGCTTACCACTTAAAACAATGGATTCCCCAAGCCCCGTGTTCCTCAGATGCAACACAAACCGACTGCTTGCACTGCACCCATCTGGACACCCCACATCACCCCTGTGGGACTGGCCAGTGAGGGGAGCGACTCAACAATGCCTGCTATGCCATGAATAAGTCCACTGACCCAGAAGTCCTATGTCTTCTCCCAATATTCATGAAACAGTAACTAGCTAATTTATTAGCTTATAAGCAGAATAAAAATACATAAATTCCAACAACTTGTGTTATGTACCCCACCTGCCATGCTTCTCCCCACCCACTGTTTTCAACTCAGTCCTTACCATTCTCAAGTCCCACCCCCATTTCTTTCATTCATAATGCCCTAGCATCACTGTGTACATATATTCTTATAATTGACTCATCTGTGTATGCATCTCTTATTACAAACAAGACAGTTCCTTTGGTCAAAGGTCATGACTTATACTTCTCATATATCCTGCATATCTTTGAAAATTACATAAACTCAAAAATGCAAGGTCCCTTTAAAGATCATCATGTCCATAGCAGTAAAAGCACAGGCTTCGATGGCAAAGTAGGTGAAATTCAGGCTCCAAAATACTAGCATTGTAATTCTTGGGAAGTTTACTTACCCCTGTCTGAGATTCTGTTAAATGATAATTCTATAAACTACCTTTCAAAGTTTTGTTCAAAGAATAACATATACAAAGTACTGAACGCTATAGCTCACAAACAGAAAGCTCTCAAAAAGGAGTAGCTATTATTCTTTGCTTCAATCAATGCATATTGAATGGGCTAATACCGTCTTTTAAAGACATCTACAGCAGAGGCACCTGGGTGGCTCAGTCAGTTGAGTGTCTGACTTCGGCTCAGGTCATCATCTCAGATTCGAAGTTTGAGCCTCACATCTGGCTCGCTACTGCCAGCACGGAATCTGCTTCAGACCCTCTGTCCCTCCCCCACTTGCTCTCTCTCTCTCTCTCTCAAAAATAAATTAAAAAAAAATAAAGATATCTAGAGCACCCAAAAGCTCATGCCCAGTACCAATTAAGTCATGGATTTGTGTCCCAGAGATCAATTAGTTTCACATACTTTCCCATAAATTACACTGCTCATCTTTGCCAAGTTTTTTTTTTAATATGCTCTGTTGAACACAAGAGGAACCTGATCAGCAAGCCAAGAGATCAATAATAATCCATTTCCACTCAATAAACATCTCCATTCATCTGCTTAATGAATAGTTTTGTCAGTGGTTTCTTCCATCTTCAGACCTTAAGGACTGGAAAAGTTGGACAATAGTCATTGTTTTATGGAGGTGAGGGGTAAAAGCAAATGTCAACTCAAACAAGTTTTTATTTTATTTTATCATGTAAACTTGTACTTTCTTCTCCAAAAGCCTGTGGCCCTGTATGTATAAATCCCAATTTCAGTCACTGAGTGAACAGTAGAAACAAAACAATGTTGTAAGAGATGTGTGTCTCGTTCTCCATTAGCATATCAAGCAGATGCTAGAAAACAAGGATCTTCTGTTTTAGAAAGTATGTCAGAAATTTCCATCCACAGCCATCCTCAACTGCAGTATCAATTATCTCCCTGAGACCACCAATGTCCTGAGGGTCAAAACCACCTTCCTGTATCAGAATTTTCTTGCTATCCTGCCCCTTCATTTCCTAAGTATCACCTGTGTCTTCCCAGACCGCCAGCATGTTCTCTAAGCTTCCTACTTCCTCATTTTCACCTTGTAGTTTCACCTTGCCTTCTGAGTCATGACTGCTTACCTATGTTTTGACCAGCCTCCTTACTCTTCCTATTCACATGGCTTCATTTTTCACAGCCCGCTCTTAAATGCTGCCCAGCTGTGCTCTGAATCAGGCATCTACCCAGACTTTCGATCCTGCTCTGAGACCTGGCAACCTTCTTCCTTCATGCTTGTGTCCAAGATCCATGCAAAGTTCTACAGAGCTAAACAGAGCACATGGACCAGCCACCCTAACCCAGACTTCTGGGCCTAGCCAGCACTCAGGGCTCCCTGCAATTCCACCCTACCTTTCTAATTTCATCCTTCTGGCAGGCTTATCCTGTCTCTGCCGCCTAAACTTGTCTGGTTCATTCCTGTCTCTGTGCCTTTGCTCTCAGGCCACACTACCTCCTCAAAGACCCAACGCTCTCCCCTCCCCTCCTCCCATGCCCCCATTCCGATCATAAGCTTCCTCCCTCCAAGTCTAACCAAGGTTCTCCCTCCCCAGAGAAGCCTTCCCTGATCACCAGGCTTCCAGGGACTTTTCACTCCTTTGATTTCCTGTATTGCCAGATCACCTGGCAATCTATGAGAGGTGCTTGTTTACCTTTTAATCTTATCTTTTCACAGGACGGCTATTTCTTCATGAGCGTGAACCATGAAGCATACTTTAAAAAGCTGAATATTACAATACTAGTCAACACAAAGAGTTTTTAGGATATCAGATTCTCCCAACAAGAACAAGCAATTTCATTTTTTCATGTTTCTTTCTAGCTCTTGCCCATTCCTGTTTACACTTTTACACAGTAATAAAATTAACAGCAGATTCAACCATACAGTTACACATTCTGTTTTATATTCTGGTTTTTCTGCTAACATGGAAAACAGTCTTCCTTGTTAAATGATGTCCATTGTCATCATTCTTAATAGCTACACAACAATTTTTCCACTGAGATTCTAGACTATGATTTCCTTAAGCACTGACTTCTATCAGACAGTACATTTTTCTTTGTTCACTGCATTAAGTACTATAAAGTGCAAAGTAAACCCTTGAGTAACACCTGTTGAAAAAAATTGATTATCCATGTTTCGTAACAACTGAAATAACCCATTTCACTACTCTTCTCTCCAGCTAAACATCTAATGTCATTTTTTCACTACCTTAGGCCAGGTAAATGGCAAAGGTATTTTCCAAACACTTTTGGTGTAAATTTATTTATTTTGGTAATTGATCTTATGCATATTTAAACATGGGAAACCTCTTGCAGAAAGGCAATAATATCCCAAACTATCTAATATAAGCTAGACATCTGGCAGGCATTCAGTAAATATTAAATATTTTTAAACCATCTGAAGTTATAAAACATCAAATTCCTGAATAGGAGAGTGTCACTGATCTAGCGAGTGCCATCAATTATGCTTGTAAACCTTTCGGTTCATTTAATAATTATACTGGTTAATAATGTATGAATGGGTGTTCCTTACAGTATATGGAAGAACACAACCAGAGTTACAGGTGAGTTGTCCAAGTCTGAAAACGAACATGAAAAAACAAACAGTATCTGCAAATAGAACTTCAAGATAGCATGACAGAAACAAGCTTACAGCTTTTCTTCAGCTCATCTGAGTTCATATTTCAGATGAAGGAAAGCAAAAACAAAAGTTGTAATGTTAAAACCAGCTAAAATTATATATGCATGTGAACACAAACTGGAATGGAAATAAGAAAATGAGAGTGTGAATTGGTAAAATGGAAGGATGTCATAGACTTTTTCCCTTTTACATGTTGTCTTGTTAGTGCAATGTTAAAATATATAACAAGAAAAATATTCCTGACAAAAGCATGTTCATTTGCCATTATAATTCTTGCTATTATTGAACTAGGGCATAATGTTTAATGTTGGAATAACTATTTCCCAAACCCACATATAATTTAGCAAAAAAAGACTGAAACACTCTAACTTCCATGATAAATGTTAAATAATAAACCAACTAACTACCTTAACACCTCAGCAGATACTGAACCACATAAAGAACTTAATGGTACATTAGAAGCTTCCTGCAAATTTCGGTTTTCCTCAAAAAGTAGCCGATGATTCCAAACATCAGAATCTATACAGTAAAACTTCATCATCCTAGTAACCCATTCTCACCTCACTCTTATTTGTGAAGAGTGATATCTGAGGTTGCTTCCTGAGCTAATATGCTATGAAAGAAACAGTTATGACTAAAAGTTTACTACCTGTCATAATTATATGCTACTACTTAATACACTAATTTTCACAGAAGTAATGATTAGACAAAGTAATATGATTCTTTTCAAAATTACTGGAAAAGAATATAGTTCTGCTGTAGTCTTTTTAAACGAATACTAGATAGTTTAAAAATCACTGGCTTTAGGGGCAGCTAGCTACCTCAGTCGGTGGAGCATGCAACTCTTGATGTCGGGGTTGTGAGTTCAAGCCCCACGTTGGGAGTGGCGATTACTTAAAAATGAAATCTTAAAAAAAAAAAATCACTGGCGTTACAGTAACAATACACTGTATTCCATAACTTCTATATTTATATAAATGACTACTTCATGACAAAACAGAAATAGGACCAATCTTAATTATCTGTGGTGATCACACAAAAAGAAGTCCATATGCATTCAGGAAATAACAAGGCTAGGTTAGAGACGGCACTAAATGAAGGGGGAAGCAGTTACCAAAATAATACACTTCTATTCACAGAGTAATGGATCTATGTATGAACCTTAATTTTAAATCCTTTGGGAGGGGGGAGAGGTTTGTTTGTTTGTTTTTAGCGATAGCATAAACAGGGGTAGAGGAAGTGAGAAAGAATGCCAAGCAGTCTCCACGCCCGGCACTGCACGGAGCCCCATATGGGACTTGATCCCATGACCATGAGATCATGACCTAAGCTGAAATCAAGACTCAGACACTCAACCAACCGAGACACCCAGGTGCCCTAAACCTTAATTTTAAAATGAGTTCAACCAAAGGAACAGCTAACATCCATTCCATAGTGAAAATTATTATTCTATATGTCTGTGGGCTCTCTGATAATAACAATTATTATAATCTAATGAATGACAATTTATATAGTACTTCCCCTCAAAAACTGAAATTCATGGGGCGCCTGGGTGGCTCAGTCGATTAAGCAACTGACTCCTGATTTAGGCTCAGGTCACAATCTCTCGGTTCTCTGAGATCAAACCCCATGTCAGGCTCTGTGCTGGCAGCATGCAGCCTGCTTGGGATTCTCTCCCTCTCTATCTCTGCTTCTCCCCTGCTCTCCCTCCTTCTCTCTCACTTAAAATAAATAAATAAACTTAAAAAAAAAAACTGCTGCTTCAAATGCTGTGTCTCCCTCTCTCTCCCTACTCCTCCCCCACTCATTCTCTCTCTCTCTGTCTCTCTCTCGCTCTCTCTCTCAAAAATAATTTTAAAACATTTAAAATTTTTTTTAAAAACTGAAATTCATGGGGGGAGGGGAAGTGGGGAGGATTCTAATGATCTGAGATAGGTCTTTTGTGATGGTTAGCTGCATCTTTTTAGCACTGACATTTCCAAGATTTTGTGAAAAGGAAATTTTAAGAATGTGCTGAAATCATCCTTTCAGAATCAAGTCCCAGATAAAGTTGTGTTTTATATGGCTTGCTTTTTCATTTTTTTAAAATCATTTCAATGGTAATAACTTGAATAAAGCTGCATGAGCACCTAAGAACAAAAGCTTCTAAGACTCTTTGATTTTGTCAAAGGAAAGACTGAAGACCCAAAATGTGCACTAATTTAAGTTCTTAGGGGAAGGAGAAAAAACAAAAAACAAAACTCTATGTCACATGACAGCCTTACACTGACTTAGCAATGCCAGAAGAAATCACCAACTCCAAAGAGCTGACTCCTAGAGAAGAGAGAAACCAACTTGGAAAAGAAGGACAAATCAACAAAACATACTGTCAACTGGCCGATTTGTATATCTCAATATATACAAGACAGCAAAAAAAGGAAAACTGGAAAACTCATAATTTCTACATAGACTTAACACTTGAGTATGAACACAGAAGCTGCAAAGAGTCTTTTGTCAATTGAAAAGTCATCTCCTGGGAATAAAACAGTGACCTCAATAACATAGCCTTGTAATAGAAAGTGTTTTCAAATGTATTGTCTCATTTAAAGTTACTTGCCCAGTCACGCTGCTACTTAAGCATTAAAGCCAAGACCCAGCCCACCTCCTGGTGGTTCTCTTCACTCCATCTGACTGTCAAAAGAGGATTTAAAATGTACTCGGTTTATCTGCTTTCTCTACCCTCCCTGCAGAATTGAGAGAATGTTTGAAAGATACAATTTCACAAGAATCTTGGCACTTAAACTATTTATTGTTGAGAGATGACGAATATGACTTCAAGCAAAAACAAAACTATCTCAACAGTCAAAAAAAAGCGGGGGGTGGAAGGGCATCTCTTCTACCCAATGTCAATCAAAGTCTTTACAATTCTTTATGACCGCCCAGTTAAACGTACAGAGCGACAAGTCAAGACGAGGAATTTTTGCACTTGAGTGCTTTCTCAGGAGTAAACCAAATTCCCTGCCATTTTTTCCTGCCGCGGACCACAAGTGCAGGCTTGGGGTGACTGGGCCGGAGACGTGGGGCCTCGGGGTCCCCGGCCAGGGGGCCGCTCTGACAGCTGGCTAGGAGAAAGCGGGGCACGCGGAGAGGCACGGGCGACGGGTAGGGGAGGGGGAAGGAGGAAGCGAGCCCGGGGCGAGGGATCAGAGCGCCCTCCCGCAAGGGCAGGAGACGCGTGAGGGCGAAAGGGCGCCGGGGCGGGGCGGGAGCGCCGGCGGAAGGGGCAGCGGACCGGGACGTGGGGCCCGCGGCGTCCCGGACGCGGTGCGGGCGAGGGGAGGGGCGTCCCCGCGCAGGACGGGCGGGCGGGCGCGGGGAACTAGAATTCGGGGTGCGCGGGCCGCCCTCTAGCTTAGTCGCGGACTGCAGGGGCGGGGCCGGCCGGACCCCACACGGCGGCCGCGGCTGAGGGAAGGGCACGCCAGGCACCTGCCGCCTCCACCGTGGCGGCCCCGGGTGGGCTCGGCTCTCACCTCTCCGGTTCATGGGCCGGATCCGCACGGCCACTTTCACTTTGGAGTCCCCCATCCTGCTGCTGCCGAGACTCTCCCTCGGCTTCCGTCTGCCTCGGCCACCGGGCAACTCTTCGGGGCTGGCCGGGCGGGAGGGGGCTGCGGGAGGGAGGGGCGGGGCGGGGGCGGAGCCTGGGCGGGGCGGGGTAGGTCGCCGAGCTCTCGGCGCGCCCTGGTTGCATGACGGGACTTGTAGTCCCTGAAGGTGGTCGTGGGCAGGACAGCGGCGGAGGGGCTAATTTGGGGCAGGAGAAATTAAGCTCGTTTCGCTCTCTGGAATATGTAAATGCTCCCCTGGTTCTACACCATTCTACCGTCACCACTAGTAGTGAAACATAAGCCGTCGGCAAGCTGATACCACACCTGAAAATAGTTGAGTAGATGACTTTGGAGACCCTAAGAGCGACCTCTTCGGACTTACTTCCCGCTAGCATTAAAGTTTGATCCCTGCCTCAACTTCCTCTGCCTGGATTGTACTCCTAGCCCTGTTTGCTGAAGTCTTCCTTCAAGACAAGGCAAAAATTAACCTCTTCTGAAAGTCTTCGTAGATCCAAAGGTTAACCGTATACGACCCTGCCCTCTGAGCCCCTTCCAGTCTATTCCAGTCTTGACCTTGGGCTCTGGAACCAATCTGAATTCAAATCCTGAATCAGCACTTTCCAGCGGTGTGACCCTGGGCAAGTGATTTGATGCTTAGCGCTTGTCTTTTCATAATTAAAATGGAGAGGCATTTATGCCTACATCATAGGATTGTTGCAAGGCTTGAGTTAGTTAATACGACTAAGTTCTTAACTCCCTGGCACATAGGAAGTGCTAAATAAATGTAAGTCATTATTATCTTCGCTGTGTTACAGCACTTAGGCTGCCATTATTTGCTCTCCTGCCATATATTTTTTAAACCATATCTTATGTGTGTAGCTTAGCGGGTAGTGGAGACCCAGTAAACATTTATTGCATGAATGAATGAATGGAGCCCCACTAAAATTAGCTCCTTATTAAAACCAAGCAGAGACTACTAACTGGTGGCCCACAGCCAGATCTGACTTGTAAATATGTTCCATTTGGACCAACAGTACTGGCGTGAAAATTAGGAGACTTGTCCATGCAATTCGGGGCCTACCTTATATCTTGGGAATAATGGATTGGAACAGGGTGGCAGTGGCCACCTTGATGAGAGGCAAGGTTCTCCCTTTCACCATTGCCTTCTTCCACTCTGCTTTACCATTCATGTGTCTGGATCCCATAGGTTTGTGATGCCTACTTGGATATGTTTTAATGATAGTATAAAGCTCAGAACTATTTTATGGATGAGTAAATACAGAAAGCCAGCAAGACTTGCCCTTTTACCAACCATCCTATCGTTGAAAGAGTTTCAAGACAAGTAGAATTATAAAAAAAAAAAAAAAGGTTAAAAGTGCCTTTAAGAGGAATATAGATGAACATTGAAGACATTATGCTCATTGAAATAAGCTAGACACCACACACAAAAACACAGTATCGTTTCATGTATATGAGATACCTAGAATAGTGAAATTCATAGAGACAGAAAGCGGAATGGTAGTTACCAGGGGCTGGAGGAAAGCAGGAATGGTCGTTAGTGTGTTTTGTTTTGTTTCATTTTAATGTTTATTTTTGAGAGAGAGAGAGAAACAGACAGAGCACGAGCAGGGGAGGGGCAGAGAGAGAGGGAGACACAGAATCCGAAGCAGGCTCCAGGCTCTGTGCTCTGAGTTGTCAGCGCAGAGCCTGATGCGGAGCTCGAACAAACAAGTTGTGAGATCATGACCTGAGCAGAGGTCGGAGGCTAAACCAACTGAGCCACCCAGGTGCCCCAGTGAGTTAGTGTTTAATGAGTACAGAGTTTCTGTTTGGGAAGATAAAAAATGTTTTGAAGAAGGATAGTGATGATTGTTGCACAACAATAGGGATGCACTTAATGCCACTGTACACTTAAAAGTGGTTTAAATGGTAAATTTATATTATATTTTACCACGATTTTTTTAAAGGTTTTGTCATGTCCCCTTTACCAGAGTTGGGTACTCTGGTTCTAAACATACTTCCTAATAACCATCTTACCACGTTTGGATTATAACAAATAAGGATTTGCAATGTGTCAAGCTTCCTGGGCAGCCATTCTTCCCTTTATATCTCTTTCATAATGTGGCAAATGTTGGTTATAAAAGGCATGTTGTGATGATAGCTTGATTCTCGCTTTATAAACCGAGGTCAGACAGGCAGAAAAAGAGAAGGCTGCACAGTTTCTGTGGGAACATTGTGTTTGAATTTAAGCTCAAATTTCAGAAGAAAGCCCCTAAGGAGGTGAAGTGGGGGTGGGGCAGAGATTAATAGGGAAGAGGTGAGGACTTTCTCTAAAGTTCCAAAATCACTTAAATTGTCGGGGAAACATTTGATTGGAAGAAAATGATAGTAGCTTCCCGAGGGACTGTATAGAAAACCCCTGTGGGCCATTCTCCCATCTGACTTCTATTCGCACCAACTTCTCTCTTTTAACTTCTGCAATGTAGACAAGGAAAGACGATTCCTAGAGAAGAGAGCCCGAGACCAGAAATGCCTTTATCGTCACGCGGAAAGTCTTCCCGAGGTAGGCCAGAGAGAAAGGACTGCGATGCAGGTTCCAACCTGCAGCCCAGCAGCTTGGGGGCTTTCACACCAAGCGAAACTGGAGAGCTGCCTAGTCACCATGCAGGGGGTGTGGGCTCAAGCTCCAACAGGAGAGACGGAAAGTCATGGTCTCTCTCTTCTCAACTATTCAGAGGAAGGAGAGGAAAAAAGAACTTCATAAATAAAGCACTCCCTTGGACCTTTGTTTTGTAAAGCAAGGACTTAAAAAGCCAACCAATATTTATTGGGTAGATACTATATTCAAGGCATTGCGATAGGTCTGTTTAACGTTGATTTTGAGCTGTGTTGAAAAGTTTTTCATTTTTTGCCCTGACATTTTGCAAATCTACTCATTCTAAACCTGATTCCTAGTTTACTTTTTGTTGCTTTCATCTACTCATTCAACAGTTTGTGGAGATCCCCACGTAGTCTGAGGAACACATTTTGCGTTGTCTTTTTAAGATTATGACTTAAAAAATAATACTAGCTAACATACTCTGAATGCTCACCATGTGCCACACACTGTCCTGAGCACTTTACATGAATTGATTCACTTACCACTCACTAACTCTATGAAGTGCTTACTATTATTATCCTTGCATTATAGATAGGGAAACGGAAGACCTGAGCAAAGCACTGAAGGACCCACGGTGCTTCTACTGTGTAGACTTGTCATCCACAGTCTCCCGGATGGGAAGCATCTACATGCAGATTGCTCAGCCCACTGGAATTCGAAAAGATCTAATTTTCACCATTCTACTTTCCAAAATAGTTTCTAAAACTCCATTATTGTAAAAAAGTGGGAACTGCGTACTAAGTTCTATTTTTGCCTTTAAAAAAGGAGGGAGTGAGCTAATGGCTCCATCAGGCAAAAGATTTCTTGGCAGCATAAATCAGGATTTACCTGCGTGTCTTAGCTGTGCCAGAGCTTAGTTTTCCCAATTAGAATTGTCTCTTCCTGTCTCCTCAGCTGTCCTGTGAGCACAGGGAGAATGTCTTTTTCAAGTCTCTTTGTCTCCAACACTTAGCATAATGCCTGGAACTGAGTAGGCAAGCACTTAATATATTTAGGGGAGTGAAGATATTAGCAACACAGCATCACAATTGACCTCAGACAGATTAGATGACTTGCCTCAAATCACATAGTTAGTAAGCGGCTGGGTTGGAATACAAACACAAATTGGTTGGATTCCAGAAATCTAGGCTGTTTTCACAAAGAAGCCAGCTCCATGTGTCCTTTCATGTATTTTTCATATTAGTGCTACCATTTCTACCATGTGAATCCTCAGTGGGAGCCTTGGTCTCCATAATACCAGTCATCATGTTATTTATGGAATGCTTATGTGCCAGGCATTGTGCTCAGCACTCCCCATGTATGATCTCATTTAATTCCCATGAAGTGGGTGCTATGATTATAGCCTTTCATGGGTGGGCAACTGAGACTTAATAAGCAAGTTAACTTGCACAGTGGCCTGAGTAAGAAGTTCCTGAATGCAAATCCTGGGTGTCCCTTGCTTAGACTGCCAAACCATTACCGCCACCCCACCCCGTCCCTTAATGTAGTACCTGATGCTCTGCTGGGTCTCTCAGTGTTTACTGACAATCCTCATCAACCACCCACTAACAGGACCACACCTGGATCTTGCCATGATCTAAGACTGCTCCACCTATGAAATTCAATAACTCTCATCCATAACCTCAACTTCTTCCAACATCCCTCACTCTCCTACTCCCAAGGACTAAATACAATGTTCTTAAATCTCTAGTTCCTCAACCTACCCCTTTTCTCATACTCAAACTCCTTTAAAAAAAAAAGTTTATTTATTTATTTTGAGAGAGAGAGAGAGCGTAGGGGAGGGGCAGAGAGAAAGGTAGAGAGAGAATCCCAAGCAGTCTCCATAATTTCTGTGCAGAGTCCAGTATGGGGCTCAGTCTCACAAACCTTGAGATCATGATCTGACCTGAAACCAAGAGTTGGATGCTTAACCAACTGAGCCACCCAGGCATCCCCTCATACTCAAACTCCTTCAGGGGTTCATTTTTTCTTGCTTCCTTTTGAGAGAGAGAGACAGAGCAAGTGGGGCAGGGGCAGAGACAGAGGGGGACAGAGGGTCTGAAGCAGGCTCTGTGCTGACAGCAGAGAGCCCAATGCGGGGCTTGAACTCATGAACCATGAGATCATGACCTGACCCAAAGTTGGACGCTCAACTGATTAAGCCATCCAGGTGGCCCCAGGGGTTCTTTTTCTTACAACCCTAGCCTCAACCTCACTTTTGACTATATTATCAACACTACTCATGACCTATAAATCCCTAAACTTATGTAATCAATTTCTCTTATATCTCATGTGCCCAGGAACCCAGATGGAAGAAGTCACACATCCATGCACAGAGGTGATCTTTGGTCAAAGACCAAATCTGTGGTCTTTAATCTCAGTGTGGCCTTCAGTAGACCTTGAAAACCATTCTCCTGCTCAAGTCTCTCTCCTGTTCCTCCAGAGGCTTTTACCATCTTCATCACTCTCTTCACGCCCCCAGCCCAACAAGGTCACCCAGCCCAGCATGGCCACTCCCAAATCATGACACTCCTACATTGCTGTAAAAAGTCAAGGCTCTCAGGTGAAAATTCCCTAAATTTCCTATGCCCACAATTTTATCTGTGACTATATTAGCACGAACTTTTTCCTCCAGTTACAGAGGTAGGTGTGTGCCTTCAGCTCAAGGCTAAGGCCTCTGTTCCATGATCTTTCATCCCACCTCCATGGCAAAGTTGTTCTGTTAGTCATTCCCTGTCTAACCAATTCAACCTTTCCTTCTCCATTAGCCCCCTCCCTTTAGCTGGTATCTCCCACAGAAAAATCAAAACAAAAAATAAAACTTAAGGAAAACCAAAAAAAGGACAACTTTCTGTCAACTCCTGGTCCACTTGTAGTTACCAGTCTTTCTGCCTCATAGCCAAGCTCCCCCAAATAATAATCCATACTCACTGTTTTTCCTTCCTCACCTGTCATTAGTCAACCAACTATTAATTTAATCATGCTTTCACCCACCCTCACCCCTCTAATAAAACTGTCATGGCAAATCAACCATGTCATTGCAATCAACCTTCCTATTGCAAATCCAGTAGAGTATCTTTCAGCATTTTACTTGATACTTGATTTCTCTGTGATATTTGGTGTTATTAACCATCCCTCTTCTTGAAGCTTTTGAGTCTGTCCCTTGCTTTCTATGATATCACTCTGTTCTTTTTGTTTTAATTAACTTATTACCCCAGTCAACAAACTTCCCTATCATGTGCTTGGCACTATTGTGTTAGGTGCTTTGGATACAAGGATAAGAAAGACATGGTCGCTGTTCTTAAAAACTGAAAGTTTTGCTTAGATTTCTGGAAAATGTGTAGCTTTTTCAAGTTCTTTTGCTGCCTCTTTGCTTGTTTCTCAGTGCCATGTAGGTGTCCCCTTTAAAGACAATGTTCTCAAAAAGGGTCAGGCTCAGTATGCCACCTGGGAGATCACACGGAAGGCAAAGCTAAGGATACTCCAGCCAGTTCCAGGGGTAGGGGAGGAAGAGCCAAGAGATGGAATGAGCAGCTAAGAGGTAGAGAAAGTAGGCACAAAAGAAGACAAAGGAAAGAAATACTAGTCTGCATCAAAGAATGCTGCAAGGGCATAACTTGCGAAAAGTTTATTTGGGTTCCTTAACATCAAAAACCATGTCTCTTGCACCTTTTTGTTATTTCCCTGTTGCCACCCTCCTATTCTAGCCTGTCAACAGTTCTTGCTTTCAAAGCCTCTGCACAACCCCTCCCCTACAGACACCTCTGGACAAAAAGTGTCCCTCCATCCTGTGTTTGGGAATGTCCTTGGGTCATAGAATTGGATTTCTCCTAAAAGGGTAAAACCACAACCTTGGGGTTTAGGAGGCTGAATGGAATTGGCGTGGATTTTGAGAGATTTAGATGATTAGAAGAGTCCTCTTGAGTGCAGGAGATTAAAGATCACCTTTGAGAGGCGCCTGGGTGACTCAGTCATTTGAGCATCCAACTTGATTTCAGCTCAGGTCATGATCCCAGGGTCATAGGATCAAGCCCCATATCAGGCTCCACATGAGCATGGAGACTCTTTAGGATTCTCTCTCTACCTCTGCCTCTGCCCTTCTCTCTTTCTCTCATAAAAAAAAAAAAAAAAAGATGTCCTCTGAAATGTACTAGGTAGTGTGGCTCCAGGCAAGGCCCTCTTTCTCTGGGATCTCATTTGGAATGAGATAGGGTTTATGAGACCAGAAAGCAAGGTGTAACTTGTAAATTTAGTTATTTACGTATCACTGTTCTTTTTGTTCTCTTTTTGTGTTTAGTGAACTTTTCTTAAGTTTATTTGACCTATGCTGAGGGGAAGCAAAGGAAGGGGCTTTTTGACAGATCTTTAAAAGGGAAGTGTATCTCTGAGGCCAATGTGGTAAGGGCAGTGGGGACTGGGAAAAGACCACAAGAGTCAAATCACAAGTACAGGTTTGAGATCACTGGGTTCTGCTCCAGGAGAGTCCTCTCTTCATGCTGGCCTTGCAGCCCTGGGTTTTACTTTTTTATGGAACGTGGCATTCCTCATCTGCCCTCACACTTACTGCTCTCTCCCCAGTTAGTACAGTCTCTATTATCCCCCACACTTGCTTTGGTTACTCTCACTCAGAACTGCTACCGTCCTTAGGATGCCCTCCCTCTGCCAGTTGAAATACAACCATTCAAGCCCTGTTTTCTCCATAAAGTCATCCTTCACTAATCCTACACACATTACTATTTCCCTTCTGGAAACTTCTAGCACTGTACTATGTTAGCATCGTGTGACAAGCCGACTTCAATAATGTATATAAGTCTTGTCTTCTCCAATTAGACTAAGAACTCAGTAGCAGGGATGATGTCTTCTCATTCTTGGTATTGCTCAAAGCAAGGAATACACAGCCAACACCCCATATACTAGGCGACTGAATTGTTTCCTTTTTTCAAAGGCACAGAGGTGGAAGAGCCAGGAGACAAGAGAAGGGCTTTAAGTTAATTATTCTGACTGATATTCTAGACAAGAAATTCCAGGAATAAATAAGCCTGGATAGGGAGTGGGGTAGCAGATTGTTGGAACATCACTTGGCCCTTTTTATTGAGGAAATTTAAATTCCTCCTAATCTCTGAAGATCCAGATGACCTTCCAAAACACAGATTTTACACTAAGCTCCCCCAAAGTGTTCACTATATGTACACACATAAATTTACTTCCCCCTTTGTTGAAAAGCATCTCTTGGGAGGCCCAGGTGGCTCAGTCGGTTAAGCATTCGACTCTTGATTTTGGCTCAGGTCATGATCTTACAGTTCATGGGCTCGAACCCCACATCAGGCTCTGTGCTGACAGTGTGGAAGCTGCTTGGGGTTCTCTCTCTCTGCCCCTCCCCTGCTCATGTGCGCTTTCTCTCAGAATAAATAAATAACCTTAAAAAAAAAAAAAAGAAAAGCATCTCTTAAGGACATCAATAATGAATCTCTGATAGGCCTAGAGCATCTCCATAAATCATTCAGGGACAGAGGTCAAGAGGAGGTATTCTTTTGATATTGTTCAAGGCAGATTGTACAGATCAGTGGCCGTAAGTAAACACAAAAGGACATCTATAAAATATTCATAGGCTGCAGTACAAATGCACTGACTGCTTGGGGGACCCATTGCACCCCCTAAGGGATTAGATTAGTCAGATCTGTGGTTGCAGTGGTCTACTCCCTTAAACTCAGAGGTTTCCACAGCTCACCAAGAAATCTAACTTAGAATTTAAAGGGATTTTTTGAAACTTTGAAAGTTTAGGGCAAGCTGGAGGTTAACTATTTGGCCCAGGGCTCCTCGCCTAAGGGAAGTGACTGACTTTTTCACAAAGAAGGCTATCTGGAAAAGGAGCAAAAACCTCCTCTAGGAAACATTGGATAGAGCTGGAAGAAAATTAATCTCCCAGGAATATACCTTAGGAGGAATCTTTGCCATCAAAGATACTCTCCTCCCTTTACTCATTATTGATATTTTAAAATCAAATATAATTTAACCTAACCAATATCTGTGGGGTTTTTTGTTTATTTATTTTGAGAGAGACAGAAACAGCAGGAGCAGGGAGGGGCAGAGAGAGAGGGAGAGAGAATTCCAAGCAGCTCCACATTGCCAGTGCAGAGCTGGACATGGGGCTCTATCCCACGAACTGTGAGGTCATGACCTGAGCTGAAACCAAGAGTCAGACGCGCAACCAACTGAGCCACCCAGGTGCCCATAATCTAACCAATATTTGATTGCATGTGTGTGTGATCAAGTATTTGCCTGTGATAAGGAAGCAAAAAATGAGTATGACATGCTCCACATTTCCAGAAGGTTACAATTTATTTGAAGATAAGTATGCTATTACAATGGAAGGAAATATCCATAGAATTCCACCTTTGATATAAGGAGGTAATTAAGATCCTGTTTTCCCAGGGAGGTTGTCACATATCACAGCCTGGGTGGGTGGGGTGGAGGCCAAAGTGTACCTGGGGAGAGAGGACCATTCTGAGTCACCGCAGATTCAGATCTAGAAGGTGTCACCTAGGCAGGAAGCATGAGGGTGGGGCACCCAAATCCCGATACTGGAGGGATGATGAGAGCAGAGGAAATGTCCTAGGGTAGGATGGATGCCGTGTGTGGTTTTAATCTTCCAGGCACCAGGCATGAAGTGGTTAAAGAGAAACCCAAGACAGCTGTAGCCTGGGGGCTCTGTAATAGGAAGTATCATAGAGTTCATTTTTCTATGTCACCAAGGGAGACTTCATTCAGCTAGGACCCAATCTGGAAGCTATTCTACCCACTAGAAAGCCAGGAGCTATAACACCCTCCCAATGCCACAGAATGACTCAGAGGCAGCTGAACAAGCCCCGGAACGGAGCGGGGACAGCTGCACTATTCTCTCACTGGCACATCAACTATGGAAGGAAAAGCAAAACCTCCTGCGAAATATAGAACGATGTAGCCATCATTTACCAGTATGAATTCCAGATAGATCAAAGGCTTACATGTAACAACTTGAACAAGTAGAGAAAAGTAAAAGTGAATATTTAGCTGATTGCAAGCAAAGAAAGAAGTCATCTGTAGCAGTACAAGTACCAAGAATTTGTTCGAGGTCTATATAGGTGGAAGCTCAAACGTGGGTCTGGGCAACTCCAGAATCCTACTCTCAACCGTGTACAAAACTGCTTCTTTAAGGAAAAAATAAAAACAGGTAGTTCAGAAAACAATGATTTCTAAAGTATGCCCAAAAAGTCCACCAAAAAAAAAAAGGAAAGACCAAGCCACAAATTGAGAAGTATGGCAGTTTTGATTGACATAGAGTTACAGTCCTAAAGAAGATTTATAAATCAAAAAGACAGAAAGAGACCAACAGAAATGTTTTTAAATTTATTTTTAAGACTAATAGAAGTTTTGACAAAAGTAAGAAACACGCTGTTTCCAAAGGAAAAATATATGGATAATGAATGTGTGAAAAATGTTCAGTCTCCGTAGTAAAGAAATATATATTTGACAGGGCACCTGGGTGGCTCAGTCAAGTTAACCATCGGGCTTTGGCTTAGGTCATGCTCTTGCAGTTCATGAGTTCAAGCCCCGTGTCAGGCTCCGTCCTGACAGCTCAGAACCTGGAGCCTGCTTTGATTTCTGTGTCTTCTTCTCTCTCTGCCCCTCCCCTACTGGCACTCTGTCCCTCTCAAAAATAAATAAACAATAAAAAAAATTTTAAAGAAATGCACATTTGACAAAGACATGGCATTTTTCCTTCTAACAAATTGGCAAACTTCTAACAAAAAATTAATGCCTGGCTTTTGGTGACATAAAGTTGGTAAAGGGACTTTTTTTAAGAGAGTTAACCCAGGACAGAATCATATGAGAAAAAAATTAATAATAATAGAATATATGATAAATAACTAGATATATATGTTGTTATTTTAACATAATGACATAAAAAACCTAAAACTATATGTTACTTTGTATTGTTTACTTATCCATTATATAAATGCTATTATTTATTTATTAAATGTTTATTTTTGAGAGAGAGAAAGAGAGAGAATGTGCACACATACACACACACATATGCATGAGCAGGGAAGAGGCTGAGAGAGAGGGACATAGAGGATCCAAAGCTGGCTCTGTACTTACAGGACAGAACCCAATGTGGGGCTCAAACCCCAATAAGACTAGTTAACAAGGACAACTTATATATTTAGTAACAAGACATATTAAAAAGTGATGTGCAGGAAAAATATGATTTTTTAAAAATATTTTTAATTTTTAAGTAACCTCTACATCCAATGTGGGGCTCGAACCCACAACCCCAAGATCAAGATTTGCATACTCCACCAACTGAGCCAGATAGGCGCCTTGAAAAATATGAGATTTTTATCATGTTTATTTTGATTCTCTGATACAGAGACTTACTTTTAACTTTTTAAAACTCTTTATTGGATATTTACATTTTGTAGGCTATATTATTGTATATGCTTAAGATACACAAATGTAATACTTTTCAAAAGGGGAGTGTAAATACAATAAGACTAATTAAATAAACCTTAACCTATATTTAATAAAAAAAAACCATAGATGTTTCTTTCTCTCCCATAATACCATCGGACACCCTTTCTGTTTCCTTTTACAATAACTTAGAGCCTTCTTTTGTTTTATATAGTGATAGAATGAATATACTCAAATGTAAAAATCAGTTTGATTTACAGAGGTGCTCTTATCAAGCCCACATTACACTAATTCCAATGTGATGGAAACAAGCTAATATCCTCTCAACAAAGCATTTCAGCATGGAAAACTTAGGATTTTACTTACTAGTAATAGTAGGGTTTTTAGATATGTAAGAATTTGTATCCAGCTCTCCAAAACTGTTCATCCACTTTGCATCTACAAGGTTGTTTTGGCAGAAATAACAGCTTATCAATAATGTCTTTGTGTCTCTACATCCATCTGATCAACTATTCATATCTAAAATGCTCATCATTCATGAACATTCCGAAGCAAGCCATTCTCCAGGCCCATATGTCTCAGAAGGCTATCTCCTTCCATTTTTACAGTCAAATATCTCATTAAGTTATTCTGCAGTTTTCAGGAGCCTGAAAAATGACCAAAGCTTTTGTAATGAAAGTCTCAGTTTCATAGGTGAGCAAATCACATTCCTCTTTAGCAATGTGGTATACAAGGTATGCAAAACACTTAGCAGAAAAGATATTTTTTCATTGTCTTTGGTGAGAAAAGTATAGACTGAACGGAATTTGCCCAAATTTACATTTTGGACTGTCTGACAAATATGAAGATAAGATAAGCATGGTCCACCTTGTAGTTGGATAATATATCAACAATCTTTTGTTTTATGTTTTCTGTAGTTTCATTAAAATCTTCTTAGAAATCAAGAAGATGACTTGGAATTCCATTTTTCCTATCAAAGTATCTAAGAAATAGAACTTTTTTTTGCTGTCAGGGAGGAAGAAATTTTCCTATACCCAGTTCAGTAGCTGGGGCCTGTGAATTAAACTGACAAAAGACCAATTAACAGGAGGAAAGGTATAATTTTTATTTAATGTTTATGTACCCAGGAGTTCACAGAAAAGAAGTGAAACTTAAAGAAGCAGCTAGACTTGAGGGTATATATACCATTTGAACAAAGGAAAGAAGGTTTTGTTTCCAAGAGATGATAAATCACAGGGAAGAGACTGGGAAATATATGGGGGAACTAATGGAAAATAATGGATATTTTAGTAAAGGCTGTTTATGCAAATCCATCTCAGTGTTGACTCCCTATTTCTGATGATAAAAGTGCTCTTCCTGGTGCAAGGGCAGAGGTGGGGGGAGGGGTGGGGAAGCACCTTTCTCCAGGGAAAATTTAATTTTTTTTAAATTTATTTTTGAGAGAGAGAGCACACACGTGAGTAGGGAAGGGGTAGAGAGAGAGAGGGGGACAGAGGATCTGAAGTGGGATCTGTGCTGACAGCAGTGAGCCTGAAGCAGGGCTCAAACTCACAAACCACAAGATCATGACCTGAGCTGAAGTCAGACGCTCAACCCACTGAGCCACCCAGGTGCCCCCAGGGAAAATTTATATAGTGCCTTGAGCCAGATGGGAGAGGGCAGAGAGCATTTTTTGCATCCGCTGTTTCTCAAGTGACTTCAGCTCAAAATAATATGCCAAGATGGCATCTTAAGGGATGGCATATCCTGACCCCTTTTGTTATCACCATTGTTGCTGTGATTTAACTCATCACTTTATACACTGTAGAAAGCATAATGGTTGGTAAGCTCTGCCAGGATCAGGTCTACGTTGTAGGAGGCCAATACATTTGTTATCAAAATTTCCTCTTTTTGTTCTCCCATTCTCCCACAGGACACTTTAGTTTTAACCTTTGAATCAGGAAATGTGACTTAACTCAGTCACAGAGCAATCAAAAGGAGTGATGTGAAACTGTGTTCCTTAGTATGGTATGTTCACACTAATTCAATGGCCACTCTTTCCCACTAAGCATTGGTGCCTTTTGGAGAAACAAACAAACAAACTAACTAACTAACTTTTGATTGTCTCATCCCAGACTTTTGAGATTCATTCTTCATATGTGCTTTTACATCCCCTTCTCCACCATGCCTGACTCCAATTTTTTTCTGCACCTGCATAGTGTACTCTGTTTTGGTTACTTACCTCCCCAGTCACATCCCTATGTCCTTTCATCTGTCAGTAAAATGACACAGTTGTTTAGTCTTTGTTTTCAGTGACATCTGGGTCATGCTGGTGTTGGTATTATAACCTGAATTCTTAGAAAACATGATCACAGTATTCACGATGTTAAATATTAAAGTCACACTCAATACAAATTCTCAGTACAAACAAAGCACAATAGTTAATCCACAGGCAGAGACAAAGATAGTTAAGCCTCACAGTTACAAGGCACTTTGAGTTGCACACTTAAGTCGAATCATGCTGGTGATCACAAGGAACTGAAAGTCATGGTAGCCAACGTGGGCAGCTGGTGACCATGGAGGATGGATAATATATGTGTAACCATTTGACACTAAAAGCAATGCTGTTTTCAGCCCACATGTTTTAGCGACCACGTGCATTTTGTACTTTTCCCCCAAACCTCCACACCCATGCTGAGATCTAGAGGGGTTTCCTGGAATGTGGAACTTTCAGTGCTAAAGCCACAGGGGGACAGTCCCTATGACAATAGCACTTTCAGATATTTCTGGTAGGAAGCATACATTGTTGCAGCTTCTCTGGAAAGCAAGTTAGATGTTCAAGAGTCTTAAACAAGTCTTAAACCTTTGAACCCATCCGTCATTCCATTTCGAGGAAGTTTATCTTAAGGAAGTAATTAGAGGAGGTCATAAACATTTACAATTATAGATAATCAGTTGGGTTTTATTTATAATATTCAAAAGCTGAAAATAGTTTAAATTTCCAACAATAAGGACATAGATAAACTGTAATATGTACTTTTTATAATGGGATGCAGTCATTACACACAATCACTAAAATTCATGTTTTTGGAGAATATTTAATGGCATGGAAAAATACATTCTAACAATAATTTTAAAAAAATTTTTAATGTTTATTTATTTTTGAGAGACAGAGAAAGACAGAGTGTGAGTGGGGGAGAGGCAGAAAGAGAGAGGAAGATACAGAATCTGAAGCAGGCTCCAGGCTCTGAGCTGTTAGCACAGCACCTGATGGGGGGCTGGAACTCACAAACTGCAAGATCATGACCTGAGCTGAAGTCAGACACCTAACCGACTGAGCCACTCAGGTGCCCCCTAACAATAATTTTTAAAATCAGTTTACAGTATGATCCCATTTTTACCTAAAACATGCATTTTTACCCACATATATACCTGTACACTAGAAGAAAAAGAATGACTAGAAATATCCCAGAATGTTAGATTTTAGTTGGGAGGACTATGGCTAATTTTAATGATTTATTATACTTTCCATATTCTCCCAATTTTCTAATCAATAAATTTTTTCTGACTTTTTTGCTTTTGTGACATTTAACTATTTCATATATTTGAATTATATATTTTAATGACAAAAAGTGCTATGAAATAAGAAAGTTAACTTCTCTGTACTATAATGAAAATCAGAGCAGTTTTAAGGTCTGACCAGATTTGTTGATTAGCCACTGTCAAGATGAAAAGGTTAAAACAGAACTTTGATAGATATCATCCAAGGTCCAAGGCGAGTGACACCAATGGACCCTACCCTTCAGGTCACTTCATTCAGCTACTTGGGATACATTTTCCATAAAATTCAAGCTGGTCTTCATTCACAGCCTCTTCTCAGACTTGGAGCCATTGTTTCTTTCATTAAGAGGCTGACAATCGATGCGATTATCCTTCAGACCTTCTCTTGTAGATTAGCCTTATGGTTTTAAACCATAATTAGATCAAATGTTTTAATACTGTCTGAAGAAGGAGCAATTGCCAACCATGAATGTGAGTTTTCTGGAATAGTCATAAGGGTCATAATGGAAGGAAATTACTTTTTTCATTATAGGCTGGTATGGGATACTCCTGATAAAGTAAATCATAAGAAAATAGGAGACTCTGCAAAGAAATTTGTCTGTTTTCACCAAGATGTAGAGAAGGAATTAATAGCAAAACACTACTCCCTATTATTTATAGTTACAATTTAAATGATTCTATTTAAGCTAATTATAGAGTAAATTGTACCCAGTTCTCATTCCATAGTGTGGATTCCCACTATCAGACTGAGAAATCTTTGAGTAACCTGTCAAGTCTTAAGTGAAAGAACCCCTTGAGGTGTCATCCCAGCTAGATTTGTGACCTAGGTTGCCCTCACCTGACAACTGCAGAAGGGATGTAGGTGCCAGAAGTGAGCTGATGTGAGAAGCAGCACCCCTTCTCCTAAATTGAGATTGGCGGCTTAGGCCTGCATGACCCAAGGCAAGGAGGGAAGAGATGACCATCTCAAGTCTACTGCAGGGACCTTAATTAAAGAGCAGGGCCCTTCCAGGTTGACAATACAGACACTACATGAAGGACCTATACAAATACTGAATCCTGGTCACCTGTCACTTTCTTTGCCACTCTGCCCTGAGTCAATTTGATTCTGAAATCTCATTTTGCCCTTACTGTAACAGAAATTCAGATTTCCTATTTGGGTCCCACGTGTTTTGTGTGCTAAAAGGGAGGAAAGCAAAGCTGGAGGAAGGAAGAAATAAGGAGTGGAAAACATGCTATTTAGATGGAAAGGACTGTGATTTTTGTACAGTCTGCTAGAATACCATATGCGTTACCCTTATGTTCCTAACACACACACACAAATGTAAATTGTGTTGGGCCACCCCCAAAACTGCCCCCCTCCTTGTCTGGATTAACTTATTCCAGACCTTTTGCTTCCTTGTTGTTCAAAGATCAGCTTGTCACTCAGTTCTCTATCAGAAAAGTAAGTAGAATCTGGTCACCCCAAGTGCACCTATGACTGGGACTGGAGACTGGGATGGGGTTAGAACCACAAGACGGAAGCTTAAAGATTGTACACGCTCAGAAGGCTGGGGGCTATCAAGGTGAAAGTTGGGAGGCTAAGTCCTAAGAGTCAAAGAAATAATCAACTCCTGCCAGTCTAAGACCAGGGAGGAGCTCAGAGAACATGAAATTCCAGACCCAGCCAAGGGGTAAAGAAGGGATCACTGCAGGTCAGAAACTGGTTCTCCAGCCAGGATGTTATCAGTGAAGTGTAAACTGGATCAAGAGTCCAGGAAGTTATGAGGGTGAGTCAAGATGTGTTTGTGGCCTGATTGAAGACAAGGCTTGTTTGCCTCCAAAGGTACTTCTTTATGAACCCTTCAGGGCAGGAGCTGGTGTGTCTGGGGCCTGCACCAGGCAAACTGGGAACAGAAACAGCCCCCTGTAAAGCAAGAACCTCAGAACTGTGTGGTTACAGGTAAGTTGGCATGAAATTCTACCAGGTATGACAAAGCAGAGGTGATCAGAGTGCCGCTCGACCCTGGCTGCATATTAGACTCATGGGGGAGCTTTAAAAACCAAAAAAAATCCCACCATCCAGCCACACCCCCCAGACCAATTAGATTGGAATTTCTGGGGGTTGGGCCTAGTCTTTGGTATGCTTTCAAAAGCTCCCCAGGTGATTTTAATAGGCACCCAGGGGCGGGAACCACTGAGTTTCAGGTAGGTTCTCAGAATCCTTCCCTGAAAGGTTAATCCTAGCAGATTCATTTTCTTGTGATCAACTCCTAATTACAAAAGAAGCTTTGCAAAAATGGTGTTCAAAAAAAATTTAAACAATGATAAACATGTTTATTTAAACACATCTAAACCATAAATCAATACCTACTGAAGCTAAGGAGTTGGGGCTTCCTCCAAATTGAGCAAGCCCCTGGAGGATTTTGATCAGGAGATATGACAAAAGTGAAGATGTAGGAAAAGTAACTGGACATTGATGTATAGGGTAGAGCCAATTCAATTCAGCAAGGATTTATTAACAATGGTGGCTAGCATTTAAAAATTTTTTTTAATTTTATTTAAATCCAAGTTAGTTAACATATAGTGTAATAATGGTTTCAGGAGTAGAACCCACTGATTCATCACTTAGGTATAACATCCAGTGCTTATCACAACAAGTGCCCTCCTTGATGCCCATCATTCATTTAGCCCATCCCCTCACCCAACATCCCTCCAGCAACAATCCCTCCAGTTTGTTCTCTGTATTTAAGAGTCTTTTATGGTTTTTCTCCCTTTATCTTATTATCTTATTTTTCCTTCCCTTCCCCTGTGTTCATCTGTTTTGTTTCTTAAATTCTACATATTAGTGAAATCATATGATATTTATCTTTCTCTGACTGATTTATTTTGCTTAGCATAATATACTCTAGTTCCATTCATGTTGTTGCAAATGGCAAGATTTCATTCTTTTTGATTGCTGAGTTATATTCCTTTATATATACATATATATACATATATATGTGTGTGTGTGTATACATATATCTCACATCTTCTCTATCCATTTGTCAGTTGATGGACATTTGGGCTCTTTCCATACTTGGGCTATTGTCGACAGCACTGCTATAAACATTGGGGTGCATGTGCCCCTTCGAATCAGCATTTTTGGGATATATATTTGGATAAATACCTAGTAGTGCAGTTGCTTGGGTCATAGGGTAGTTCTATTTTTAATTTTTTTGGGGAACTTCCATACTGTTTTCCAGAGTGGCTGCACCAGTTTGCATTCTGGTGGCTAGAATTTATTGAGGCAAATCCCGTAACAGTCTTACTCAATCCTGTCAACAGTCCAATGAGGTGGATACTTTGGTTACCTTGTTTTGTAGATGGAGAATCTAAGGACTAGAAAGGTGAGGTGACTTGCCCAAAGTCACAGATGAGTAAAGAGCAGTCAGGATTTGAACCCGGGCTCTGAAACCCCCTTCATAACCACTTTGCTGCACCGCTTCTTGTTCAATGAATGACTGTGCCCGTGAATTCTTTGGGGACACAGAGATGAGTGTCACAGGTCTTGCCTTCAAGAGAGGGGCAGACAAGTCAAGAAATAACCGCAATGCTGGGTGATAAGTGCCTTAATGCTGCTCTGAGGACACAAATGAGGCACAGTTAATTCTGCCTAGGGGAATGATGCTGGAAGAAAGCAACAGTGGACATGTCTTTGATCTTAAGGAAGAGACAGAGTGGAAACAGGGGCCCAGTTAGAAAGTTATTGCAATAATCAGGTCAGGAGCTGGGGCTGTGGCTTTGGGGTTGGAAAGGAAGGGCCAGCAGGGTGGGACTAAGTGAGTGTCCTAGTCCTTTCAGAGTGTTAAAATAAAAATACAACAGACTGGGTGATTTATAAACAACAAAAATGTGTTTCTCACAGTTCTGGAGGCTGGAAGTCCAAGATCAAGGTGCTGATAGATTAGGTGTCTGGTGAGAGACCACTTCCTGGTTCACAGCTGGCCATCTTCTCGATATGTCCTCATATGGTGGAAGGGGTGAGGAATCTCTCTGGGGTCTCTTTCTAAGGTCCCTAATCCCATTACAAGGGTTCCACCCTCATGACCTAGGTCCTGAAGAACGAGGATTAGTTACAGGAGTCCAAGGTAGACCTGACCTTCATTCTCTAAATCTTTTCTGTATTTGACTGAAGGCAGAGTGACCACTATCCAGGTATATTTGGGAGAAGATCAGTCCATGACACTGATGGACTAGGTGGGGGTTGGGAATACCCCAGCTCACCATCATTGCTTCTGTGTCTGTAAATCAGCCACTCTCTGGGCCAGTGCAGAAGAGGACACATCCCAGGACTTGGACCAATAATCAGGTCTGTATCATGCCCATGTATCTATAGTATTCATTGATGGGTTGGTCTCCATTCTCACACAAAGTATACAACCACTTAAATTATGCAGTTCTCATCTGGTCCCTGATTACTAGTCAACGATTACATCTCTTGTGAAAGGTTTTTAATTTATTTTTGAAAGAGAGCACAACAAGGGAGGAGCAGAGAGAGAGAGGCTCTGTGCTGACAGTAGTGAGCCCAATGCAAGGCTCTAACTCACGAACCATGAAATCATGACCTGAGCTGAAGCTGGACACTCAATTGACTGAGTCACCCAGATGCCGCTACCTCTTGTGATTTTTAAAAAATGTTTATTTATTTTTGAGAGAGAGAGAGAGTGTAAGCGAGCACCAGCGGGGGAGGGGCAGAGTGAGAGGGAGACACAGAATCCGAAGCAGGCTCCAGGCTCTGAGCTGTCAGCACAGAGCCCAACAGGGGGCTCAAACTCACAAACTGTGAGATCATGACCTGAGTCAAAGTCGGGACGTTCAACTGACTGAGCCACCCAGGTCCCTCTATTTCTTGTGAGTTTTAAAGGCTATAACATACCTATCATTTATTTCCCTTCCTCTAATGAAATTAGCCATTCTTATATTTTCCAATCATTCTTTAAGATACCCTTTTTGAAAGGTGCTTCCTCCTGATTTCTGAAAATTTTATTTACCTTGGCAGAAATTTTAGAAGAATGCCCTATGTCTGCTCTCTTTTGTCTTACTGTGATTAAAATAGAATTCTGAGTTATAACATAGTTCCTCTTTCATCATTTCTATCCACTCTCAGGGGCAATTTTGCAGCTGTTTTAGACTATGCCAGCCTAGTGGCTGTTGTTAAAATCAAATGGGGTGATATATATGAAAGCACTTTAAAAAGCGTGAAGACACCACTCGAATGACTCTTGTTAGTGCTGTTATTCCAAATGGATTTTATTATCATTTTTTGTTTACTTATTTATTTTGAGAGAGAGAGAGAGAGAGAGAGAATGAATGAATGAGGGGGAAGGGGCAGAGAGAGAGGGAGAGAGAGGGAATCCTAAGCAGGCTTCACACTGTCAGCACAAACCCTGATGTGGGGCTTGATCCCAAGAACCGTGAGCTCATGACCTGAGCCAAAATCAAGAGTTGGATGTTTAACCAACTGAGCCACCCAGGTGCCCCTCCAAATGGACTTAAAAGTTGTGTCTTTTTACTTTAAGGACCATGGACATTATTAATACTTGAAACTATATGTAACCTCATGGAAAGCAACTACCGGAAACAACCATCAGTTTTACTGTTTTTTTTTTTTTTCTAATGATGATTCCTACATTTTTCATGGAATAATTTTTTATTTTATTTTTTATTCATTTTGTTTGTTTTTTAAAGACTTCATTTTTTTTGGTAGAGTGGTCTTAAATTTGCCACAAAATTGAGAGTAAGGGAAAGAGTTTTCCCATATACTCTCTGCCCTCACACATGCACAGCCTCCCCCATTATCAACATCCCTCACCAGAATGGCACATTTTCTACTAATGATGAACCTATAATAACCACACTGTCATCACCCAAAGTCCATGATTTACCTTAGGGCTCACTCTTGGTGTTGGACATTCTGTGGGTTTGGACAACAGTAGAATGACATCACTATAATATCCATCACTATAATATCATAGAGTGTTTTCACTACCCTCAAAATCCTCTGAGCTCTGCAAATTCATTTCTCCCTCTTTCTAACCCTTGGTAACCACTAATCTCTTGACTGTCTCCATAGTTTACCTTTTCTAGAATGTGATACAGCTGGAATCATACAGTACATAGTCTTTCATATTAGCTTCTTGCACTTAGTAACATGCATTCAAGTTTTCTCCATATCTTTTTGTCCTTGACAGCTCATTCTTTTTTATGCAGAATAATATTCCAATGCATTGCAGTTTATTTATCCATTCCTCTCTGAAGGACATCTTGGTAGCTTCCAAGTTTTGGCAATTATGAACAAAGCTGCTATAAACATCTGTGTGCAGGTTTTTGAATGGACTTAAGTTTTTAACTTCTTAGGGTAAATACCAAGGAATATGATTGCTGGATCTTAGGGTATGTTTAGTTTTATAAGAAACTGCCAAAGTGTCTTCCAAACTGATGTGACTATTTTGCATTCCCACGAGCAATGAATGAGAGTTTCTGCTTCTCCTCATCTTCGTTAGCATTTGTTATTGTCAGTATTTGGTTTCTGGCCGTTCTAATAGGTGTGTGGTAGCATCTCATTAGAGTTTTAATTTACGTTTCCCTAAAGACATGATGCAGAGTATTTCAATCTTAAAAATATCCCATTCCCCAGGCGCCTCCATGGCTTAGTCAGTTAAATGTCTGACTCTCAAGTTCGGCTCAGGTCATGATTTCACGGTTCTTGGGATCAAGCCGCGCATCAGGCTTTGTGCTGATGGTGTGGAGCCTGTTTGGGATTCTCTCCCTTCCTCTCTCTGCCCCTTCCCCACTTGCACACACACACACACACACACACACTCTCTCTCTCTCTCAAAATAAATAAATAAACATTTAAAAATAGTAAAAAAAATAAAAAGAAAGAAAGAAAAAGAAAATCATTCAAAATGGAATTTGGCCAATACTTATATTTGGATTTAAAAAAACAACAATAAAGAGTGTCTATTACTGGTATGTGGAAGAGAGGCCAGCATAGGCCACAGGTGGAAGTAAGGAGCCCATTTAGGAGGCCAGTGCAGGAGCCCAGGTGAGAGATGGCGTGGCCTGGCCTTAGAGGACAATGGGGGCCAAGGTGAGAGGCAGTCACCTTTTGGATCTAGTTTGAAAGTAGAGCTAATGGGACTTAATGATGAAATAGATGGAGATGAAAGAGAAACAGATCTCAAAGGTGACTTTTGTTTTTGTTTAGAATTTTATTGTAGTAAAGTAAATGTCACAAATTTACCATCTCGACCATTAAAATTTTTTTTTAAAATGTTTATTTATTATTGAGAGACAGAGCATGGGCTTGGGAGGAGCAGAGAGAGGGGGAGACAGAGAATTTGAAGCAGGCTCCAGGCTCTGAGCTGTTACCACAGAGCCTGATGTGGGGCTTGAACTCACAAACAGCGAGATCATAACCTGAGCTGACATGGGACGCTTTATGGACTGAGCCACCCAGGCGCCCCTTGACCGTTTTTAATATACAGTTCAGTAGCATTAAGAACATTCATGTTGTTGGGCAACCATCATCACCATCCATCTCCAGAACTCTTGTCATCCTCCTGAACTGAAACTCTGTACCCTTTAAACAACAACTCTCCAATCCCCCCGCACCCCCCACCCCGTCCCTGCCAACCATCATCCTACGTTCTGTCTCTATGAACTGACTACTCTAGATACTTCATGTAATTGGAATCATACAGGATTGGTCCTTGTGGGGCTGGCTTGTTTCACTTGGCATAATGTCTTTATGGTTTATCTATGTTGTTGCCCTCCTGGGTTTTTGGCTTGGCAGCTTGGAGATACCATTTGCTGAGATAGGGACTAACCTTTCTACCCAGTTGGTGGTGAGCGCCCCCTTGAGAGCAGAGACTGGTATCTCATCCATATATTTCTGAGGGACAGGTACATAGTAGGTGGTCCATAAAATGATTGAATGAAATGTAGTTATCCGCTATGTTTTAAGCTTTTATAATTAAATAGACAAAGATGATCCTGAATGTGTGGGTCTAAAAACTAGGAATAAAAATAGAATTATGAACTTTTGACAAGAATAGAGAAGAAGAATTTCTTTTGAAATTTGAAGTCAGGAGATTCATGAAGAGCAAGCATAGTATATTTAATACATCCACCTGCAGTGAACATTTCAAAATACAGACTCAGCGAGGCACTTCAAACAAATGTCTGGAAACTTTAACTTGTAAATTTTCTGTAGGATTTTCTTCTAGAAGGGTTTCAATTCCCACTCCAAGAGAACATGTATGTCAGCAAAGTTATTTTGTGAAAAAATGGGCTGCCATGGTGAAGGCCTTTTTGAAATATTTGCTACTTCTTGCAGGGAGCTTCAAAGGACAAAAGAGTGAAAGCATGCCTGAGATTTTCTTATGAAAACACTGCTAATCCAGATGATGATTAAAATGGTCCAAAATACTTTCTTCCTTCGTTCATGATCAGGAGAGAGTGGGAACCATGGTAAGGGGCCTATTTAAGCACACGAAACAAGTAGTTTCTCTTTTCTCATCCTGTGTAACTAATGAGAGATGCGATATTTCTGATATTTCTGTGAAGTCAAACCTGTTAATGAGAAAGTTGAGGGGTGCATGGGTGGCTCAGTCGGTTAAGCATCTGACTTCAGCTCAGGTCATGATCTCACGGTTCGTGGGTTCGAGCTCCGCGTTGGACTCTGTGCTGACAGCTAGCTCAGAGCCTGGAGGCTGTCTTCGGATTCTGTGTCTCCCTCCCTCTCTCTCTGACCCTTCCCTGCTCGCGCTGTCTCTCTCTGTCTCTCAAAAATAAATAAAAACCATTTAAAAAAAAATGAGAAAGTTGAAGCCACTGGCAATCTCAGTCTTTGCCATCTTCAGCTCCAACTACAGGTGCTGACAATTTTAGTTGCTCAAAGGATGTTTGGGGAAAATGGGTTAAAAAATATTTAGTGGGGAGTGCCTGGGTGGCTCAGTCGGTTAAGCATCCGACTTCGGTTCAGGTCATGATCTCGCAGTCTGTGAGTTCGAGCTCCATGTCAGGCTCAGAGCCTGGAGTCTGTTCCAGATTCTGGATCTCCCTCTCTCTCTGCCCCTCCCCAGCTCATGCACGCATGCTCTCTCTCTCCCTCTCTCTCAAAAACAAGCATAAATAAATTTAATAAAATGTTTAGTGGATTCATATGAACAGCGTTGGTATGGATGGACCTCTCTGCCCTTTCCTGCCATTAATTTTTTATGGTCTTTGCTGGCTATTTTTTTCCTCTTTTGGGTTAAAAACAAAACAAACACTCTCTCATGCAGCATGAAGCCTGCTTGGAGTTCTCTCTCTTTTTCTCTCTCTATGCTCCTTCCCCCTCACTCTCTCTAAAAATAAGTAAATAAACTTTAAAAAATGAGGCTAATCTTAGATTCTTCTTGGGGCTGTTGTGAGGATTAAACAAAGGATGGCCCAGAGTAGATATAAAGGAACTCAGTGTGTTTGGGGGACAGCGGGTGGGTGGGGGCATTCTGCTGAATTGGGGTCATTCATTTATTTCCTTCCAGGTTTGAGACTTTACATTTATTGCAGATGCAACTTCACCTAATTGGGTCTAGCTAATTGTTACTGCCAATTTAGGTCATTCCGAATCATGATCAAAAGTGTTTGATAATCTTTCCTCCTTTGTGTCATTGAAAACAGGGTCAGGGGCAAGTTAAACACAGACCTTTTAACTCACCGCTGGAAACCTCCCTCCACCTCCCTGTGTATACACATTCAACCGTCATTTCTTTCTTCCACAAGAATAAGACCTTGGCCATGCCTTACTGAATGACCCCATGGAATAAACACAGAGAGAGAATCGAGCCCAAGCAGAGAATACTTAACCTCTTAGCTGACTAACCCTGTCAGAAATAGGAAATGAACTTCTATAAGACTTGTCTCCCTCTTTTCTTCCTCTGATGAAATCAAGTCGAGCCTCAGATGGACCCAAAAGTAGAGTCTGGCTGTGATTTTATCATTCTGCCCATCATTTCCCCTCACTTTCCAGATTTAGTAATTCAAACTAATGGGATCATTTAGTGCGATCGGTAGAGTCGCCGCATCCCAGCTAAAAGGAGAGGCGGAGGAAAGGTCGACACTGAGGCAACAGCGCCACCTTGTGACCAATATTTTTTACTGCCGTCAACGTGCACCAGAGGTGGACCTTCAAAAAGATGCAAGGAATACACACAATATTCTTTTTCAAATCCTCTGAGTTTTTTCAACTGCTGAAGTCTTAACTTGAGCATTAAACATGGGTCATATATCTAAACCATGGATGTATATAGTATGTTACCCATTTCCACATGTGTCTTGAGAGTCGTAGACTCTGGAGAATTGGTGCACTTTAATCATTAGGAGGCTTATTAGCATGTCTTGATTTTTAATACCTTAACATCAATCCATTTATACTGTATGCCAAGCTCTGTAATGACACTGGAGAATACATGACATATAGTATAGAACCTCTGACTTAAAGCAGATTACAACCTGGTCAAGATGATTAAATTCATCTTGCCTCAAACTGGCCTGACGTCTCCTTCCTGCAAGCTTAGGACACCAAAATGTGGGTAAACACTGAAATTCAGCTGCTGCCAAATACCACCATTCAACTCCAAAGCATTCTCATTAGCCAAGAACATGTAATTAGGAACTTGCTTCAGCTAGATTTCCTCACCACGTATTTAGTTCTTCTCTAACCCAAGGAAGCCCTATCCAAGGACATGTGTCTTCTTACACTGAAAAGGAAAATATAACTATCTTACCCCTGAGTGTATAGTTGGACTTCTCTGGCTAAAACTGGTGTTCCCAACACCAGGGCCTCTGGGCCCCAAGAGAATTGGGAAGTCCTACATATCTCAGATTCCCTCTCTCCTTTTCTCCAACCCTCTCTTCCTTCCCCTCTTTCTCCTTCTTTCTTTCTTTTTAATTTTAAGCATTTCAAAGCTCCACTGGACATTTTACATTTTCCCATGAGAAAGCTAACTAAAAAATATTGGGGGGTGGTGGTAGAATTTTATAACACTGGTTATCTCAGAGTGATCTGAAATGTATGACAGCTATTATTTGAATCTTTGATAAATAAAATTTTGAAACCCAAGTTGTTTATTTCTTTATAAACTCAGTTTGTTTGGCAGACAAAAGGTTTCAAGGCAGTCTTTAAATGAAAACGGAAGCAATTCTGCTTTAGAAAGGGAGAAGTGCTGACCTCTAGTGGAAGTATGTAACATTGCAGCCTATAAATGAGGCTGGAGATGTGGGGAAAGAAGTTGCTTGACAAGTAGCTATAGAATGCATTCTGCAGAGAGCTGTTTCCTTCTTTGAAGATTCTTTGGGTGACGCCAGGGAGGCTCAGTTGGTTGAGCGCTCAACTTGATTTCGGCTCAAGTCATGATCCTAGCATTGTAAGATGGAGCCCCTCATCAGGCTCCATGATGAGTGTGGAGCCTGCTTAAGATTCTCTTTCTCTTTCTCTATTTCTCTCTCTCTCTCTCTCTCTCTCTCTCTCTCTCTCTCTCTCCCCCTTCCTCTCCCCCTCTCATGCTCTCTCTCTAAAAAAATTTAAAAAGGGGCACCTGGGTGGCACAGTTGGTTAAACATCCAACTTTGGCTCAGGTCATTATCTCACTGCTCCTGAGTTGGAGCCCCATGTTGGGCTCTGTGCTGACAGCTCAGAGCCTGGAGCCTGCTTTGAATTCTGTGTTTCCATCTCTCTCTCTCTCTCTCTCTCTTTCTCTGCCCCTCCCCTGCTCAAACTCTGTCTCTATCTCAAAAGATAAATAAACATTAAAACAAAAAATTTTTTTAATGAATAAAAAGTTAAAAAATTTTTAAAAATTATTTTGTGCCTTGGGTAGTTCAGTAGGATTAGCTTCCAACTCTTGATTTTGGCCTCAGGTCATGATCCCAGGGTCATGGGATCAAGCCCTACATTGGGCTCCCTGCCAGTTGTAGAGCCTGCTTAAGGTTCTCCCTCTCCCTTGCCCCTCCCCAGCTCGTGTGTGTGTGTGTGTGTGTGTGTGTGTGTGTGTGTGTGCGCTCTCACTCTCTCAGAAAAAAAAAAAAAAAGAGGATTCCTTGGGACCCTGAAAAATTCTTCTTTATCTTCTGAACCATCTTCCACATCCTAGCAGCCACAAAATATCTATAATTCCCTGGCTAATAAGCTACCTAATCACCTACTTCTCGTAACTCGTACCTTTCCTCTTACCTACATGTGGCCTGATTACAATTTCTTACTCATAAAGCATCCAGATAACTCATTAACCAGGGCTTCTCCCAATTCCATTCAGTGTCCATTTCTTGCAGCTGGGGCAGAAAGTGGAGAACAAAGGAATAAGGAGATATTGAGCAATTTCTCTTCATTGTGACCATCAAGGGCCAATTGCTGGTGGTCTTCTACTCTTGCAACAAGTATCCATTACTTCATAGCATATACAGGCCATATATACAAAACTCATTAGTGAGCAAAACCCAAAAGGCATTTTCCCCTTCCTTAAATAGCGAGGCAAACAAGGATGAAGCAGGGTAAAGTCTTTTGGATGGGGAAACGAACCAGGTTCTAGTCCCCACCCTATTCAAATGGCCATGGGACACTGGGAAAGTCCTAATCCCTCAGTTTCCTCAACTGTAAAATGAAAGTGTTGCATACAGTGAGCTTTAAGAACAAGTTTAGTTCTACTATTGTAGTTTTACTTGTACTTTTGTCTGGACTCCTCCTGAAATGTCTCTTCAGAGGTACTTCCTCTGACAATTTTAATTATTTGTTATTGTATAAACATGCTCAGGAAGACAGTGTGGTCTCAGATAGACCTGTCCAATATCAGACTGCCTCATATTAGCAGTATGTATTTGTTCTCTACTGTGTAACACATGACTCCAAAGCTTAGCGGCTCCAAACAACACTTAATATCTCACAGTTTTCATGGGTCAGGAATGTGGCCATCACTTAGCTGGGATTTCTGGCTCAGGGTCTCTCAAGATGGTGCAATCGAGATGATAGCTGAGGCTGCAGCCTTATCTGATGGTGTGGCTGGGGGGAGGATTTGCTCTCATGCTCATGTATGTGGTTGTTGGCAGACCTCAGTTCCTCTGGGGCTGTTGCACTGAGAGCCTCTGTTTGTTTACATGAGCCTTTCCATAGGACAGCTCATAACATGGTAGCTTGCTTCATCAGAATGAAAAATGAGAAGAGCCAGAAGGAAATACAGACAGTGAGATGAAAGTTAGTCTTTTATAACCTAATCTCAGAAGGGACATCCCACCACTTTCGCTTTATGCTGATGATTAAAGTGAGTCACTAGTTTTAGTCCACTTGCAAGGGGAAAGAATAATACACAGTGTGGTGGGGATACCAGGAGGCAGGGATCTTTGGGAGCCATTGTAGAAGTTGTCTATCATGCAGTGTGACTTCGGGAAAGTGAATGTCTTTCTGCCTCATTTCTTTACTTGTAAAATAGGGATAGTAATGCTTATCTCATAGGTTTGAGGTAAGAAATAGATGGAGAGTACTGGGCATCTTGTAATTAAGAACTCAATGACCATTAGTTCCTATGTATTCCCGGTAGTTCCTATATATTCCCCTCCCACATAAATAATTGTAGAACTGAATTACCCAAGCTGTTTCATGTTTTCTCCCCAAATAGGCTTCGAGCTCTCTGAGGAATAGTAGCAAATGGAAAATAATGGAAACACAATGGTTTATTTTACCCTAAAGTTATCAATCAAAATAATAAAATAATCTTTAAGCTGCCAATTATACCCAGGAAAGAAATTAAGTAGTCATTAGAAGGCTGGTTTCTATATTTCTCAGAGTTGTATTCCTAGCACTACTGCATCTGATTCATGGCAGACACTTAATAAATATCTCCTGAATTATATGCTTTTTTGTTTTATGAACTATTTCCCAAGGAAACTGATATAACATGTTGTTTTGACTTAAAAGACAAGCTTCTTAATATCATAGGGAATGTTACTAAAAAGAAAGAACCCAGACATTATTATATTATCCTTGTTTAAAGATAGATATTTCTCCGCATAGAACAGTGAAATTTCTGGTACTTTAAGGAAAAAAGTTCCCAGGGAAGGATATTTTGAATGAAGATCATAATCTGAAACTCAGAGAGCCATATCTTTAGATTAGGGAGGACCTGGCCCTCAGAAGGATTTGTCCTTCAGGTTTATACCATCTGAGTGGTTTAGGAAACTTTGGGCAGTGTTGGGTCTGGTAGTGTCTCCACTCTAGGGAGGAGCAAACGCAAGTCCTCTCTGGGAAAAAAAAACTTCATCTGAGGCCTCAAATACTTCTTGTAAGTATTCTATTGAGATTAGAAGACCAAAAACTAAGACCTGATCTGAAAAGCATCCAGAAAAAAAAAAAGATCTTTGAAGGATTGACAGCAAGACTAATAGCTGACTTCTCAACAGCAACAATGGAAGCCAGAAGACAATGGAAATGAAATTTGTCAATTTGCTAAAAGAAAATAACTGTCACTTTCTATACAGTGAAGATAGATTCCAAGAATGAGGGTGACATAGAGATTTTCCATACAGAGAAACACAAAGAGAGAGAGTTTAATATTATCAGAAGCTCAATGAAGTAAATTCCAAAGGATACATTTCTAACAGAAATCATATGATACCAAATCAGGAAATGAAAAAAGAGACAAAGTGGCAAATATCTAGATAAAACCTAAATTAACCGAAACTAGATAAAACAATAATAATGTCATTGAGGTTTAAAATAAAATTAAACTACATAACAATAATAGCAAATATGTTGGACAGAGATAAATGGAATTAAAGCATTCTAAAGATTTTTAATTATCTAAGGAAAGAATACCTATTAACTAATGTTAGATTTTGGTAAGTTAATTATGTATGTTTTAACTTTTAGGTATCCATTAAAATAATAGAATTACGATATTATAACATATAAATCAGTAGGAAAGAAAACAGGATCATAAAACATAATCAAGTTAAAAGAGGCAAGGAAAGAGAACAGAAAATAGATGAGCTTAAAAAAAGAGACAGAATAGATGGGATAATTAGAAAGTATAACATAAGGTATTAAATTTAAACTCAAATGTATATAAGCAATTGCATTAAGTGTAAGTGGACCTTATGCTCCAGTTACAAAACAAAGATTATCATACTGTAAGAAAAAATAAAAGCAAAATTAAATCATATGCTGTCTACAAGAGACTTTTTAAGCAGAAAATTTAAAAAGTATCAGTAAAGGAATAGTGTATTACTTTTCTATTTCTGCTGTAACACATTACCACAAACTTGGTGGCTTAAATAATACAAATGAGGTCTCACTGTGCTAAAACCAAGATGTTGTTGGAGCAGTGTTCCTTCTGGTGGCTCTAGGTGAGAAACCGTTCGTTTGCCTCTTCCGGTTTCTAAAGGCTGCCTACATTCCTTGGTGCATGGCCCCCTTTCTCTATCATCAAAGTGAGCAATATTAAGCTGAGTCCTTCTTAATTGTACCAATCTGACCTACTCTCCTCTGCCTCTCTCTGCTACTTTTAACAACCTTCATGATTACATCAGACCCATCTGGATAATCCAGGCTAATTTTTCTATTTTAAAGTCAGTTCATTAGCCTGATCAGTCTTAATTCCATCAACCACCTTAATTTCCCTTTGCATTATCATTATGCACAGGTTCTAGGGATTAGGATGTAGACATCTCTGAGGGGGGCACAGGTAGGAAAAGATACACCATGCAAATACCAACCTAAAGGAAAGCTGGTATAGTTATATTTCTATCTGGCAAAATACACTTTAAGAAAGATATCAAAGAAAGACTAAATAAGTGGAGATATTTGCTCTGTTCATCAATTGGAGGACTTAATTTCATTAAGATGTGAATTTTCCCCAGTTTGATTTGTATCTTCAATGCAATTCCAGTTAAAATCCTGGCTGGAGGTTTTGTAGACAGATGAATTGAATCTAAAATTTACATAGAAAAGCACAGGAGGGGAACCTGGGTAGCTCAGTTGGTTGAGCTTTGGACTCTTGATTTCAGCTCATGTCATGATCTCACAGTGGTGAGATCAAGTCCTGTGATGGGCTCTGTGCTTACAGGGAGGAACCTGCTTGGGATTCTCTCTGTTCTCTCTCTGCTCCTCCCCTGCTCATGCTTTTTCTCTCTCTCAAGATAAATAAAGTAAACATTTTTTTAAATAGCATGGGAAATAGAATAGTCAAAACAATTTTGAAAAAGGAAGAAAACATGGGAGGTAATTTCCATTACCTGACTCAAGGAGGAAAGAATAATCTTTTCAACAAATGATACTGGAACAATTGGACAGTTATATGCAGCCCTTGCCCCCAGACAAGTCCCTCAAAACCCTTACCCCATACTTCAGATACTATACACAAATTGACTCAAAATATATCATAGACTTAAGTGTAAGATGTCAAACTATAAAACTTTTCAAAGAAAACGTGTTTTCTTTGAAAAATGTGTTACTTGAGTTTGAGAAATTTTTTGGACATGGCACCAAAAGCATGATCCATACAAGAAAAAAAATGGGAGTTCAATAAAATTAAAAACTATTTAGTGATGCACCTGGGTGATTCAGTTGGTTAAACATCTGACTCTTGATTTCAGCCCAGGTCATGATCTGGTGGTTGGTGAGATTGAGCTCTGCATCATGCTCTCCCTCTCTCTCTCTCTGCTCCTCCCCTACTCTCTCTCTCTCTCAGGATAAATAAATAAACATTTAAAAAATTATTTATCTGTGAAAGACTGATTGTTAAGGGACTGAAAAGACAAGACACAAACTGGAAGAAGATATTTGCAAATAACCTCGTATGGTAAAGGTCTTGTACACAGAACTCTCAAACTTAACAACAAAAACCAACCAAAATTTTTTTTTAAATGAACCAAGGTTTGAACAGACATTTGCCAAAGATATAATGGATACACATGTAAAATTGTTCAGTATCATTAATCGTTAGAGAAATGCAGATTAGAAGCCCAATGAGATACTTCTAACATACCTAACAAAATGGCTAAAATAAAACAAACAAAGCCTGATAATATGAAGAACTGGCAGCAATATAGAGCAATCAAAACTCTCATCCATCACTGGTGGGAATGCAAAATGGTACAGCCACTTTGGAAAACAGTTTGACAGTTTCTTATGAAGTTCAATGTTGATGTACTGTATCACCTAACAATACCACCCCGTAGAGGAAGAAAAAGGTTTGTTTTCATGAAAAACTGTATGTGAATGTTTATAGCAGCTTTGTTTCTAATAAAAAAACAAACAAACAAAAAAAAACAAATAAAAAACAAAAAAACTATAATGAACCCAGGTGTTTCTCAGCTGGTGAATGGATAAGTAAATTTCAGTACAATCATAACCTGGAATACCACTTAGCAACAAAAAGAACAAATTATTGATGTATCCAGTAATATGGATGAACCCTGAATGCATTATGCTATTTGAAAGAAGCCAGACTCAAAAGGCTGTATACTTCACAGTTCTCTGTGTGTGATATTTTGGAAAAGGCAAAACTATAGTGATAGAAAACAAATCAGATCACCAGGGATCAGCCGTGAGAGTGTATACAAAGGAGAAGCATAAAATCATTTTGGGGGCTGAAGGAATTGTTCCATATCTTGATCATGGTGGTGGTTACACAACTCCATGCACTTGTCAAAACTTCATAGAACTGTACCAAAAATATTGAATTTCAGTATTTTTGTAAAATAAAAAGAAGTTATAAAAAAAGGACTTTAAGGCAAAAAGCAATTCTAGATATAAGAAGGGTCACATGAAAGTGATCAGAAAGATTGATTAATTTCTAAATTTGTATTTACCTAATAACCATTCATAAAACTTAATAAAAGAGAACTCACAGAATCACAGGAGAAATAACCAATCTACAATTATCCTGGAAGATTAAAAAAATCTCTCAATAACTTATAATTTAGGGATCTAAATTTAATAATTTAAGGATCTCTCAAAAACTTATAGAAGAAGCCTCAAAAGAATCTCTAACAATGAAGAAGATTAGAACATCGTGATTAACAAGAGAACTAACGTAAATATTTAGAACACTGCTTCCAATAACTTCAGAATACAAACTTTTTTTTTGAGTGCACACGTTATATACTTTTTTGAGCGGCCACTTTTGGGCCACAAGTGAAAAAATCTTGATGTATTAACTCATGAAATGCTTATTTTTTGAATAAAATACAATTAGGCTAGAAATGAGTAATGAAAATATAACAAAATAATCTCCATAAATTAGGAAATTGAGAAATGTACCAGTAAATAACCATGAATCCAAAAAGAAATAATAACAGAAATTTTGAAATATTTTGAGTTGAACAATAATAAAAATGTTACATTTCAAAACTCATTGTTACAACTAAAATAGCACTTAATGGGGCATTTACAACTCTGAATAGTTCTACTGTAAAGGAAAAAAGACTGAAATAAATGAGCTCAGCATCCATTATAACTATTAGAAAAGAATAACAAAATAAACTTTAAAAAGAAGGATTAGTTATGATGAAAGCAGAGATTAGTGGAAAGAAAAACGAATCCAACAGCAGAGGGGTTTGATATGGCCAAAAATTGTTCCTCCAAAAAGATTAATAAATTTGACAAACCTTTGGTGAGACTGATCGAGGAATAAAGAAAAATGGTACAAAAATACAGGACTGAAAAGGAGACATAACTTAGATGCTATAAAAATTAACAATATAATAATAAGGTATCATGAACAACTTAATGCCAAAACACTTGGGTGACATGGACAGATTTTTAGGAAAAAAACTCTTGCCAAAACTGAGTCTGGGTTCTGAAATAAGATTGTGGTTATAGTTGCACAACTCCACAAATGTACTAAAATTATTCAATTATACACTTAAGATGCTTGAATTTGATGGGTGCCTGGGTGGCTCAGTTGGTTAAGCTACCGACTCTTGGTTTCAGCTCAGGTCATGATCTCAAGGTTCATGGGTTCGAGCTCGATGTTGGGCTCTGCGGTGACAGTATGGAGCCTGCTTGGGATTCTCTCTCTCTCTCTCTCTCTCTCTCTGACCCTTCCGTGGTCACTCTCTCCCTCTCTCTCAAAATAAGTAAACTTAAAAAAAAGATGCTTGAATTTGATCTTATATGAACTATCCCTCAATAATGTTTAAGATAAAAACTGACTCTGGAAGAGAAAAATAAACCCCAAAAATTTGTATAAGTGATTGAAAAAATTTAATTAGTAATTACAAATCTTCCCACAAGCAAAATCCCAGGCCCAGATGGCTTCACTGGAAAGTTCAACCCAATATTCAAGGAATATATGATGGCAGTCTCACACAAACTTTTCAGAAAACAGAAGAAGAGTTTTCTTCTAATTCGTTTCTGAAGCTATCATTATCTTGCTATCAAAATCTGATAATGGGTACCTGGGTGGCTCAGTCAGTTAAGCATCTGACTCTTGATTTCAGCTCAGGTCTTGATCTCAGGGTCATGAGTTCAAGCCCTGTGTTGGGCTCCACACTGGGCTGGAAGCCTACTTGAAAAAAAAAATCTGATAAGGATAGTATGTGAAAAGAAACTTATAGGCAATCTCACACTGATACAAAAATTCTAAACAATATATTAACAAATAGAATCTAGCAATGTAAAAAGGATAATATATTAGCACCAAGTTGGTTTATTCTGGGAAACTAGGATTGGTTTAATATTAGAAAAACAATTAATGTAAATCAGTACAGTAACAGATTAAAGGAAAAACATTTGTGATCATTTTAAAAAAGAAAAGGCATTTTATTAAATTTAGTGTCCATTCATGATAAAATTCATAGCCAAATGGGAATAGGTGGTTTTTTTTTAACTTTATGAAATCTATCTTCAAAAAAAAAGACACACAGTAGAGTAAAACAAACAAATAAAAACAAATTCTTGGGGCCCCTGGTTGGCTCATTTGGTTGAGCATCCGACTTTGACTCAGGTCATGATCTCACGCTTCATAGGTTCAAGCCCCACATCAGGCTCTGTGCTGACAGCTTGGAGCCTGGAGCCTGCTTCACATTCTGTGTCTACACTCTCTCTGTCCCTGCCCTGCTCACGCTCTGTCTCTCTCTCTCTCTCAAAAATAAACATTAAAAAAAATTTTTTTTAAATCCTCAACAAGCTACACACTTAACAAAACTTCACTTTCTTTTTGAGATAGAGAACCAGATAAGGACCCACTATCTCTGCTGTATTCCATATTATAATACAAGTCCTCATTAGCACAGTAATGCAAGAAAAACGAAAATTAATAAGGAGGAGCAAAAGTGCCATCATTTTATGTGATCTGGTTGTATATATAAAAATTCCCCAAGAATTTATGGTTCAAAGATTACACCAATGAATGTTTAGCCAACTGACTGGATACAAAAATAGGTTATGTTTCTATACTACTAGTCACAAACATAAAATGAAAAATATTTAATGCAAATATAATTTTATAACATAAAAAATACAAAGTACATAAAAATATATGTATAATACTTTTACCAAAGTAAATAAAAATCTTTAGCATGAGACATTAAAGCATAAATAAATAAATGGATAAATATATCATGCTTTTAGTTTGGAAGACTCAATACTATAAAATGTCATCTCTACTCAAGTTTATCAGTAGATTCAGTGCAATCCAAACAAATTTTTGGTGGAACTTGATGAAGCATATTCCACAATGTGTACAGAAATACAAGGGGCCAATAAGAGTCAAGGCACTCCTGAAGAGAAACATGGTTGAAGCAGTTATTTTGTAAGTTATTGAAAATAATTGTAAAGTTGTAATAATTAAAAATTTTTAATGTTTATTTATTTTTGAGAGAGACAGAGACAGAGCATGAGTGGGGGAGGGACAGAGAGAGAGGGAGACACAGAATCCAAAACAGGCTCCAGACTGAGCTGTCAGCACAGAGCCCAAGGTGCAACTGGATCTCATGAAATGTGAGATCATGACCTGAGCTGAAGTCTGATGCTTAACTGACTGAGCCACGCAGGCGCCCCTAAAACTCTAATAATTAAAAAGGGTAGTATTGGAATAAAAATAAGCAGATAGATCATTGAAACTGCACAGATATCCAGAAACATTTAAGGACACTTCATGTGTTCTAGAGTTGGCTTTTCGGAGTAGTGCAGAAAGAATGGTATTTTCAGTAAACAGTGTTAGGATGAGTAGATGCCCATTTGGGGGAAAAAGTAAAGGTGGATTCCTATCTAACATCATTTGCAATAAAATATCCCAGGTGGAAAAAATTTTTAAAAATGAAAGGAAGAAAAATTAGGAGATACAATAAGAGAATATTTAAAAAATCTTGAAGAAGGGAAGGAATTTTTATGTAGAACCTACAAAATTTCCTGACCTTATGATGAGGAAAAGACTATAAACATTATGAATTTCTATTTATCTCACTATATGCTACCTAACTTGGATGTAAATTTAAAAATAAATAAAATAAAATAATATAGTCAAATAAGAAAAAGAAAAAAAGAATTTCTATTTATCAAGGTTTTATGAAGAGCCTTTTTAAAAAGACACAGAAAAGAAGATATTTGTTGCAGCACATACAATTTACAAAAGATAGATCTAGAACATAAAAAAAACCCTCTGCAAATCAATAAAAAAGAAGGCCAGACAGTCTCCCCAAATGGGCAAAACACTTGAATAGAAGAAAATTAAAAAGTTCAATGAAAATATAAAAAATTATTCAACTTTTGGTAACCAGAGAAATCCAAATTTAAACAACTATGAGATACCAATATGCATCCATCAATTGGTAGAAATAAAAAAATATGCCACCTATCCAACACGTAAGGAAAATTTGATACCAATAGTTCACAAACTTGTTTCAAAACACAAAAGAGAAAGGAACACTTCATTTTATGAGGCCAGGATTATCCTGATATCTATACCAGGCAAAGACCTCACAAGAAAAGAAAACTACAGACCAATATCTCTTATTGAATATATAGTTGACCCTTAAATAACATGGGTTTGAACTGCACGGGCCACTTACATGTGGATTTTTTATAGTACAGTCCTGTAAAAGTATTTTCTCTTCTTCATGATTTTCTTAATAATGTCTTATTAGTTTACTTTATTGTAAGACTACAGTGTATAATACATATACAAAACATATGTTAATGGACAGTTTCTGTTACTGGTAAGGCTTCCTTTGACTGTGTGTGGGATCAGTGCCCCCACATTATTCATGAATCAACTGTCGACACAAAAATCCTCAACAAAAATTAGGAAATTGAATCCAGCAATATATGCAAAGATTTTACATTGTGACCAAGTGGGATTTATCCCAGGAATGCAAGTTTGGCTTAACATTCAAAAATCAGTGCAACATTTGAATAAATTAGCACAATACACAGCATCAATAGAATAAAGAACAATAACTATACGATCATCTGAAAACATGTGGAAAAAGCATTAGACAACATGCAGCACTCCATTATGATAAAAGCACTCAACAAACTAGGAACAGAAGGAAACTTCCTTCATATGATAAAGGCCATCTATAAAAAGCCCACAGCTAACATTTTACGTAATGTGAAAAAGCTTTTCCCCTAAGATCAGGAATAAAACAAGGATGTCTGCCCTCACCACTTCCATTCAACATTGTATGGTATGGTCTAGCCAGGAGGATTAGTCAAGAAAATTAAATAAAAGGCATCTGGATTGGAAAGGAAGAAGTAAAACTATCACTACTTGCAGATGACATGATCTTAAATATTGGAAATCCTAGGGAATCTACTAATCCTTTAGAACTAATAAATGAGTTCTGCAATGTTGCAGGATACAAGATCAATGTGCAATGATTATTTATATTTCTATACAGTAGCAATAAAACAAAAAATGAAATTAAGAAAACAATTCTATTTGCAAAAGCATCAAAAAAATAAATACTTAAGGATTAACAAATGCAGCATAAGATGTATAAACTAAAACAGAGCATTGTTGAAAGAAATTAAAGGCCCATTCTTTGGGCCTTAAATGATGAGAAGACATTCTATGTTCATGATTGGAAAGACCTGATATTGTTAAGATGGCAATACTCCCCAAATTGATATACATATTCAATACAGTCACAATCAAAATCCCAGGTGACTTTGCAGACATTGCCAAGCTGATTCTAAAATTGATATGAAAATGCAGGGAATCCATGACAGCCAAAACAATTCTGAAAAAGGACAAAGTTGGAGAACTCATACTTCCCAGTTCAAAATTTACCACAAAGCTGAGGTAATTAAAACAGTACGGTATTGATATAAGGATAAACACATACATTAATGGAACAGATTGAGAGCAGTCTACAAATAAACCCTCATGTTTTCAGTTAGTTGATTTTTAACAAAAGTGTCAAGGCAATTTAATGGGAAAAGAATTGTCATTTCAACCAGTGGTATTAGGAAAACTGGATATCTACATGCAAATAGATACTCTAATGGAATAAAATTGGACTCGTATCTCACAGTATATATAAAAATTTATTCAAAATAGATTAAAAATCTAAATGTAAGAGCTGAAACTATACAAGTCTTAGAAGAAAATGTAGATGTAAATCTGCATGGTCTTGAATTAGGCACAATAGTTTCTTAAATACAACAGAAAAACATAAGCAATAAAAGAAAATATAGGTAAACTGGACATTGAATTTAAAACCCTTGCACTTCAAAGGACACTAACAAGAAAGTGAAAAGACAGCCACGTATGGGAGAAAATTTTTGCAAATCATCTATCCAGTAAGGAAGATATATCTATCCTACAACTTAGTAATAAAAAGACAAATAGCCCAATTAAAAAATGGCCAATGGATCTGGAAAAAAAATAACTTCTTAAAGAAGATATGCAAATGACCAATAAGCACATGAAAAGGTACTCAACATCATCAGCCATCAGGGAAATGCAAATCAAAACTAGAAAGAGATACCAAATTACATCCACTAGAATGGTTATTATAAAAAAAAAAACAGATAATAACAAGTGTTGGAGAGAATGTGGAAAAACTGGAACCATCAAGCATTGTTGGTGGGAATGTAAAATGGTGCAGCTGCTTTGGAAAACAGTTTGGCAGTTCCTCAAATGGTTAAACATAGACTTACCATGTGATCGGGATCTCCACTCCTAGGTATGCAATCAAGAGAAAAAACAAAACACGTGTCCACACAAAATCCTGTACATGAATCTTTCATAGCACTATGCTCATAGTAGCCCCTAAGGGAAAGAATATCCATCAACTGATTAGTGGATATATAATATGTGGTATAAGCCTACAATGGGATATTATCTGGAATCAAAATGAGATACTAATACATTTTACAACATGGATGAACCTTGACAAATTATGCTAAGTGAAAGATGCCAATCATTAAGCCGTCTATATATATCTATATCTATCTATCTATCTATCTATCTATCTATCTATCTATAAAAGTCCCAAAAATTTATTGTGATGATGGAAGCACAACTCTGTGAATATATTAAAACTCATCAAGTTGTACACTTTGAAAGGGTGAATTTTGTAGTGTGTGAATTATTTCTCAACAAAGTTGTTTTAAAAAACTCTCTGACAATACCATATATTAAGGATTATATAGAGCAATGGGAAGTCAGGCACTGTTGCTGGGGGTGCAAATTAGTATAACCTCTCTGGAATGATGTTTGGCAATATCTAGTAGTTGAAGATATGTATCCCCTCAATTCAGCAATTTTACTCCTGAGTGTACCCCTAGGGAAAACTTGTACACACACACACACACACACACACACACCAGGACACAGTTACAAGAATACCAGCATTATTTTTAATACACAACCCAAATGTCCATCATCAGTAGAATGTGTAATTAAGGTATAGCCATATAGTGGAAGACTATCAAGAAATAAAAGAAATGATCTAAAACTGTTCTTAGCAGAAAAAAAAATAAATTAAATAAATAAAAAATAAAACTGGGGCGCCTGGGTGGCTCATGCTCTCAAGGTCATGAGATGGAGCCCTGCATTAGGCTCCCCGCTGAGCATGGAGCCTGCTTGGGATTCTCTCTCTCTCTGCCCCTTCCCTACTCAAGCACATGTACATATGTGCACGCACTCTCTCTCAAAGTAAAGAAATAAAATTTAAAACATAAAAATTTAAAATTAAAAAAAACTCCTATTCTTAGCAAACATGAATAAATCCTAAAAAACCCAATGTTGAGGAAAAGAACCAAAACACAAAAAATACACAGTCCATTTACATAAAGTCCAAGAACAGCCCAAAGTAAAGTTTAGCATTTAGGAATATATCCATAGATGGTAGAACATAAAGAAATTCAAGAAAGTGATTATCTCAAAAGTCAGGATAGTGTTTATCTTCCCTTTGTGGGAAAGGGACACACAGGGGTTTGTGGGACCCTGGCAATGCTTTTTCTTGACTTGGTAAGAATATGTAGCTGTTAACATTGTTTATTAAACTATATATATACATATATATTTCTGTATAGAATAATGCACAATAAAAAAAAGGTCAAAGAAAAGTTTGAAGAAACTTTTGGAACCAATACAGGGAACATTGTGTTAATATTTTAAACCCACTTTTATTTATTATTTATAGGCATTTGGAGTGAAGTGGGGGAATTATACGTGCTTACATATAATACTGCCCTCCTGACCCAAAAGTTGATATACTGCATTATAAACAAAAGAACTCATTGTCAGTAGTGCCTGGAGTGGGACTATGCGCTGAGGTTCAGGAGAGGTTTAGATGAATTGATGGAAGAGAGATCTCAAGTGGTGATACATAAGATAAATTCCTAACCTTTTGAAGTGGATGTCAAAGAGGGTAATTGGATTCCCTTCAACATGTTTCTTGTTGCTGCTGTCAGATAGAAAGCTAGACTGGATCGATGGAGGGGCTGACCCGGGAAGGCAAATCTCATCTTCTTCTGTAACTACAGAAGATACAATTCTTCCCCAGAGGATCTCAGTCCATGTCAGGTGCCCAGAATGAAGGTTGCAGCTGATCAACTAGAATTTGCCATATAATCTTGGACTAAAGGAGATTCTTGGTCCCTGTTTTCAAAGAATTTTCAATCTGACTGGGGAGACAAAACTGACACCTGAATAGAAACGTTGAATTTTGAATTATGTGGTTTTAATTATCAACGTATTGAGGGAATATATTTGCAGATAGTATGCCAAAAAAATTTACAAATAAGTAAGATAGAACAACTCAAAAGAAAATTGTGCAAAGGACCTGAGTAGGCAGTTCACAGAAAAAGACGTTCAAACATATGGTTAATAAGCATATGAAAAGCTGCTCACCTTCCCTCACAATTAAAGAACTGTGTATCAAAGCTATTCCTTATCACCTATCAGATTGGCCAATATTTACTGGTTTGAAAATAGCTGGTGTTGGTGAGGATGTAGGGAAATAAATATTATTTACTGCTGGGAGAAGTGCAAATGGGTATTTATTGAGTCCTAATTGATATTACTAAGTATTGAATTGATATTTATTAATTACTAATATTTACAAATTACATGAGTACAAACTTTTTGAAGAACAAGTTGGCAGTATCACCTAACAACCCCACAAAACCACTACTCTCTGACCCAACAATTTCAGTACTTGGAATAGAGCTCCTGGATGTTCTCTCTTCCCTGTATGGCAATGTAGACATAGGTAAGAAAATAGTGACATTAATTGCCTCTATGGAGGAGCAATTGGGTGGCTGGGGGTTGGTGGAATAGGGATTATAGGAAAGAAGAGGAGATTTTTTACTCTATACTTTCTTGTACATTTGGATTTTGAACCATGTGAATGTGTTACTCTTTAAAAAAAAAAAGACTTAAAAAAGGGACCTCAAGACAAGTTCATTGGAACACTATTACAACAAAGAACTGAAAATTACCCAAATGTCCTCCAGTAGAGAGCTGTTTAAGTAAATATGCATGTGGTAGAATACTATGCAGTAGTTTAAAATAGTGAGACAGGGGCGCCTGGGTGGCTCAGTCAGTTGACTGTCCAACTTTGGCTCAGGTCATGATCTCACGGCTTGCGAGTTCGAGCCCCACATTGGACCTTGTGCTGACAGCTCAGAGCCTGGAGCCTGCTTCAGATTCTGTGTCTCCCTCTCTCTCTCCTTTCCCCCCACTCATCCTCTGTCTCTGTCTCTCTCAAAAATAAATAAGCATTAAAAGAATATTAAAAAAAATAAAATAGTGAGACAAATTCCATAGAAAATCTCCCAGATGCATACAACAAAAGCAAGCTCTATACACACACACACACACACACACACAGGGTAATTCCATTTTTTATAAATATGTATATGTGTGTGTGTGTGTGTGTGTGTGTGTGTGTAATCTTTGGGGAGAACTGGGGTTGGAGAAGGAGATTTATCTTTACTTTATAATTTCTATATTGTCTGAAGATTTTACATTTTGCTTTTCTAAGTATGATTTTTATTTTAACACATTTTAGTAAAGTTCTTCGGGAGATCATTAATTTGGCAAACACTTCCTGACGTTTGTTGCATTCCACACTCTGTCCTAGTCAGAAAAGGTGAGACATGAAAAGACACAGCACCTCTGCTGGAAGAACGCAGTCTAACTGGAGACCACAAAAGTGTTTATAGGGAATTGTGATATAACGGAATAAGCCCTGTGGGAAAGAAGAACTAACACTACCTAGAGAGTCAAGGGAGACCTGGATGTTGCAGAACTTGTGAGGGTGTCCCAGGCAGCAAAGAGAATGTTGTTCTAAGCCAGGCAAGTGATGATCAGGGTCCAGTCTGGGGCAGTAGCAATGAGGATGGAGAAGAGATGAGGGGTTGGGAAACTGACCCAATTTAGATGACTCACGGGATGTGGGTGGGGTTAGGAGCTGAGGGAGGGTTACTTCCAGGTGATTGGGTTAGAGACATCAACTGAATTTGGTATTATTGTCAGAGCAGCAGAAGTTGTTTATGCATATGGACTATGCTAAGTGCTGGCATGCAAAAAATGTACAATAGGGTCCTTACCCCCAGAGGGTTACCATCTTGGGGTAAGAAAAATAATCATTATAAGAAAAATAATATTGGCTTCTACTGACTGTTGGTTTCACCTGACACTTCCATTTACTGAAACCTGCCCCCTTTTTTTTTTTAATGTTTTATTTATTTTTGAGAGAGAGAGAGAGAGAGTGAGCAGGAGAGGGTCAGAGAGAGAGGGAGACACAGAATCCAAAGACAGGCTCCAGGCTCTGCGCTGACAGTGCTGACAGCACAGAGCCTGATGCGGGGCTCAAACCCACGAACTGTGAGATCATGAACCTGAGTCGAAGCCAGATGCTTAACCGACTGAGCCACCCAGGCGCCCCTGAAACCTGCCCTTTTACTGACAACCACTCAGTGTCTCCCATGCAACATTTGTTAACAAACACCATCAAACACTGTCTTCATGCAGCATTGTTGTGTGGAGCCACACTGTCTGACTTTGTCACTTTCCTTATCTGTGAAATGGGCATGATAATAACACCCATGAATCAGGCTTTTAAGACAATTAAACAATCAAAGATGTGTAGAGAACTTAGTACAGTGCTTGACCCATATTTATGCTCAATACATGTTACCCCTTATTATTGTTATATTTATATATATTATTATTATGTTTTTTTGTTATAAAAATTGTGGGGGTAGGAACTTAGATCCTCATCAGCAGAACTCCTCCTAGATATTTTAAATTGTAAATAGACAGCAATGCTACTTGAGCTATGAAGGTTAAGTACATATATGCAGGCTTTGAGAATAAAATCCACAGTAAAGGTGGTCCAACCATCTTAGGAAAGTGTATGTTTGTAGTTGTGCTGCATGGTAATTAGATATACACAGCAAGCCTTTCGTGTAAATAAATATAATTAGTGTTTCCTTTTATAGGCTAAATAATATTCCATGATGCGTATATATTACCTTTTGTTTATCCATTCACCTGTCGATAGACATTTTGTTGCTTCCATTTTTGTTGCTATTGTGGATAGTGCTGCTATTAACATGGGTGTGCAAATATCTTATAGACCGTGCCCTCAATTCTTTTGGATGTATAACTAGAAGTAGAATTGTTAGATCCACTTATTCTACCACAAAAGAATTGTTGGGAATTCTATTTTAGAATTTTCAAGAATTAGCATACTATTTTCTATAGTGGTTGTACTATTCTGCAATCCTACCAACAGAGAGCAAGGGTTCCAATTTCTCCAAATCCTTGCTAACACTTACTATTTCCTTTTTTTAAAATAGTAGTTATCTTAATGTGTGGAAGCTGATATCTCATTGTAGTTTGATTTACATTTCTATGATGAGTAGTGACACTGAGCATAATTTCATTTTGGCCATTTGTATAATTATCTTTGGAAAAATGTCTATTTAAAATCTTCTGTCTCATTTTTAACTGGTTATTTGAATTTTTTGCTGTGAGTTGTAGGAGTTCTTTGTATATTCTGGACATTAACCCCTTATCATATATATGATTTGCAAATATTTTCTCACATTCTGTAGGTTGCCTTTTCACTCTGTTGACTCTGTCCTTTGATGCACAAGAGGCTTGGTATAGTTCTATTTGTCTATTTTTGCTTTTGTTGCTTGCCCTTTTGATGCCAGATCTAAGAGATTATTACCAAATCGATGATCACAAGTATTTCCCCTTGTTTCTTCTAGGAGGTTTATAGTCTGGGGTCTTAGGTTAGATAACACTTTAATTTTTAAAATTTCCATAAGTCCATACCAATGGCTAGAATAAATATAAAAATAAAATTAATGATAGAAGTAATGATAGAAAGCCATTTTTAAGTTCATTTATTTATGTTGAGAGAGAGAGAGAGAGAGAGCACAAATGCATGCAAAAATCAAGGAGAGGCAGAGAGAGAGAGGAGACAGAATCCCAAGCAGGCTCCACGCTGTCAGCACAGAGTCCCACATGGGGCTTGAACGCACAAACCATGAGATCATGACCTGAGCCTAAACCAAGAGTCAGATGCTTAACTGACTGAGCCACCCAGCCACCCCAAAAGCCATTTTTTAAAACCTCTAATGTAATAGTTGATTTAGGTATGGATTATGAGTGGATGACTACAATTGTTGAAGAATAACATATTCCCATGGTCTCAAAGTTTTGCCCCTCAGAATCTTACTGTTTACCAAGGGCGACATGGACCTTTAGAGTGGGTCATCACCTGAGCTCAGGGATTAAATTTAGCATCACTAATAATGGAACATCCTGATATTCTGTTCCTCCTGAAATGGAGTGATGGGATAATAGGTGCAACATCACCTAGGATGTACTCTTGCCAAAAGTGTCTAACTTGAAACTAAGTTTTGAGGAAGCAATAAGAAAAATCCAAAATATGAGGCTTTCTATAAGACAATTGGACAACTTACCCAGACTTGTCAAAAATTAATATAATACAATACAATATAATATAATGTGATATAATACAAGACAATATATTAAAAAGACAATGAGACCATTTTAACTTAAAGGAGAGTAGAAGGTCATTATACCAAATGCATGACATTTTATTGGATCTTGGATCAAAATAAAACAATAGCCCAACCAGCAAAATATTCTTAGATGACTGGAGAAATGTGAATACAGACTGTATGTTGGATAATGTAAAAATATGGCTAATTTTTTAAGTGTGATAATGCTGTTGTGGTTCTATAGGAGATGTTCTTTTTTTCAACAACGCATTATTGAAATAGTTAGGGAAGAAATATCACAATATGGAAAGAAAACTAGCAAACTGGCAAATATTAACTGGTGAAGGGTTTGTGGAGCTTCTTGTGCCAGTCTACCACTTTTTTGAATGTTTGAAAACTTCAAAATAAAAAGTTGGGAGAGAAATGAAATGTTATGTGCCTGGTAACATAGCAGGTGATCAAAAAGTCACTACTATGATGATCATATGTTCATCAGGTTATGCAAATGTACTTGCTTATGTAGCCCTCAAGTTTTTTTTTTTTTTTACCTGTGTTCTCGGGGCACCTCGGTGGCTCAGTCTGTTAAGTGGCAGACTTTGTGGCTCAGTCTGGGTTGTAAGTTCGAGCCCCTTATTGGGCTGTCTGCTATCAGCACAGAGCCTGCTTTGGATCCTCTGTCCTCCTCTCTCTCTCTGCCCCTCCCCTGCTCCTTCTCTCTCTCTCTCTCAAAAATAAATAAACATGAAAAAATTTAAACAATTAAAAAAAAACCTATGTTCTCTCTGACACATTTTAAAGTTGACATTAAAAATGTTTCATTATAAGTTTAAATATTTGCAAGAGCCATGAAATCCAATATACTAAAACACTGAAATTTTTAAACAAACTATTATATAACTTCTTAGTGTATCCGTTGGAATATAAATGTTATGGTGATTTGATACCCAGCATTATCCACTTAAAAACTAAATTAAATATTTTTTTAATAGTTAGAAATTTTACATAATTTTATTCTTTCTTGGAACTTATAATTTTACTATACTTCCTGCACAGAATTTTATCCTAGTAAATTTTTTTTCTGTGTGTTGGCAGATTCTTCGTTAATCACCTTATCATACTTTGTTGCTATAAAATATGTATATAATATGAAATGTTAAATTTGAAATCATAAGAGTCTAATAGTTCAAAACATTGAGTTAGTATTATCATTAATATGCAATCAAAACAACCTAAGTATTTTAGAAATAATGATTCTCTCCATATTCCTTTGCAGGCTGGGGAGTTAGGCTGAAGGTTCACTATTTAACCAGAAGGATAGTTAGGGTTTTGCTTGGGCTTTTCCCCTACCACAAGTAGTTTGGTTCTTTCTTGGAGAAATGCATGGGGTTGTAGAAAACTGTGCTTGGAACTGAGGGGTTTCCCACGATTCAGGACTTTCAGCGATAACACTCGGAGAGTCCCAGCAAACCAAAACAGTTGGTCACCCTGTGTCTGTTTACAAAGTATCGATTTGGACTCTGGCTTTGCTACTGTATCTGTCAGGGATCAACATAAATAAATTATACACTCAAATTAAGATAATTCAGAAAAGTAGAGGAATAGTACAAGAAATACTCATAAACCTGTCACCTATTAACATTGGCCACATTTGGATACACTTCCACTCTGTCAAATTAAAACAATTTGAGAGGGCTTTGTTTACAGAGTAACTCATTTTATTTTTTTTATGCTTTTTATTTATTTTTGAGAGACATAGAGAGATAGTGTGAGCAGGGGAGGGTCAGAGAGAGAAGGAGACACAGAATCCGAAGACAGGCTCCAGGCTCTGAGCTAGTTGTCAGCACAGAGCCCGACACGGGCTCGAACCCACGAACCGTGAGATCATGACCTGAGCCGAAGTCGTACGCTTAACCGACTGAGCCACCCAGGCAACCCAAGAGTAACTCATTTTAAAAGTGTTGTTCGGTGAAGAGAAACTACAAGAATGTTGCAGGAACATGGAGCTAGCAGCATTGGAGGTGTTACCACTTTTAAGGTTGAGGGGAAGATGTTTCCAGAACTGGGAGGGAAAGTTATGTAGAACAGGTTGCCTTGAAAAGAGCAATGACCTTTGGTCCAGATTCATAGCCCTTTGAGGAAACTTTTTTTTAATGTTATTTATTTTTGACAGACAGAACACGAGTGGAGGAGGGGAAGAGAGAGGGAGACACAGAATTCGAAGCAGGCTCCAGGCTTTGAGCTGTCAGCACAGAGCCCAATATGGGGCTTGAAATCATGAACCGAGAAGTCATGATCTGAGCCGAGGTCGGTTGCTTAACTGACTGAGCCACCCAGGTGCCCCGCTTTGAGGAAACTTAAGCAGAGAAATCAGGGGAATAAATATCTTGACCTCTGTCCCCTTCTGATCCCTTGCCAAGCTCCCCACAGGCCAGACTCAACCAAAGTCACAAGGCACAAGACCCAGCTGGTTGCATGAAAGTCAGCTTTCTGTGACACTGACAGGGTGGGAAGAGTGGATGTGGAGGGGCCAACGACAGATGTCTGGCACATGTAGATATTGGCTCTGTGGTCCAGGACAACCTTAGAGAGTTGTCATAAGAAGTAAATGGGGGTGATTCTGGTGAAAACATTGGCTAAGCCATAAAGAGTTATTACATCAATTCTATTTAATAAAAACCCTATCTGCTCCAACTTAAACCCATACTTCTTGTCTTATGCAATTCCTAGTCTGGTTCCTAGTACACAGCAGGAACCTGGTAAATGTTTGTTGAATGTATGATTGATGGTGGTAATTAGTGGAGGTGGGTTGAGTCGATGGCTTGATCATAGCTAAATACCAAGATATGCTGGGTTCATATTATTACTCTTTTTTGTTATTACTCTTATAATTAAAAATAAATAAAGTGCAATAAGAAGAAAATGCATGGTTAATAAACTCAGACAATAATGAGGGAAAATTTTGGTAGAGAAAACTTAGCTAGGGTAAACACCTAAGGAAGAAGCCCCAGAGATTCCATGCTGGTGAAAAGGGACTAAAGCCCAAAGAACAAAATGTGAAATGAAAGCAGAGGCATTTCTGGAAGAAGGAAGAGTCTTGAGGCACCATGCATGTGTGGGACAAGGGTCTGTGGGAAATCTCTACACCTTCTCAATTTTGCCATGAACCTAAAACTGCTCTAAAAAATAAAGTCACTAAAAAAATTAGTGAGAAGGGAGGGATAGGGCAGGCAGTGACTTTTTCTGCTGCCTAAAATGTCTCTTCAAAGAAAAAAGCATCTATTGATGAGCTGTAATACATTCCTCCACTTGACATTTGGAGGTAGTTTTGAGAAATCCTGCCTCGATATATCTGGGGGATGCATGTTAAAGCCTGTCTAATCCCAGATGGCTAGATGGGGGTGGGTTTCTTTCCTCTTGTGTTCTGTGCTAAAGATGCCTTTCAAATGAGGATCCCTTGGCCTTATGAGAACACAAGAGGGAATTGGGCTTCCTTAGGTGCAGAAAGTCAATGCCGGGTGGAGTGGAGGATATGGGGTCCAGTCGTAGGACTTTTCTGGTGGCCCGTGCCTCCATCACTATGCCACGTCTTCAGAGCCCTGCTGACATGTATCCATGCAAATACATAAGCATGTCCATCTCAGCAGATGTCTATTCAGCAACAGCAAGTTCAAGTGCTAATGTGTGGGCTGACCCATATGATCCTTCTACCAAAAAGTGGAAAGCAGGCCACCAACTTCTGAGAAGCCATATGCCTTTCTTTCTCTTATTTCTCCCAGGGATACTCACTGACTGACAGGTGGTCAATGTTACACTCATGTGCAGAGAGAGGTGGAAGAAGAGGAGAGGAACACAGACACAGTTCACAATTTATCAAGAGTGATAGTGGCCATGCTTTATTAAAAGGATCTTTCTAGAGCACCTGGGTGGCTCCATCAGTTGAGCGTCCGACTCTTGATTTCTGCTCAGGTCATGATCTCACGGTCGTGGGATCGGTCCCCTGTCAGGCTCTATGCTGACAGCACAGAGCCTGGTTGGGATTCTCTCTCTCTCTCCTTCTCTCTCTGCCCCTCCCTTGTGCACACACTCTCTCTCAAAAGTAAATAAGTAAACTTAAGAAAATCTTTCTATATTATTGGCCCCTTTCAGAATTTGCAATATTACTTTTTATATTAGGATCTACTGCCTGAGGCTTATGAGCTTTTGAAGAGCCTACAAAAGATGGAATGAGACATAGAAAAAAATGTATGGCTCCAAAATTTAAAAAAAATGAAATTAACATATGTTGAACTAAATATCCACAAAATATAATTTCATATCTATTTAATAAATTATTAAATTTATTATTCATAAAATTCATTATATTTATTATATATTATATATATATATTTATTATATATATATATATATAGAGAGAGAGAGAGAGAGAGAGCATGAGTGGAGGAGAGGAGCAGAGGGGAGAGAGAGAATTTTAAGCAGGTTCAATGTCCAGTGGGAGGTGGGGCTTGATCCTATGACCCTGGGATCATGACCTGAGCCAAAATTAAGAGTCAGAAACTGATCCACCCAGGCACCCCTAAAATTCATTATATTTAAAAGCTATATGTAGGTTTGATTTTTCTTAGTTTACAAGAGTTCTGGTATATGTTAAATGATTGCTGAAAAGTCATAGCCATTAAATTTGCTGCTTACAGCTAAATTATTTCAAAAGCAACTTATAAAAATCCTTTATATTTTTTACTGCAAAAACAGTGATGTTTGATGTGAGCTGGAAGTATATTTTACAATGTTTGGTATGATGTGGGATGGGGCTGTAAGAATAGGCTGTAATCTTAAAATGGCAATACATGTAAATATCTCCCTACAAGGATGCTTATCATGGTGTGATTTACTTACAAGGTTGTTCATCACAGTGATTTGAAACAACCCAACTGCCCACAATTGGAGACCATTTTAACAAATGATGGTACCACACAATGGATACTAGATGACCATTGAAAATGGAGTTGTGGGAGAATATTTAATGATCAAGAAAGATGTTCACAATACATTAAAATATAAAAAGTTTGCATGAAATGATTCTTCTTGTTTGTAAAAGAAAAAAATATTCTTAGATAAAAGACTGGGAGGACATATCCCAACATGGTAATGATTAGTGGTTATATCTGGACGGTAGAATTATAAGTCAGCTAATTTTCTTTTCTTTTTCTTTCAATTCTCTGTATTTTCTGCCACAAACATTTATTGTTTCTGGAAGGCAGACAGATAGGGTTTATAAAGATAGGAAACCCTTTTGATTTGATGGTTCTTTCTCTGATAATTAATAAATTCTAACCCCAAAAGCTTATGTATTGAGTAGAAGTGGCTCATATTTGCCTCTCTCATGTCTGAGGTTGAAAACCATGGGAACATCATTTCAATGCAGATTTTTTTTTACTGAATAATGGCAATAAATGAACAAATAATGACTTGTTTTGATGCAACCAGTAGTCAGAATAAGCCATTTAAAAAATAAATTAAATTTTGTCGTCCTTTAATGTCTTCTAATTATTCTTAGGATAAAATCTTAAACCTTTGTCACAACTTACCCCCTTCTCTGCAACTCTCACTGTATCTCTAGGGTCATTGTCAGCTACTCATATGCTCCAGTGTGAGAATCTGTAGTCATGAAAAGATGCCCCTATCACACTGGTAAGGGAAAGGGCAGGTTATAGAATCATATTTATGGCTTATTCCCATTTATGTAAAAGTGAATACCTATATTTTAATCTGAACATATGCACAGGATACACTGGAAGTATATACTAAAAATGTTAACAGTGGTTAACCTTGGGTAATGTCATTTTGAGTAACTTAATATATGGTTTGAAATTCTTATAGAGATAAAGGGTCATTTTCACAAAATTGATCTGTGACTCTTACATTGTTTGACTCACTGTTGTTTACTTTAATGGTTCTGATGGAAAAAAGCAAATTAAATAAGGTCTCAAAAGTAAATTTTTAAAGAGGAAACTGGATGGAAATTGTTCTAGAGCAATAGGATGAAGTAGAGCTGCTGAAATGTTTGGTTTCATTCTGTGGGCATGCATGTCTGGTCTTGAGGCTAAATTAACCACTGAGCGTGTTATGAGGGGGACATGAGTATTTGCTGATTTTTCTGCAGGCTAAAGGCTCAAGATGTCAATATTGCTGAGTCTACTATTCTTCCATAGAGGGGCCTAGGGTCATTCTCCTCTAGGCAAGAGCCATAAATGTGCCCAAGGGCCCTACTGTCTTGGAAGAGGGATACCGACTTGCAGGTAAAGCACATCAAAGAAGAAAACCATCTTTTTGAGAGCTGAAAATTAAACAGTCAATTTAAAGGGTTGTAGGATGTGCTATAGAAAGATGGTTCGTTGGAAAGATCTGGAGTCAGAGAAGCTTCTGTTCCAAGTCTGCCTCTACCACTCACTAGGTATGGACCTTCTTAACATCCTAGGCTCAGAGAGGTACCACCAATTTCCCATGTCAATGGAGGACTCTGCCCCAGCTGCTGGAAGTGTGGTGAGCAGACTTTTTCCAGCTGTCGGCCTCTTTGGGAATTTGCCTCAGCTGCAGAGCCACCTTACCCAAAGTCCACCCTTCTGAAGGATCCATGTCAATGACTGAGTGAGAGGGAGTATAAAGACCTGGCCATCTCAGCCCAATTTGAGACAATTCTGAAGAGCCCCAAAGCTTCCTGTGGGTTGCCTGAAGCTATGATCAATGGGGATTATAGCTCAGCTTCTCCTTCTGCCCACTCCCGTTACTATCCCTTCTGCTCCACAGGTCCTAATATCAAGGGCACTCCCTAACAAACATCCTGTACAATAACCCCAGAGTCTGTTTCCTGGGCAGCCTGATCTGGGACAATTCAGTTACTTAACCACTCTGAGCCTCCACTTCTTCATCTATAAAAATCAGGATGATAATAGGCCCATTACATACAGTTGAGAATTACATGAGATTATGTATGTAAAATGCTTACCAAAATGCCTGGCATATAACAATTATTCAATAAATGGTTATCATTATTATTGTAAGTAGGAAAGAAATAGCCTATCCTTGACCACCCACCACCATCATTAACAGTTTATCAGAGAGTTTGCTTCAAAGAGAAGGGTTTTGAAGGCATGGATATAGCTCGTGGTTCCAGGGGGGAGGGAAGGAGGAAGCAGGGAGTGGGGCGGTTGGGGGGAGGGAGGGACTGGCCGTGGCTGCCACCGCCGCCACTGTGCTCATGGTGTGGGAAAGGAGGTGTGAGTCCCGGCGCGGCGCGAGCCCGGCAGCCGTGCCCCGCTGCAGGAGGGTCTGCGGTGGGAAGGCAATGGCGGATATAGATAAACTCAACATCAACCGCATTATCCAACGGGTGCTGGAAGTGAGAGGGTCCAAGCCTGGTAAGAATGTCCAGCTACAGGAGAATGAAATCCGAGGACTCTGCTTAAAGTCCCGAGAGATCTTTCTCAGTCAACCTATCCTACTAGAACTTGAAGCACCACTCAAAATATGTGGCGATATCCATGGGTAATACTATGATTTGCATCGACTTTTGGAGTACGGTGGTTTCCCGCCAGAAAGCAACTACCTGTTTCTTGGGGACTGTGTGGACAGGGGGAAGCAGTCATTGGAAACTGTCTATTATTGGCTTACAAAATCAAATATCCTAAGAATTTTTTTCGTCTCAGAGGAAACCATGAATGTGCCAGCAACAATAGAATTTATGGATTTTATGATGAATGTAAAAGAAGATGTAACATTAAACCATGGAAAACTTTCACAGACTGCTTTAACTGTTTACCAATAGCAGCCTTCTTGGATGAGAAGATATTCTGCTATCATGGAGGTTTATCACCAGATCTTCAATCTATGGAGCAGATTCGGCGAATTATGAGACCAACTGATGTACCAGATCAAGGTCTTCTTTGTGATCTTTTGTAGTCTGACCCCGATAAAGATGTCTTAGGCTGGGGTGAAAATGACAGAGGAGTGTCCTTCACATTTGGTGCAGAAGTGGTTCCAAAATTTCTCCAGAAGCATGATTTGGATCTTATATGTAGAGCCCATTAGGTGGTTGAAGATGGATATGAATTTTTTGCAAAGAGGCAGTTGGTCACTCTATGTTCTGCACCCAATTATTGTGGAGAGTTTGACAATGCAGGTGCCATGATGAGTGTGGACAAAACTCTAATATGTTCTTTTCAGATTTTAAAGCCTGCAGAGAAAAAGAAGCCGAAAGCCACAAGACCTGTAACACCTCCAAGGGGTATGATCACAAAGCAAGCAAAGAAATAGATGTCATTTTGACATTGCCTAGTTGGGACTTGTAACATATAGTATATAACCTTCATTTTTAAAACTGTAATGTGTATTCGTCAACTTGCTCAAATAGTGTGTTTGTGGGCCCTCTGCCTTCCATTTTTTGAGCTAATGAATGGCATTTGCTGGTTATAACAACAAATGAAAGACTTCCCACTGCAAGAAAAAATGTTTTGTTTTTTTAATTGTCTATTTCTTTTGCAAACAACTTTAATGATGGTGTTAAAGTTGTACACCCCAGAACAGTTTATCCTGTCTAAGGGGTAAGTGTACAATTGATCTTTTTAAAATTTAGTTCAACCCACGAATAATGTAAATGCTTGTTTTCTTTAAGATATAAAGAGAGCCCTAGGGTGCTCAATCTGTACATGTCATTGTCATAAAATGCATATTGTTGATACAAACCACTGTGAACATATTTTTCTTAATTTTTTTCAAAGGAATTGCTTTTTTTCTCTCATTGTCTTGTCATGTACAAACTAGTTTTTATAGCTGTTGACATTAGGATTAACTCAACCTTGCCAGCATCACTGGTATGATGTATATTTAATTAAAGCACACTTCCCCTACCATATACTCAAAATGACGATTAAAGCCATTATTAAAAAAAAGAAGAAGAAGACATGGATATAGGGTAAAGATATGTTGGTGGAATACAAAAAGGTTGGGAGCAAAGGTTGTTACCAAATGAGGACAGCCTACAGGATATGCATTCTCCTAATAAAAGACTCAGTCCATAGAAATCTGGTTTACCAGTGAGTCTCTTACGAGATTGGTCAGCACAAGGTAATCCTGCAGGGCCTGGCCACTTTGGAGCAAACTGATCAAATTGAAGTCCTACCCTGCAAGACTGAGAGGAGGAACTATAGCTTCAGTGTCTTCTGGAAAATGGAAGCATTCTAGACAGTTTATCTTCTTGATGCATCATATATGACCATGGTGCCCTACAATATAGGGCTGTGCACATAGTAGGGCCATGGGTATGCGTGAAGCCAGGCCCTAATTCTTTAACAAGCAATGGAGATCAAGTGGACTGTGTTGTTAGAGGAGCATACACCCTCCTTCTGTTACCACTGTGTTCTACTGACCTCCCCTCACCCTGCATATTTCCAGGGCTTTGGTGTCTAGCTTGTGGTCTTTTCCTACTCCCCCACCCCATGTGCAGGTGGTGCTCAATTCTAAGCAGCAGAGTGATCGATGACTTTATAGTGACTAGGACTTTTTGTTCCCTGGGTTGTTTTTGTATCTGTCTTGGCTGCATTTTCCTCTAGAAATCTGTGTCCTGGGTATAGATTTGGCTTTGAGAGAACTGTCCATCTGGATTTGTTTGATTGTAAAGTGCTGTCTTGTATTTAAAGCTATGGTTGTTCGTGATGAAGAGCAGACCTGTGGATGTGGTTTTCTAGTCCAGAGATCGCACAAAGCCTCTGGGGCTTAGATGAATATGGGAGGCGTGTGGTCTGTAAAGTCATCTGGTGTTCTGAGACACCCGATTTGTCCCTGAGCTCTGGCAAGTGATGCTCAGAGCAGCCTTTGGCTGCCAATCTCTTTACACAGTGCCTATAAATTTTAGAAATCTTACTTTGAGGATATTGTTTAGCTAGCACATAATTTTTCTGATGGTTTATTGACACTCAAAAATAATGTTTGCCATATTTCAAGTTTGGACTAGTATGCACTGATGGTCTACCATCTGGATCATTAGGAAAATAAGGTAATGCTCTCTAAAAAAAGATAATCCTATTACATAGAAAAGTCACTCTCAAGGTAAATCTTTCTAAGATGTAATACATACTTCTGTACCTTTTTTCAAAAATTCTTATTATTATTGAATAATAATAATAATAATAATAGCCCTGTACATACATTATTGTATTCAACGCTTAACAACCCTGCAGAGTAGGTATTATTATCACCCGTATCCAGTAAGGAAAATGGAGGCTCAGAGAACTTATGTAACTTGACTAAAGTCACATGTTGGATGAGGACCAGAATGGGGATTTGAATCCAATTTTGTCCAACTCCAAAGCCAACGTTATTTCTACCACACTGTGATAACTCTCCTACTTTTTACAAATTAGAGATTATCAAGTATACTTTAACATTTTCTTGATGAGTTAGAGACAAAATTGTAAATATTAACACTAACGCAGTGCTGAAGTACTGATTTTGGTGAGACCCTTGGTTGAAGTAACAGAAATCCAGCGATGTTCACATAAGCAAAGGAAGAAGGATTTATGAGAAAATTAGGGGCATTGCAAGGTGTGAAAGCAGCATGCAACAAGGTTTAGCAATGAACTGGGACTTGAGACTCAAACCCATCAGATCTTTCCGGTTCCTCATCCCTGCTCTACTCTGCATCTTTTTTTTTCTATTTTCTTGTTTCTCTTCATGTAGACTGGTCTGAAGGTAGGCAGTCATGGTTCTAGATCATCATAGACCTAGAAACCTTGTAGCTGCCTGCCTGACCTTTCTTTTACTTCTGTTGTCATTATCAGAAGATGGTTACCATATTTCCTGACATCAAGTTCTTATTTCAGGCTAGCAACCCAGAAAGGTGATGGGAAAGAAGGAATTTTCCTTCTTATTCAAAGGAGGTTCCTGTGCACAGAATGACTTCCTCCATCCTTTTAATGGTTGCATAGTATTCCAAATATATGGATTTACTACCATTTATGAGAATCTTTAAAATTTCTTGAAGTTTATTTATTTATTTTGAGAGAGAGAGAGAAAGAAACCCAAGCAGGCTCACCTCTGTGAGGGCAGAGCCTGATGCTGAGCTCAAACCCACAAATTGTGAGATCATGACCTGAGCCAAAATCAAGAGTCAGATGCCCAATCAACTGAGACACCCAGGCGCCCCTATAATTTATGGGACTCTTGAGGACTTTTAAAAAATGTTCATTCTCTGGGTTTGCCCCAGATTTAATATCTGGATATGATGTGCAGACAGATGTGAGAATCACTGGTGTAGTTTATTGATGTGTTTCTTCTTCAGCCTATGACAGGAATGAGGCTGATTTCCTAGAGTTCAGAAAGCTGGTTCAAGGCTCTGGAAAGTCAAGTGAATCCCTTCCTTCTGATGAACAGAAAGCAGTCATAAATAAGACACTCACTAGCAAGAGACACAGTCGCAGGAAATCGAGAAAAGCTGGCTTGAACCCCTGGACCGGCACACAAAAGGAGGGTGGGGGATTGCACAGTGCAGTCTCCAAGTATGCAGACTACACAGAACTTACCAGATAGTGAAAACACAAACTGAGGGTCATAGGATGGAAGAATCTCTTGCTAGACTCTCTGAGCTGCAGAAAAGTATCAAATGAGTTTCAGTATGGCTAAATAAAAGATGGAGTATTGAGAAAAATAATAATCCAAACTATACTTATAGCTTTTTGGGCTAATTATCTATGGACAATATTAGACTGTCCTCTGAGTTTATCATCTTCAAGTATCCAAAAGTATAGGGGCCAATCAAGAAAGATATTAAAAACATAAGGGAAAATATTATCATTGTACTATCATATAAAAGTATTGTGTTCTTGAGTATGATTTTTATGTGGAATTTTAGTCAATGAACCTCAGAAAAATATGCTAGAACTTGAGAAGGGTATTTTAAAAAGTTAAAGGAACAAGCAAGGATAGGGATAAGAAAGGAAACAGTGTTTGGGCTTTTAAATGTGATAAAACTGATGGCTAAAGACGTAATTTTTAAATTCTTTGTTTTATTTTAATTAATTTATTTTCTTTTTTAATGTTTCTATTTATACTTGAGAGAGAGAGAGACACAGACAGAGACAGAGAGAGAGAGAGAGAGAGAGATCACATGAGTGGGGATGGGGCAAAGAGATGGAGACAGAATCTGAAACAGGCTCCATCCTCTGAGCTGTCAGGGCAGAGTCTGGCATGGGGCTCAAACTCACAAGCAGTGAGATCATGACCTGAGCCAAAGTCAGACTCTCAACTGACTGAGCCATCCAGGCACCCCCGAAGACCTAATTTCTTGGAAAAAAATTTTATAAAAATCAAATAAATTTCCAAACTGGAAACAATCCAAATGTCCTTCAGCAGGTGAATAGTTCAACTGTGCTACATTCATACTATGGAATACTATTCTGCCAGAAAAAGAAATAGACTATTGATACCTGCAGCTACTTGGATGGATCTCAAATCTCAAAAGGTTACATACATACTGTATGCTTGCATTTATGTAACATTCTATTAACAAAATTACAGAGATGGAGAACAGACTAGTGGTTGCCAGGGGTGAGGGAGGGAAGGGAGGAAAGGAAGTGGCTTTGGAACAGTAGTGTGAGAGATCTTTGAGGCAAGAGAACTGTACTAAAGCTTGATTGTGGTAGTAAGTACACCGATCTACACCTGTGATAAGATTACATAGAACTGAACACACACACACACACACACACACACACACGTGTATGTTAAACTAGTGTCTAAATAAGGTCAGTGGATTGTGGCAATGCCAATTTCCCAGTTGTGATATTATACTATAGTTATGCAAAATGCTTCCATTAGTAGGAGACTGGGTGAAGGGTGCGTGGGATCACTCTGTATTATTTCATATCCCTGCATGTTCATCTACAATTATCTCAAAATCTAATTTAAAAAATTAAATAAGCCTAGAATGTTAGCACTAGAGAAAATTAGAAGTGGACAAAGCAACACTGACATTGATTTTTATCCAATTCAAAAAGGGGCAGCTCTTGACCTTTAACAGAGATAGATTTAAAACCAATGGGACTATGTATCCTTTCACACATTGAGTAATCAATTTACGAAATGTATTCACCTAAGAGATGTGAGATAAGTACACTTGTAAAGATTTAAATATACTTTTAAAAAGCAATAATGGGTCTCTAAGACACATTAAGATGTTTTGGAAACTTTTTGAATCTTGGAGCTCGATGTCACAAAAAAGAGCTACATACTTTCACAACAGGATCACAATGTGAGATGTAGGAATTTTTAATTCATTCAGCACATCTTTGCTGAGCTCCTATTTTGTGGCAGGCACTGTCCCAGGTGCTCTGTGTCAGAAAGGCAAATGACACAGCCCTGTCCTCCAGAAGCTCATTACCTAGAGTTCTTCTGTAACTCTGTAAATGTTCCACTGTTCAGGAATTCAATGCTGGTGACATTATTTATGGAACAGAAATGAATGTCATCCTGACAGATATTATTTTTAATGATATCCTGATTAATAGTCACACTTGAGGCTATTTTAAAAATGGAAGCAGTCACCACGAAGTGTGATAGGAGTTACCCCAAAATAGACCATTTTATCCTCTGTGAATAATTTAGACCCTGGCACTCCAAATGCAGTGAAGAGCATGAGGATTGTGGAAGAGCTGATTGGGAGCTTTCAGCAGGTAGGGCTGGCATCTTATTTCTGCATCAGGACTTAACAGTGTGTTCTTGGTATGCAGCAGGAGCTCGATAAATGCTGAACTGACAATCTAGAGGATCTTTTTACTCTAATTTTATATGAGTTTAAGCCAGGAGGAGCTAATGGACTTGCCTTCCATGGCTGGGAATTGATTTTGACTAGTGTCAGAAAAATTTGGAATGGGATATAAAATAAAAGAAAAAAGCTGAGTAGAGTTGTAAAAAACCATTGGCGAAGGAATGACTAGTAATTGTACCTGGGGAGTGCCTTTGGCAATGAGAGGTACTCAGGTCTGCACCAGCTCATCACTACACAGTGGCCATTCTGCTCCCATGGACTTGAGTTTCTCCCTTCTGGGTAAAGGGACAGGATCCCACCTGTCCACTCCTTTTCTTTCAAAGGTAGCATGGGAATATGCCTTGATTGACCATTAAACTTCCATGCACAGAGATTAGCCTAGCATTGTGAACATTTTAAAATGATACCATGGCAATGGCAAATCATCATGAATACTTCTTCGTGGTAAGCTTCTCAGAAGGCAATTATCAAAGAGATTATGTGGGACATAATGTGAAGATGGTCTTTAGCACCCTTGCTTTCACGGATTGCCATCAGTGTTGTTTTTAATCTGTAGGAGAAAATAACAAATACCTACCAATATAGGAAGTTTATCTCTGCAATTAATTGGAAGAAGTGGATATTGAGATCAACACTTAAGGATTTAAAAACATGATGTGTTTATTCTTTTGTTGAATGTAACATTTTTTTTCTTTCTTCCCAGTTAGAGTCAGAGAAGGCCTGGAGTACTATGGAGTAGTGCCTATGCTTGGCAGACCTCTAGCTATAGGGATCATAAGGAACCAATTTCCCTGGCTCTTTTCTCTGAAATCCACAGCAGTATTTGTACTGAGTCCAGGCTTCCCATTGGGTGCTCCCAGTCAGTGACTAAATGTGCAAGCATACTCATAGTTGATGTTGGCTCTAGTACTCCTTAGTGGCCTTGCTTAAACTTCCTTAGACTTCATGGCAGTCCAGGATGCTTCCATCTAACCATCTTTCCTCCCTCTCTCCTTCACTTGTGGTCAGACTTGCTTCATGATCTGACATGGCTCTCCAGCCTTTGGGGCTTCCCTCCCATTTTCTCTCCCATAGGCATTTCCCCTTGCATTCATGGTGTTTGCTTCTCAGAGGACCTGGACTAACGCAAGTGAAGTGGTGTGAGAGTGGTGTGAGAAAACAAGGAGCAACATGGGGATGTCCACCACTCACCCAACATAGGAAGAGGAAGCCATTTGATTAATAGGTGGATCATGGATAGTCACCACAATGTAGTGACTCAATTGCTAGAGATTTCACTAGTAGTGACCCGAGAAAATGTCATGGTGGAGGGTAATGCTGTGGCAGGTGTGATGAATGCAGGAGTTTGAAGAAAATGGGGAGAACAGTGCCTACAAAGACAACGGAGCTGACTGATTACTACAAAGTTGTACTGGTGCCCTGCAAAAGGATAATGAGAGACTGAAGGCTATTAAGAAGCAGATAATGGCTAAATGCAAGAGCCAGAATGCTTTGGTGGTAGTTCACAAAAAGGCTTTTTCCACCCAGAGTGAAAAGGCAGACACACTCAAGCAGCAGGCTGAAGACCTCATTGTGAGTCACAAAGCTCCAAATATGTTTGAATGCCCAGCTAAGGCAGGTCTGTTATGCAAAGGACAGGGACCTGGGAAAATATGTGTTATGAACTGAATTGTATTCCCCCCCAAATTCATATGTTGAAGCTTTACTCTCAGCAGACTGTATTTGGAGACAAGACTTTTAGAAGGTAATTAGGTTAAATGAGATAATAAGAGTGAGACTCTAATCTGACAGGACTGTGGCCTTTCAAGAAGAGGAACAGAGATCTCTCTTTCTTCCATGCGAGGACATAGAAAGAAGGCAGCCAGTCTGTAAGCCAGAAAGAGAGCTCTCACCAGAAACCAAATCAGCCAGCACCTTGATCTTAGACTTTCCAGCTTACAGAACTGTGAGAAAATAACTTCCTGTTGTTTAAACTGTGCAGTCTGTGGTACTATGTTATGGCAGCCTGGGACCCTAAAACATGAGACAGGGGCATTTGGATGGATGTTGATGTTAACTCTACAACCACCGTGGACCTTCTGGGCTTGCAGAGGTAGCTCCTCCTTCCCTAATAAGTTCCAGAATTTCTGTTGTGCTGGAAGATGCTGCAGAAATCATTCCCCCACAATCAGGTGCTCCACCTAAGGAGTCGACTTCATCTCCTCTCCTGGCTGCTGGGCTGATAACTGGTTAAATTTCAGCATAGATTTAAATCTGGCTGGAGATATGCTCAGCCAGATGAAGGAGAAAAGAGACTTTGCACCTAAAGAATTACAAAAAATAGATAACATGTACTGGCAGGAGCCAGAGGTGCCTGTCTGGGATTGGATTTTAGGGGTACTTGATCAAGTGCCTGGGATGTGAACCTGGACAGGGAGAATGTATTGACTTGGAGGCCCCTTTATAGAGCATGAGATTTACCATGCTACTGAAAACCTCAGGGGATGAAAAAACTCAGCTCCTTGCTGGGGTGGCTTTTATTTTTTTAAAAAATGTTTTAATGTTTTTTATTTATTTTTGAGAGACAGAGAGAGACAGCACGAGCAGGGGAGGATCAGAGAGAGAGGGAGACACAGATGGGGTGGCTTTTAAAGCCTGGAAAAAAGAAACAATGGCCGAGAAAACACAGGGCGAAGTGGAAAATGCCTGAGTTGCTTTGGAAGATGATAGTAGAAGGCAGAAAGAGGAAGTAGGTATACTAGAATGGGTATATAATTGGGGGCCAGAAGATCCACCAGAGGATTATGTTCCATGGGAAAGCCCAGAGGTTACGTCCTTTTACCAAGGGCATCAGGAATGAATGAGAAAATTCAGTGGTGTCTCCCCTCTGCAGGCCAAGATGGGTAGAAGAAGTGGTCACAGAACTAAGCCCATTAATCCCTATTGGGATGAAGGGGTCTGAGTAATAGAGACCAGGTGGCAGCAGGTAACTCCCAGAAGCCAGGAGGCCACAGTTTCTGTAAAAACCACCAGGGTTGGAGAGACAGCCAAGGGGCTTGACCCTCAGGGAATTGGGTAGAAATGATTAGGAGAGCATGACATCTCTGGAGGAAAAACAGACAGGGTCAAAAAGGATGTTGTTTAACATCTATAATAAAAAATAAAGCAAGAATGGAGGTTAGTAGCCTGAAGAGAGCTACTCCAATAAAAATTCAGGATCCTTTGTTCAGTTCCCAGACTTGAGCCAATCTGAAGATGGGAAACCCATTGACTGAAGAGACGGTTCCTAGAATGAGGGAACCTACAATATCATGGCAAGTATACATTGTAATGAATTCCCAAGTCCTTTCCCAAGAGACCTAATTTATTTCGGTAATTGTACTTTGGGGAAAGGGGAAAAACCAGACATTTTGAAGAGCATTAGAGTCAGAATCTGAGGTGACATTGATACCTGGAGATCCAAAATGTCCTTACATTCCCTGGTAAGAGGAGGCCTATGAGGGCCAGAGAGTAAGTTGGGTCCTGGCTAATGTACTGCTAAATTGTGGGTCCACTGGTTAGATCCACTTACTGGAAATTTCCCCAGGTTTGAACTGTACATTTGGAATAACTGACAATTGGAATAATTGGCAATTGGAATAACTGCCACATTAGGTCCTGGTCTATGTCATACAAAGCTACCATAGTAGGGAAGGCCAAATGGAACTTCTGAAACTGACCTTCCTCCAGCCAAAGAATTAAATAAAAACTAATATCATGTTATAGTGAGGGTTGGGAGGAAAAGATGATTAAAGTATGCAGCCATAATAGTGCACAATAATAGTGCACAAACTAACAATAATTTGCTAGTCTGGGTCTTATAAAACCCAGTTGGATTCTGGACAATGACTGTAGACCACCACAGACGTATACCAACTAGCAGCCTTGATTGCAGCTACTGTATTGAATATGATATCGTTATTAGAATACGTTGATCAAGCCACAGATATATGGTATGTGGCCAGTGATTTGGTGAATGCATTCTTTTCCCATCCAGTTAGAAAAGAGGATCAGAAACAGTTTTCATTCTTGTGGGGTGGACAACAATATTTATTTATGGTTTTGCTTCATATCTATATTAACTCTTCTGCTCTCTGTCATCATATAGTCCAAAGAGATCTGGATTACACCATTTCATTGATGACATCCTGCTGATTGGTTAGGATGAGCAAGAGGTGGCTAGTATGTGGGAGGCTTGGGTAATACACATGTACTCCTGTGGGTGGTAAGAAAGCCCTGTGAAGATTCAGGGATTGGCCATTTCAGTGACATTTTTAAGAGTCCAGGGGTCAGGGCCCTCCAAAATAAAACAACAACAACAACAACAAATTTTGTATCTTGTATCCTGTACAACAATGAAGAAAGCCCAGCACTCGTGAGTCTTTTGAGTTTCTGGAAGAAACATATTCCACGCTTAAGAATATTGCTCTGGCTCATATACTGGGGGACACTGAAGAATCCAGCTTTGAGGAGGACCCAGAGCATAAACAGGTGGTTCAGCAAGTTCAATTGTGGTATAACAGCCATGTCATCTGGGTCATATAATCTGTCAGATCCTTTGGGGCTGGAGGTGTCAATAAAGGAAAAAGACACACTATAGATCTTATGGCAAACACCCTTGGGAGAATCATAATGCAGGTCCTGGGATTTGGGATCAGGGCCATGCCATCATACTCAGAGATTCAGAACCCTTGACCATGGGGTACCCAGTGGGCTGCATTCATAACTGCTTATTATGGGCTGGGTCTTGTCAAAACTACAAAGTCATAAATTAAATAGTTGCATTCCATTGTAAAATAGAAATGGTGTAGCCTAGATTGAGTCTGAACTGGACAAGAGGGCATGTGTAAGCTACAAGAGCAGGTGGTCCAGACCCTCATGTCATCACTTATCATATTCCTCCCAGTGCCCCTCCTCCACGGTTGTACCTAGGGCTGTATACAGGATCTTGTATGACCAACTGAAAGAGAGGGAAAATACTAAGTTTGGCTTACAGATGGGTTGGCTTGATATCTGGGAACAAACTAAAAATGGGTAATAGTCATATTCAGGGATGGTCTGGAAACTCAGTGTAGAGACAAAGTCTTCCCAATGGACAGAGCTGTAAACAGTGCACTGGGCCATCTACTTGTGTAGTAGTAAAACTGGTCACAAGTGAGAATATATGCTGATCCTGGGCAGTGAATGAGGAGGTCAGAGGTAGAGGCATGTGCAAGTACAAATAAGAGTGGGTACAAAATGTGAAGAATTTTGCAGCACACTTTAATGTCCACCCACAAGCATCTGCTATGGAAGAGGCTCTGAGCAATCAATTAGACAAAATGATTTGGCCAATGATGGGTGTCATTGTCCACCCCAGAACTGGCACATTAGACCCGTGAACAGAATGGCTGAGGTGGCAGAGATGGAGGCAATGTATGGGTCCAACAGTATGGACTCCCACTTATCAAGGCTAATCTAGTTATTGCTGCCTCTGAATGTCAGCAACAGAGCCGCCCTTGATAGAGCACTGTTCCTCAAGGACACCAGCCTGAAAAGGCCAGTGGCTCATCCTCACATGGATAGATACTTATTCTGGGCATGGATTTGCCTCTCTTGCTTACAGTGTCTCAGCCAGCACCACCATCTGGGGGGTTATATAATGCCTAATCCATAGACATGGATTCCTGTATAGAATAACACCCAACTAAGGGACATATCTTAAGCTAAGGAGGTTCAGAAGTGGGCCCATGATCATGGGATTTCCTGAGTGTATCACATACTGCACCATCCTAAGACAGCTGGCCTCACAGAAAACCAGAGTGGCCTTCTAAAGGAGTAACTGAAGTGCCAGATTAGAGGAAATACCCTGAAAGGATGCCATGTTTCAGTGGCCAAAGACCTATATGTGGACACTGTGTTCCTAAAAGGAAGGAAACCCCAGAGGTAGAGGCAGAAGTGGCCCTACTTACCACCATTCTCAGTGACCCACTGGGTGCATTTTGTGTCTCTTGTTTCTTAAACTCTGTGCTCTTCAGGGTTAGAGGTCTTGGTCCCAAAAGAGAAAAATTTCTTGCCAGGACATGCAGCAAGGGTACCATTGAACTATAAGTTAAGGTGAGCACCAGGATACTCTGGAGTCCTTGTGCACAGGGATCAGCAGATGAAAAGAGGAGTCACCATATGGACAAGAGTCATTGACCTTCATCAGCAGGAGGAAGTAGGAGAGCTTTTACACAGTTGGGGGCAGAAAGGGACCCAAGCAACCCACTGGGGTGTTTCCTAGTACTCCCTTGTTCCACTGCAACTGTGGATAGACATGCTTATTACTCCAAACTGAGAAGCGTATGATGATCAGGGTTTAGATTCTTTGGGAATGAAGGTCAGACCCTCCAGTAAGCCACCAACACCTGCTGAGTTGACAGATAAGGGTGAGGGGGATTTAGAATGAAGAGCGGAGAGAGATGAGGGTGCCAGTTGCAGCCCCAAGATCAACTGCAGTGGTGGGGGCTGTGGCTTACCCCTTAGGAAGCAAGACCCATGGGAAGTTGGAGGAGCTGCTTCTTGAGCCTTACTGTGTGGTCCAAGGGGTAGACTATGGTGATGGAGAGAACATGTCACATGAACCACCAACAATAGGGACCACAAATGACTCAGGGTCCTGGCTGCGGGGCTCAGAAATCTATTCCACATTTGCACTGAAGTCACATTTTCCATGGGCTGCTCCCTGTAAATGACCAAGTGCTGCAGGGCTATTAAGACAGGCCTGTTCCTGTAAGACCTCTAGTAATGGCTGACTTTGGCTCAAGGACTCCCCAATAGCCCAGGAGAACCTTCCTTCAAGTGCATGTATAGTTTAGGATGCTTCCACCAACCTCCTTTTCCCTCTCTTTCCCTTGCTTGGAGTCAGACTTGCTTTGCTATCTGACACTGCTCTCCCAGCCATCCTCATCTCCCTCCCCATTTATTTCTCACATAGGTGCTTTCCCTAATAGAATTCGTCCATGTTTAATCCCATCTTGGCATCTGCTCAGTGGTGTGTGGTAAACTGAATCTCTAAAAACAAAAGCCCTCATTTCTAGCACTGGCTGACTTCCATGGTATAAATACTCCCAACGTGGCGGGACTCTACCAATGGTTCTTGCAAAATTCCTAAATAGCTTTCATAAGCTGGTAAAAGCCACTCCAATGCACCACTTCTTCTGCCTCTGGGAGCTGTGGGTCTGGACCAACATATGAGGGAAGGACCTGGAGGAGATTGTGTTTTGCTTCAGGGTAGGATGAGTCAAAATTTGGGTTTTGAGGCAAACCCAAATTGTTGATTGTCAGCATTTTACTTCATTAAGAAGGTATCTTCTCTGTGCTTGAAAAGTCTCTGGTGTTTCTGGCACTTTTCCAAACTGGGTTTAACCAATGAACTTACAGAAATCTGACATGTGCCTGGTCCATAATGACATATCACCTGCCATTCTAGTAATTTGTCTCTACTCCCTTCAATCCATTCACCCAACCACTGTCTGATGAGCTTTCCTAAAGCAATCTCTGATCATGAAAATACCTCTGCTCAAAAATCTTCCAACAGTTGCCTTGTCCTGGAGAGGTGTTTCTCAATGTATGGAACTCCCTTTTGGAGGATGCTAAATGTTGTGAGAATCCAAAGGCAGTATGAGCAAATGAATTTGGGCAACGCTAAATTAAACAAAATGAATCAACTTTCTTTATGTCAGGATCATCACTGATAAGATATTGTAAATTGCCCATAGGGCTATGCAGCATTTCCCAAACTTATTCAATTATGGCCCCCTCCTCCTCTCTACCCACAGCATCTCATGGAAATAGTGTTCTGTGGAACACACTATGGACATGCTGGATATGCTGGCATAGAGAATAAAATCCTGGGTTTCAAGGCCCGGTTGTCTAGGCTGTTGAAGCCTATTTTCCTTGCTGAACCCTTGTTCCAGGAAACAAACCACTCACTGTGCCTTCTTATGAATACATCGCTGCCTCTGGACATTTTGTGTTTTTCCCTGTTCCTATTGTCCTTTTTCCTCTTTACATGTTGAAATTTACCTGCCCTTCCACACACAGCTCCGTGCTACCTCTTCCAGGAAGCCTTGTCTGAAATAACATGATATTTTTAAAAATTTTGGCAAAATACACATTTATGAAACTTAACATCTTGACCATTTTTAAGTGCACCATTCAGTGCTAATGAAAAATACATTCATATTTCTGTGCAATCATCACCACCATCTGTCCACAGAACTCTTCATCTTGCAAAACTAAAACTCTGTGCCCATTAAACAATTCCCCAACCTTCCCTCTCCGCAGGCCCTGGCACCACCATTCTCCTTTCTGTCTCTATGAATTTAACTATTCCAGGTGCCTCATGTATGTGGAATCATCCAAGATTTGTCTTTTTGTGACTGGCTTATTTCACTTAGCCTAATGTCTTCAAGGTTCAACCATGTTGTAGTGTGTGTCAGAATTTTATTCCTGTTTAAGACTAAGTAATATTCCATTGTATGGATAGATGACATTTTGTTTATCCATTCATCTATTGGGCTCATGGGCTGCTTTCACCTTTTTGGCCATTGTGAATAATGCTGCTATGAACACGGATGTGCAAATATATGTTTGAGCCTTTGTGCTCAATTCTTTTGAATTTATACCTGGAAGTGGGGTTGCTGGACTATATGGTCATTCTATTTGTAATTTTTGGAGGAACCGGTACTGTTTCCATGGTGGCCACACCATTTTACATTCTTGAAACTACATGACTTTTTAACAGCTGTCTATGTTAATTATCATTTTCTGTTATGTTTTTAGCCCTTTATATAAGTCTTCTCTTCTCTGTTTTGTAAGTTTATAAACATTAAGATCCATGTCCAATTTTTCTGTTTCTTCCCAGATGTCTGGACTAGTGTCTTAATGTAGTGCTCACTGCTGTACTGCCCATTATTCATGTGCCTCACTGCTTGCTATACTGAATTTCTATCTACACTGACATCCTTCTAATGGTACTCACAAAGAGTCACACATACACACTCACATCCTAATCTTCCTACTCTTCATCATGGTAAATGAAGCCTCTACCAAATGATATCAAGGAAAATCAAGATATTTCTTAGCACCAAGAATATTGTCCTGACACACCAAAGTGCCCCAAAACATTGAGTGGAGATGGTGCTTTTCCAGTGTTAGTTACTTGTTGTATCAGAACAAACCCACCTCACAGATTCACAAGTATTGCTAGGGTCTGGATGTTTGTATCCTCCCCCACCCCCAAATCTATATGTTGAAACTCTAATCCGCAATGTGATAATATTTGAAGGTGGGGCCCTTGGGAGGTAATTGTTTGAATGAGGTCATGGGGATGGAGACCCCATGATGATTGGTGCCCTTATAAGGGGATAGAGACCAGAGCTCCCTCTCTGCTATGTAAGGACACAGGGATGGGGCACCTGGGTGGCTCAGTCGGTTGAGCGTCCAACTTTGGCTCAGGTCATTATCTTGCAGTTCTTGAGTTTGAGCCCCTCACTGGGCTCTGTGCTAACAGCTCAGAGCCTGGAGCCTGCTTAGGATTCTGTGTCTCCCTCTTTCTCTGCCCCTCCCCTGCTCATGCTCTATCTTTCTCTCTCTCTCTCAAAACAATAAATAAATAAATAAATAAATAAGCCTTAAAGATACAGGGAGAAGGCAGATATTTGCAAACCAAGAAGAGAGTCCTCACCAGGAATCAAGTTGGCTGGCGCTTGATCTTGGACTTCCCAGCCTCCATAACTGTGAGAAATAAGAGTCTGTTGTTTATGCCACCCAGTCTATGGTACTCATTCTTATTTTTTTAATGTTTATTATTTACTTATTTTTTGAGAGAGAGAGAGCGCACAGTGGGGGAGGAGCAGGGAGAGGGAGACAGAAGATCTGATGCAGGCTCCATGCTGACCGCAGAGAGCCCCATGCAGGGCTTGAACTCATGAACAGCAAAATCATGACCGGAGTGGAAGTTGGACACTTAACTGACTGAGCCACCCAGGTGCCCCCATGGTATTTGTTATGGTAGCCCTAACTGACCAAGATAGGATACAAAACTGGAAGGCTTCCAGGTAGCTCCTGACCTCCCCTTCAAGGTCAGGTTTGGTACCTTGCTTCCATTCCCATCCTAGAGCACAGTTTCTCTGTTGAATGAAGATGGTGACATCTCCATCTTTCCTACCTGAGAAGGAAACAAAGGGGGATGGGGAGAGGCTCCTCAGCATTCTCAATCCCCACTACTTTGGGAAGAAGACAACCACACAAGCAGGCCTTTTTTTTTTTTCTGTTTTCTCTTTTACATTCTTCTCCCATAGCTACTGTCCTTTTCTCAGGTTAACATTTAAGTTAGGGAAAAAAATCAGCTACTTAGAATTTTGAGCAAATGTTAATCACCAACAGCAGTCTTAGTAATCTGCTTTTAACATTTCTCCTGAGGTGGGCAAGGCTAATTTAGTTAGTCAGTGGAGGTTCTGTCTGCTATTAACCTCTTCACCTCTTTGTCTTTCCCAAGTCTAGTTGCTTTTGCAGGGTTTAATTGGATTAGGGTTAGGGTCTCAGATACTTTCAGATCTGGAACCTTTATTAGATGAGACAATGGAAAACAGGAGGTATGGGGGTTGGGGGACAGTAATTCAATGTCCGGCTCACAGGAGAGAATTAAATCCAGAATTAGTGAGGCCTGGGGGCAGGGTCTTTCTGTGGGGATTTTTTTCAGGTCCCAGATTACTGTCTGTCCAGGAACCCCTGGGAGATGAGGACATAGGCATTTCTGGTGCTTTTCTCCACCCCCCCTTTTTTCTTTCTTAGTAAAGAGATAAGAAGTATTGGTGGCTTGCTAGGGAGAGAGCACAGTAAGATAGAAGCAGTGTGGTGTTGTGAAAAGCACCAAATGTTATATAGTGGTGGGAAAAAAGTAACAATTTGTGGTCTTCACAACCAGCTTCTCTCATAAACTAAACTTGACCCTGAAGCTTGCTGGGATCTTGGCACCAGGGTCAGAAGTGATCAGCATTTCAAACCACAGGACTCCAGAAGATGTGATGGGCTCTGGTGCTGAGGCCTTCCGAGGAGGGAAGATATAGGAGAGAGATACCAGTCTGGTGGATTTGAGTCCAGAAATAGGATATTCTACCAGGATCTCCATCACAAGTCCAAGGGCACCATTCACAGCACATTGGTGGTCACAGGACATTATGGTAGTAACTGGCCAGTACCTTTTTCTAGATGGACACCCCTACCTTAAACCCACAGTTAACATGGGAGTTCCATGCCTACACCTAACTCACCTTGACCAGTTGGGACTTTCCATCTCTTTGGTCAGGTTGATTGGCCCAGGGGTGGGAACCTGACCTAGGCTGGGCTATCAAATGTAAAACCCAGGAAAATCCCAATGGCCACATGTCTTGCTGTGTAGATCTGGGAAGCAGAGGCCAGTTTGCAGAAAGAGAAGAATTAAATACATGCAGAAAGGCATAGAGACAGAAGACTCAAAGAGTGCATGTTTCCAGCCATCCTTTAGTTACAACCAGATTCTTGTATAGAGTTTCATGAATCACTAAATTCCCCTTCATGTTTAAGCTGGTTCACATTGGGTGTCTGTGACTTGAAATCATCAGAGTTCTGAATAATATGCCAGGGGTCAAGGTCAGGGATGTAAACATGCTACTGTTTGAAGTCCTTCATCAGATTTGGAATAGGAGTCCTCCAATGGTCATCTCACCCTCAGGAATTGGAGGCAGGCAAGAAGGGTTTCAGAGACCCAACCAACGAGGAAGGTTTGAGGATTTAAGCACAAAGTGCCAGGAGACATGTAATGATCAGAGGGCATGCAGGTGACCAGGGTGACTATCTGATATTAGACTTAGGGTGGTAAGATTTTATTCAGTGGGTAAGGACTGCTGACTCCACTCCATTTGTCAGAAGTGCCTCAGAGTAATGATTGTCACAGCCACAACAAAATCCAATCAAAAAATGGGCAAAGGACTTGAACAGACATTTCTCTAAAGAAAATATATAAATGGCCAATAAGCAAATGAAAAATGCTCCAACACCACTAGTCTTGAGAAAAACGCAAATCAAAACCATGACGAGATACTGCCTCATATCCACTAGGGTGACTGTTATTAAGAAAAAAACAACAGAAAATAACAAGGATTGGCAATGTTGTGGCAAAATTGGAATCCTTGTGCACTGTATGTGGGAATGTAAAATGGTGCAGCCACTATGGAAAACAGTATGGTGGTCCCTCAAAAATTTAAAACTGAATTGTGTCCCTCCCACCCCAACTTCATATGTTGAAGCCCTAACTCTCCACATGATGGTATTTGGAGACAGCAAATAGTATTTGGCAAATGGTATGTGGGAGGTGATTAGGCTTGGGTGAGGGTGGGACCATCATGATTGCCCTTAAAAGAAAAGACCAGAGTTCTCTCTTTCTCTCTCTTTGTCACATGAAGACACTGCAAGAAGGCAGCATCTGCAAGCTGGGAAGAGAGCTCTCACCAGAATCCGACCATGCTGCTTCTCTGATCATGAACTTCCAGCCTCCAGAACTGAGAGAAAATAAATTTCTGTTGTTTAAGCCAGCCAGTCTGTGGTATTTTGTTATGGCAGCCTGAGCTGACTAAGACATTATATGATCCAGCAATTCCCACATGCAATCTGGCCCCAAACTTTCTTTCTGATATATTGTCATTATACCTAGGCTTAGCCCTGCAGACTCTCCACATCCCTGGATGGTCCTCAAGCTAATCTTTCCATTTGGGATGCTCTCCCCCACCTCAATATCCCACGTGTCTCTTGAAGTTTCCCTAACTCTCTCATTGGAAAAGGCATCTCTTTTGTTTAAACTCTCCTAGCATTTTGACTACTCTCTCATATGACACCAATCACATTTGTCTTAGTTTTTCTACTGGTCTGTAAGGTTATTGAGGGCAGAGAGGGAGTGAGTCCTATGGATCTACAAGTTCCTCCTAGCTGACATCAATGTTTGACACACAGCAAGATTTTAATAAAAATTGCTTGAAAAATGAATATGGGGAAAACTAGAAAAGATCCGTAATTAACAGTATGAGAAATTAGCACAGAATTAAATTTAGGAGCATGTCCCATACTCGTGTCTATTTTCTCTCACATACAATTTGGTCTGTGAATAGGAACAAATGTCAGTCACTAGTGTGACCACGTTAGTCCTGTCATTTCTGCTGCACAGATGTACCAAGTTATTGCTGCCAAGAATAACCCTCCACGAAAGCCTTGCTATCCCTGCTCCTTACACATGCACATAGCAAAATAATCCTAGTGATTCCAGAAGGCTTCATGGAATCACAGAGGGGAAAGTCAGGAGGGGATCATCTCACAGACCCTGGATAGAGCAATGAACAGGCCTTGTCCAATCTGGAGTCTAAGGAAGAGAAGGAGTCATTCCCTGTGTCTGGGGAGGGATGGACCCTGAGAGTAATGGTCAGTGAGCATTTATTGAGCACTTACTATATGCCAAGTATTATGCTGAAACCTGCATTGTCTGGCATGGGAGCCACTAGCTACATGTGGCTAGTGACCATTTGAAATATGACTACTACAACTGAAGAATGGAATCTTTAATTTAAGCTTAAAAACAGATGCTCTGTTTAGTTATTAGAAAATGTTAAAAAATGGTTAGAACTAACTTGGGCATGTGAATTTACCTCTTTATACACTGTATGAAACTGAAATACAAAGCAAGTATTTCTGATGAAACTTTAGCATCTGAATTGAGAAGCATGGCAAGTATAACATCCATATTAAGGTTTGAAGATTAGCGATCAATAAAAGAATGTTAAATATCTTAGTAACAATTTTTATATTGATTACATGTTGGAATTATAATGTTTTGGGTTATATATTGGGTTAAATAAAACATGATTAAAATTCAAGTCACATTCAAATTCAAGTTCTTTTTACTTAAAATGTGGCTATTAGAGAATTAAAAATTCCATATATGCTTGCACATAATTCTGTTGAATAGTGCTCTGTGCTATGCTAAACATTTTAACATGCATTGTCTACCTTAATCCTGACAACAACTCTAAAAAGTAGATAGCATGATTATCATCACTTTTTTGCAGAATATGCTCAGAGAGGTTTAGCAGCTTACCCTGTCACATAGCCTAGTGATGGAGTCAAGAATCAAACGGAGGTAGTCTGTTGCCAGAGCTTGCAGTCATATACACTATGCTATGCTCTCTCTGGGGGCTGAGGGCTACACTTGAGCATACAGGATTTTCTGCTTGGGTGCCAGAATCACAAAGGGTCTCATATATAGACTTTTTGGTAATATTTTTGGAAGATGCTATACATACTGCACAGGTTGAGTAACAGAATTGAAAGCAGACATTAATCATGTAATTTCAAATTCTTAACTATAGGCCTATAAAATACATCACAAGTTTGGTAACCCTGCTTTTGGCATGTCTTAATTTTATAATATCCTGGAAGTCTCAAAAAATGGAAGAAAACCAAATCCCTCTAGACTTCTGGGAGGCCCTGGTATTGCATTAAATAATGTTCCTAGATGCCCCAAATGCTGTCTTGGATAGGTTTTAGTCAATAGAATGAGGAGTGGTTCAGGAATTGAATAAGACAGGTTTAATGCAATAGGGATGCAGTATGGCCTGGCAGCAAGATTATGCTCCTAACTTCTCATGCTCTGATGTTGCTATTGATTAATTGTCCACAAGAAGATGGCAAGATGCTGAGGTAGAAGGGGAAGAGTGGAAAGACGAGAGACATTTGACATTTTCCAAATCCAAGTTTTCTAAGAGGTTGGCAGAAACCTGGGAAGGCAGTTACTGTATGTGGTGGAAAAAGTCACAACCCCTTCTGCTTCTCGCCCTACAAGAACCTCCTCTGGGTCCTGGCTTTGCCATTGTCCAAAACATAGATGCACTGTGGCGACAGGACACAGTCAGGGTGTCAAGGACAAGAGGGGGCTCCATTAGACAAGGGAAGGGTCAACTAGAGAGAGGAAAGTAAACAAAACCAATGCTGGACTGTGGCAAAGTCAAGCTCTACTCAATTCCAATTTTGCCTGGAATTCCTTTGAGCCTGCTTTGGATTCTGGAGTGAAGTGGGCTCACCATGTCATACAGTCCAGCATTTAATTGGATAATTAATTGTGATTCATGAAACAGCGAAATCAGAATTCACAATTATGCAGAGTGACATGAGATGGCTGGCTTTAAATGTGGTGGCCATAGCCTGGGCCAGTTAGACATTTATTATGCAAAAATCACAGGTGTTTTTGTTAAAGGCTCTGGGTACTCTTCCCTGCCTTTCTTAAGTACTAGTATAATGTCAGAGCTTAAGGAGAGAGCCAACAAGGATTCATTTGAGGTTCTTGGAATGTGCTTTTTTATCTATGTGTTTGGAGCATTGGTCTGTCTGGCAACAATGCTTTCCTCACACACAAAAAATGGGAAAGTTGATGCTTCTCTGCTTTCCCACTTTTAGATGCCTTTACGAGAAACTCCAACAACTGAATCCCACTTGTTACATTAAGCATCTCTTCTAAAATAGAAATATCTCTGGGAAAGTTAAGAGACTAAGCCATTCACATATTGGTAGGAGATGGCTTGACCTCACTGATTTTCTCCTTTAACACCTATTGAGCATTGAGACTACAGATGTTTTCACGGGGTTGGGAGAAGGACAGAAGGGAATAGAAATTGGTATTTATTTATTTACTTACTTACAGCACAACCCCATGGGGCAGACCGTGAGTAAGATGTGGTTAGGGGTGATGAAGGGAGAAATCTGAGTAAAAGTGTAATTAGAAAGTAAAAGTGCTCTACAAGGAAGATAGAAGGATTCCAAAGAAGAGGTGTGTGTGTGTGTGTTTGTTTGTTTGCTTTGTGTTTTTTTGTTTGTTGTTTGTTGTTTGTTGTTCTGAATGTATGTCTGGGACGGGGCACGTACACAGTCTCTACAATGCATGGACTACTTGGAAATTGAACTCCAGACACCTGGATGAGTTAAGCAGGGCTAAGGCTAGGGGACGAACCAGAAACATCTTTATTCATTCTCTGTGAGGTCACTCCATCTATCCTCTGCCCAAAAGCCTTGAATGCACAACTGAAGCTTTTCTGCAAGGAAAGCAGGACAAGCAGCTGCTAATTTAATCAGATCCAATTTGGTGGTATTTACTGAGCCTTATGTGTAAGGCACTTTCTTAACAGTGTCCCAGACCTACATGCACCCTCACTTCCTTCCTCTGAAAAAACTGACCATCCCATTTCCAGGCCATGATGAAAGCCTTCAGCCTCCTCTGGCTTCATCAGAAGGGGAGGGACCTCCAGGTGGCTCAGGGAGGCCTCAGCTAAAGCCAGTTGCTCTGACATTTTGTTTTCTCTCCATTTGATTCTGATGCCGACACTATACAGGTTGCTAGAGAACTGCCAGAGATAAATGTAAGAACACATTAGAGCATTTAAAGCATTATTTCAAAGTGGGAGCGGGGAGGAAGGGAAAACAGACGAAGAAGTCTCTTCCTGCTGTCATGATGATTTTTACTTTTATTTTCCTGTTTCCAGAGCACCAGTTAGAGGAAGTGCTTGCTTCTGTATGTTAGAACTCAGGGCACACAAATAAAAGGAGGCAAAAAACAACTTTTTTTTTTTTTAAGGCTCTTGCCCCCAGTTGTGTCAGCTCCACATGGTAAGGAGCGAAACAGGAATGGTTTCCAGGGCATCTGTGGGAGAGACAAAAGCTGTCTCCTCATCTCTGAAAATGGTGCCTTTCCCGAATTGCATTTTCAAGTTTCCCTCCTTGAAATGTGAAATGACATGGTCTGGGCACTCTGTTAGAGTCCAAGGTGTTATATATATGCGGTAGCTCAGCTCACAGGCGGCCTCTGGGGGGTGGGGCGGGTAACAGGAGAGCCAGGATGGAGGGGAAACCCTAAGGATGAGGCACCCTAGGGGCGCCTGGGTGGTTCAGTCAGTTGGGCCTCTGACTTCGGCTCGGGTCATGATCTCACATTCGTGGGTTTGAGCTCCGTGTTGGGCTCTGTGCTGACAGCTCAGAGCCTGGAGCCTGCTTCTGATTCTGTGTCTCCCTCTTTCTCTGCCCCTCCCCCTCTCATGCTCTGTCTCTCTCTGTATCAAAAATAAATAAAACATTTAAAAAATTTAAAAAACAAAGGATGAGGCACCCTTGCTTCTGGCTGAAACAGGCTACTCCAAAAATGGCTCCAGAAAAAGGAAGCCCAGAGGTGGTGAAGAGAGAGTAGAAAAACTTAAATTTTCTTTTTTAAAAAGTGGTGATTGTATACTTCAACTGCAAAGAAGAAATCTCTCTCAAAAGGAGGGAAAAAAGTCTGAAAGTATCCCCCTCCCCAACTGGGCTAAGTGCTGGGACAAACAAAATGACGATGTGCCCTGTAAATCATCTTGGGGTGGGGGAGGGGTTTGAATAGAGGCAAAGGGAAAAAAGCAGAAGCCAGGCATAGTGTTAGCTGATTCCAGCAGAGGCAGTAAGCAGCAAGGGGCCTGGGCTATGGGATACATAATTGGCTAACGAATAATAAAGCCAAAATTGGATATTAACAGCAATTAGTTTCTGTAGAAGCACTAGGGAAAAGAGCTGCAGAAAACCCCATTGGGCCTTAAACTGAGGCAATCTGAAATTAAACCAGTGTCTCAATTAAATGGGAATAAATATTGCCACATCAATCTGTGTAAGTGTGAGAGGGGGCTGAAGGGAGGCCCCCTGTGAAGCTCAGGTGCACTTTCCTGTATGTCAGAAGTTTCCCGGGCATGACCTTTGCCAGGGTCATGACAGGTTCTGGTCGGGACCTGTGGTCTCTTGAGACAGTTGGCCTCCTTTTCCTGGGGCACATGACCTTGAGACCAGGACTCTAACGGTTATTTCAGGGCACTGGCCTGTTAATATAAAGGAGCCTCACATCATGGACTCTGCACCCTGGTGGGCCTAGCAGGTGAGGAAAAGTAGGGAATCAAGTTCTTTTTAAAGGAGAGACCGTGCCCAGGGGACCCGCAAGCCTCCTGGGAGAGGGGCAGGGGTTTGGAGGTTCATGAAGAAAGAGCATGTCTGCTTCTCTCTTTCAGAGAAGGTCAACTTCTCAGCGGCTCCGTTTTCTCCGGCATAAGACTAGCACTAAGGCTGAAGGAGAAATGTGTATTTTCCTTCTGGGTTGAGGGTTTTGTGTTGTTTTGGCTTCTTTAGAGAGTGCGGTGAGGGTGGGGAAAGAGGATGTTGGGGATGATGAGGATGTGTGGCTGGGTCTTGGGGGAAGGTGCCCCCTGCCCTGGCCCCATAGCCCCGTCACCGTCACCGTGGGTATGGGGACTAGGGGAGCCTGGGCGCTGTAAAGGGAAGCCACGTAGGATGCACTGGGGCGGAAATAACCTCCCCTTCCAAAAATCCACCCTTAAAGTGCTTTCACCTGGGGGCCGGGTTGGCGGCGAGGCAGGGGAATGGCCAAACGGTGACTTTTCGGTAGAGCTCCACTCCCAGCCTCCTCCCTGGGCTGTGCCCGCCCCTCTTTCTCGCACATTCTGCGGCTTTCTGGCTTTCTGCGGTGTGGGATGAGGTCGTGGAGACTGCAGCTTCTAGAGTAGACAGGAAGGCGGCCTGGAGGGGGATGAGGGGAGAAGAACGGCCCCTGGCCGTCCAAGAGCGAAGGCTGGGCCCGGGGTCTAGGCCACAGCCTGAGGCTGGGCAAGCGCTGGGGTGCCGGGAAGGGAGGACATTCCCTTCTGCCAAGGCCTTTGGTTTGCCACATCCTATTTTTCAAAGCTAAAGATGTACCCCCGCCTTGGCCCTGCCCCCATTCCCACCCCGACTCCGTAATTATCTCTAAAGTTGACGTCCTGTGTCCATCTGGTGCTTGAGCCAAATTGGGAAACGGAGGTGAGGAGGTGATCTGATCGGCAGAGGGAAGAGGTGGGCCCTCCGGGGCTGTCTTCACCGCGGGGGGTCTCCATGTCTACCTGCACCTCGGATCAGTCCCAAGCTTTGGGAAATGCGGGACGACCCAGGGCCTTGGGGCCCGGCGCCTGTTCATCTTCGCCTTGCTCAGTATAGAGGTCTCAGGGGCATTGGAGAAAGAGAAAAGAGAAAGCCTCCTGCGCGCTGGAAATCAGGTCACTGGGAAGCCCTGGGCATGGGGCCGCGGGCCGGGTGGGTGGCGAGGCCTCGCCGGGTATCCCCCGCCACCTAGGCTGGACGGCACACTCCCCGCTCTGCGGGAAGAACTGCCTTAAACAGGCTAGGCCAAGTAGCAAGTTGAACTTTCTGCGACAGCACTGCCTCCTAGATTCTAGGTCTCAATATTTGTACATGTTTAAGAAGTAGACTGGATTTTAATTTAAAATAAACCTGCCCCCACTTTAATTCTGAGAAAGCCCCTAGGGATCCTGGAGGTTTATTTGGGGAGGGCTTATGCAGCCATGACCCAGGTCCTCATTTCTGGGGAAACACTCCGTAGGACAAAAGGGAGAAGAGTAAGATAATGAGAAGGTGAGCCCTATTGAGAGCTGCTGACACTTCATTTCTGACCTGGAACATTTTTTGCTCTCAATAAGGCCTGCGTTTTTTCCAGGCCATCTAAATTTGGTGCAGGTCTCTCCAGGCCCCAGGCATCCGGGATAAGGTGGCACACAGCAGCACACATTGACTGGACTGAAGCCCCTTTGAAGTCCTTTCTTTTGTCCTAGGTCTACATTGGAGATGCAATGAACTATTAAATGTTTTAGTCGTTTGTTTTTTTTTTTTTAAACTGGAGTCAAATTGAGTAAGACTTGGCAAAAACACCCCAATGAAAGAATTATAGATGGGACTTGGAAAAAAATCTTTATTAGGTATCATAATTCTCATAATTGTTATTATTGACATATTCATCACCGTGAATCAGCCAGGCAAGCCTCAAACACATACTACCAGCACAGCCCTCAGTCCCCGTTGACTCATGGGGCTCTAAAACCACCCACAGAGTAGATGAGGGAGGCTCCATCTGTCCTAGGGAGAGTGCTTTGCAGCTGCCCCCAGAGGGCTCCATTCTAAGGTTGGAACATGGGGGTGGGGGTATTATGTAAGTTCAGTAGAGGCAAAGAGAAAATTATTTCCCTGTGGAGACAGTATAGATGGATAGATTTCTCTGTGTGTGTGTGTGTGTGTGTGTGTGTGTGCGCGCGCGCGTGTGTGTGTGTTTACATGCTTTCCTATGTTAGCGATGGATATGGTTAGGAGAGAAAATGTATATATGTGCGTACATGGGCATATGCCTGTGGGGAGAGCACCCTTCTGCCCAATTATTTATTTCTCTGGCTAAGGCTCCTCATGCAGCCACAAAAACTGTCCCTGCTCCCCACCCCTTTGATGACAGAAATGATAGAGGAATTTACCTTAGCTTTTGTTAAAAGATCAATTTCTTTTCTGCTTAAACAGAGATCTTGGCCTGGGCCGTCGCTGGCAGAGGAAAGAAGAATATTACCATTTTTTCCTTTGATGCATTTCTAAATCCATCTTAATGTATCTCATACTGTCACCTTGGGCAACATATGAGCTCCCATGGTCACGAGGACCATAATGATGGTGATGTGTGTGGACTCATGGGGGTTGTCTTAGCATATTCAGTCAGCAATCTGGCTCAACACGTCCTGTGTTTTAAAAATCATGTATTTTTCCCTTCGTTTAAGCCACAGGATGTAATTAGGGGGGCTCAAATGGACAGGGAGGGGATGTTGAGAAATGCCTTGGAAGAGCATCAATCTTCAGTTTTCTTACATAAATATCACGAGGCATAAATAGGCCCAGAATATAGCAGAAGGGAAGAAGCTAGGACTGACCTTCACTCAGATACCTCTATTTGGTGAACACAAAAGAGGCCTTGAAATTACACCAGGGGCAGAGTGGTGCATTCATCTCTGCCATTTGCAGCCATTAAAGCCCCACAAAAAATACGTTTCATAATGAGACCTGGTGAACACAGGAAAACCCCACACCCATGCACACAGACCCGGCAAACCTAGAACACTCCCACACCCATTAAAGCTTTCTGGAATAAGAGTTTACATAAGTAATAAAAAATATGCCCCTCCCTTATCAGCAGTGGGAACCTGGCAGGCCTTGTCCATGGTGCCTGTGGTTGAAGCTCTCAGGGAGAAGCGTGTTAGGTTTCCACCTAAAAGGGCCATTACTTGGGGGAGGCATCTGGAGATTGTGCTGACGGGCAGGCACATCAGTGAAGGGTACAGCCCTGTCTGATGGAGTTATGGGGAAGCAATCAGAGATGAATCTCACTATCGTGAGGTCATCGGTCATCGGAGGATTAAACTGTGCCCCCCAAAACCACAAGAGCAGCCTTCTTAGGGAGAAGAGAGGGGAGAGGCAAGGGGATTTACACCCCAAGGAGGCACCATTTGGAGGATGGTCTGTTTTGAAGGCAGTGGCTGCCTGTGTCTCTTAGGACAACCCTGGCTAAGGTTCAGGGGCCAGAGAAACTGCTCCCTCTCCTGTCCTTTAGCCAAACTTGCCTTCTGGGACTTGAAGGATAGCACCATGCCTGCAGTTTGCGTGATGAAAACTGCAGCCTTCTCTCTGCAGGGGTAAGCAGATTGTGGCACATTTCTGCAAAGAAGGTTCTGGGAGTATCTGGATGAGGTACAGTGCACTTAACCTCACCTGGCTCCAGATACTCCTTTAGAAGGGCAAAGGAAGAACCTAAGATCTAATAATTACACAGTGATTGGCACATAGTAGGTACTTAATAAATATTTGGGAGGAAATGTGGCTGGGGATCCAGGGTATCCTTAAATGCTAATTTGCTTAGTGTGCTAGACTGAGGCTTTGAAGAGGAAAGAATGCCTCAGTAAGCTTCACCTGAAACTCCTTGAGGCCTTGATTAACATGTCAAGAATCAGACTAAAATCCTAAGCATCCCTTATGGGCTTGGCCTTGCAAAGACAGGCCTCTGCCAAGGGTGGGGAAAGGGATGCAGCCAGCTTCCTGGTAGGAAGATCCAGCACTCGGCTTCCTTTCTCTGCAGGGACCTGCCCTCCCCAATTTTCTCCACCTGGAAATTTATGAGTTTAGGTCTTGCCACCATCCACTGCAGTGAGGGGGGCTCTCTAGGATCAGCTGCTGCTCTGCCTCGAGTGCTGGGGAAGAAGGCCTGATTTGGGAAGCAGGTTCTTCAGAATGAGGGAAGGTTAGCCCTTTCCATTTCCTGACAGCCCCTTTCAAAACAGGCTTTCCTCGGAATCAACACTTGTGCACATTCTGTTTTTCCTTCAGTTCAGATTTAGGAAGGAATTCATCCCCTCCCCCCTTTGGTACATGTAGGTTACTGCGCTGCTCCCTTCCTCTGCATCTCCTGGATCTCTGCCTGGAACTACAATTACAGCCGCAAGGAGGAAGTGAGATGCTCCTAAGAGCCCTGGCCACGCTTTCAGCCCTGATTGAGCTTATGAACCCTCCAGGAGTTTGTTCCTTCTTCCTTCTATATCCCAATGACTTCCTTAAGCTTGTCAGGTGCCCACAGCTCTACAGCAAAGAATGACAAACACCTCCCTCCTCCCTTTCAACTGGCTACCCACCCCCCAACCTCAAGGAGAACACAATATATCTGTGGTCCAAGCCCTGGCACAGACTGCCAGTCTTATGGATGCCAGATTATTTTTTTAAAGGGCAAACCAAAAGCTAAGCCCAGAACAAAAACACAGCCACGGAAGGTGTCGACCCACATACAATGCGCCCCGAGCCCAGCAAAAAATATGCACACAGAAGCACTCCGTAATGCGCTCACAGGCGCACCCCACCCCCCGCTTCCGCCCCCATCGCATCTGTGCTTGCACAGATCTGTTTCTGTCACAGAATCAGCTTCTCTCCCTGAGTCTGTCTGCTTCTCTAAGCCCCTGTCTGTCACAAGCTGCACACCTCCCCACCCCAAGGGCTCCGGTTCGGGGTTAGCCCAGCCGGCGGGAGCCCGAGACCCCTCCCGCCCGAAGCCTCGGCGCAGAGCTCTGCGGAGGGCGCATCCGCTCTGTGGCTCCTTCCCGGCGGGCCCTCGCGGACCGACGGTGCTCAGCCAGCCCCATTCTTGGCATTCACCGCGTGCCTTAATTGTATGGACATTTAAATCAAGGTCCGCTGTGAACACGGAGAGAGAGGCCTTTCTCCTGAGGAAGTAAAGAAGGAAGGACAGGTGGAAGAAAGGAAGGGGGGTGGGGAGAAGATGGAATGAGAAAACAAGGAAAAATAAGTAAAAAGAAGCGCGCGTGCGTGCGCACTGACAGCGGGGAGAGGGATGGGGGTGGGGAGGCAGGGAGAACAGGACCACAGCATCCTCCCTACCGCAGCTCCCCCAATCACACAGACAATGAGATAACAGCGACGTCTTCCAAAGGCTCTTTGTTCTCCCCCATCCTTTCGGATCCAGGCTTTTTCCTGCAAAGCGGAGGGGGTGGAGGGTTGGGGGTGTGGGTGGAAGTGGGAGACGGAGGGGTGCCTCCCCCGTGTTAATTACCCCGACTCCCTTACCCCCTTCCTCACGCCTCGCCTCCCCTGCACCTCCAGACAATGAAGAAAAAAGAAAGAAAGAAAGAAAGAAAGAAAGAAAGAAAGAAAGAAAGAAGAAAGAAAGAGAAAGAAAGAAAACAAAACCAACCCCACCTCGCCCCAGCACAGCAAACCCTACCCATCCATCTCTCACTCTCAGTTTAGTCCAGTAAACTGAGGGGGCCAGGAGGAGGAAGTCGAGGGCACAGAAAGCGGAGGGCAGCGGGGGCTTGGCAGCAGCTGCCAGGGCAGGGCGCGCCGCCGCCGCCTTTACCTCGCTGGCTGAGCGCGGGCGCAGCCCGGCCGGGCGTGCCGCAGGGGCGAACTGCCGCGCTCCGGGCCGGGATCTGGGGAGTCAGCCTTCCGAAACTCGCCTGCTGCAGTCCTCTTGCTCAGGTCCCAAGTGGTGGAGGGGAAAAAGGAAAAGAGGGGGGAAAAAAGGAAAAAAAAAAAAAAACCCATAAGAGCGAGGCCCATCTGGCCCCTCATCAGCTTTGTCAAGTCTTGCATACGCTAAAATGCTAATGACCTAGATAGCTCATGCAAAATGCAGCAGGGAGGGAGGGAGTGAGGGAGGTGGGAGGGAGGAAGAGAAAGAGTGATGGGGGAGAGCGAGGGAGGAGGAGACGGAGGGGAGGGGAGGAGGGGGAGGAGGGAAGGAGGAGGAGAGAGGGGAAGAGGGGGGAGAGGCAGAGGGGGGCACAGAGAGAGAGAGAGAGAGAGAGAGAGAGAGAGAGAGAATATGTATGTCTTCGAAACACCCCTACCACTCTCCTCACCCCACCCCACCCCACCCCAAACTGTCAACGGGCTTTACCAGGTAAAGGGTGGGCATAGATTTAAAAGGTCACTCGTGTCTAATGCAGCTGGATCCCTAGGTCAAAAGAGGGGGGAGGAACAGAGGATGAGAGTCCCCAAAGCCAAAGGGATAATAAGACATTATTTTAAGCCCCCTCCCTCCATGCCCTCCTCCACCTCTCCACTCTGTTTACACACAAATCCAGACGTCTCCTTAAGTGTGTACATGGACATACCAATTTTTCATCAATTTCTCAGAGCTTCTGTTGGCAGACACACATATTCTCCTCCCCAGTGAAACTCATCCTGTGAACCCGAAGGGGTTTAAGAAAAACTCTTCCCCCCCCCCCCAAACCCTCCTCCAGCTGGCCAGTCCCCACTCACCTAACCCTCGCCCAACTCTCCCGTTAGCACCCTGGACAACATCTCGGATGTCTACTTTTCTCTAAGTCTTCTACTTCCCAGCCTCTTCTCCAACACCTGGATCTCGGGAAGGGGAGGCAGGGGAGCAGGAAAGCCAACTTAAGTCTACCTGATCTCCCACCATTCAGTTCTCTTTCCCAGAAAAACTAAACAAAACCAAACCTTACCCCTCTCCAATAATGTCATCGTTCAAGCATGCCCAACGGATAAATAAAATTCAATCCGAATACCCGCAGAGGTCCGCACGCTTCATGGGCGCTCTTTGGCACCGGAGATCACTCCAGGTCCCAGGCAGCGCTCCCGCGCGTCCCTTCTTGCCGAGCCCAAAGTGCTTTGTCCTGGGGTCCACTCAAGGTCTTCCTCTTTTTGTTCTTTTTAAGAGACTGGTCGCAGTCCGAAGTGTTTCAGCCAACCCATCGAAAGGCAGTAGATCTACTGGAATAAAGGGATCAAGATATATACATGCAGATGAATGAGGGAGGGATGCGGACAGGCAAAGGAAGCCCACATCTAGGGAGCGGCCGCCCCGGCCGGGCCCCAATTGCTTCCTTCGCTGGGGAACGGGCGGGTGGCGAGAAGGTTCTGGTGGTCGCTCCACCTGGCAGGAGGAAATGATAACCATGATAAGGAGCATCATGATGATGATCATGAGCATGATAAAAAATTCAGAATCTCCCTTTGGTGAACCAGAGCATGCGTGCAGGAGGGACTGCACTGCTGGCGGCAGCGGCCGGGGGGAAGGAGAGGAGCGCAGGAGGCAAAGGTTGTGGCGGCAGCACCCTCAGATGAATAATAATAACGCGCAGCGCAAGTTGCGGTTCAGCCTGAAAATCCAGCCCTCCGCGTGAACTCGCGTCGAGTGCGGATAGCAGGGGATGAGGAGGAAGGGGGGGAGGGGAGGGAGGTGAAGGGAGGGGGAGGCGGGTAGAGAGGAAGGCAGAAAGGGACAGACAGAATTTGGAGCCTTTTAATTTATCCTTACCAAGCCCTAATCTCGTTCGCCATCCTCTTTGGGTGAGGTCGATCTCCTTTTTAAAAATTATTATTCCTTTAACGGATTATTCAGCTAAAAGAAACCACATCTGCTGACTGTACCGAAAACAAGAGGATTAGGAGCCGGTCCACAGAACGGGGCCCGCAGCCCCCCACCCGCTCTCTGCACCAGCACACGTCATTCTCACTGCCCCCGGGTACCTCCCTCTCCTTCTTGCTCGGGGAGAGCTGTGCCAAGGAAAATGCGGATTTGGGGAAAGTGAGAAGTGGGAGCGCTCGGAAGAGCGGGAAAGCCAAGGTTGGAGGTGGCAATTCGCACCCCCACACTCACACGCGCTTCCGTTTATCCGTTTCTATCCTGGGCTAAGGGGGCGCCTTCGCGGTGCCCACAGGCGCGGCACCTGCAGTGAAGCGTGCCCTCCGCCCCTAAACGTAACCCCGGCTGCACCAGTCCCCGGCAGACTCCCTTCAGCCGTCCTGGGTGTCAAACCTATACCTTAGGTATACCTCCCCCCCCTCCCTTCCTCCGCCCCTGTAGCTTCAGCACCAGGGTTCGTCCACTCCCTGTCTCTCCCACTTTGGCAAATGCAGTGGGGGGCTCAGGGCACCCTCACGCCCCCTGCTTCTCGTCCCCAGGCTGGAGGCGCCAGACAGAGGTTTCCGCAGACCGCGGCGCGGGCGAGGCCCGAGGTGGGGGTGGATGGGGGGGTGGCGCTGCGGCGGATGCGGTTGACATCACTGCGGAGAGCACGCGGCTGTCCGGCCGCTGCAGCGCCCCGAGCGCCTTTGCACCTCCCCTCCTTCCCTCCCTGCCAGCCTCCAGCAGTGTCTGGGCAGGACACTGGCGAGGGTGGGGTGGGGTGGGGAGAAGGGTTGGTGGTGGTGGGGGAAGGTAGTCCCTTCCTCCACCCCCCGCCCCCCCCGCAGTCAAGGTGAATGTGAAGGAGAGCGGGAGCGCGTGCCCGCGCCTCTGGGTACGTGCGCGCGCCCCTCCCGGCTCCCCTCCTCCAGTTGCCCCCCCACCCCCACCGCCGCCTCCGCTCCCTCCAGTCCGCTAGCGCCGGCCGGGGCCAGATGGACTCCCGAGATTAGAGAGGCACAAAAGTGCGTCTCCACGTCCGGCCGCCACCCGTCCCGCGTACATTTAGACTCACTTCGGGGAGTCGCCTTTTGTTGTGTTGGTTGTGCCCGTGTAGTGTGTTTTTCCGGGAGCACGGGGTTAGCATGGCCTTAAGGAAGGACTCAGGATGAATCTGCCCATAAAAACAAAACCCAAAGACCCTCCCCAGACCAGACCCCCCACAAAAACCCAGCGCCAGCACTGAGAAATCTTCGGGCTTTGGGAAGAGTCAGTTCTGCAGTCGCGGGAGTCCACCTCAACCCCGGCGATTTCAGCACACGCAGGGCCCATCTGCTTCTCCTGTTCGGGCGTTTCTTTGATGACTTAAAAAAAAAAAAAACCCACAACAATAATAACAACAACAACCACAACCAAAACTGTTTCTTGGGCAGCATTGGATTCAATGCAAGGAGAGATGGATAGGTAGAGAAAGCCCCTGACAGTTAAAAGCTGCTCCTCATATCAGATGGCCCGTGCGGGGCGGCCGAGAGAGCGGTCCTGCGGGGGTCGCTGCAGATGGGCGCCCACCGAGCGGGAATGGTCCAAATGAATGGAGACCCTGGGCGCTGTCCTGCCAGCTTCAAGGCCATTTGGGCTCTTGTCAATTACTGGGTGTTTGTCCCAGTAAAAGAATAGCAATCTCAAAACCTCTTAGCACTGGCTTTTTGCCTCCAACAATGTACCACGAAAAGCTTAAAATAAGCAGTTTTTGTAAATTCTAAGACAAGGAAAGCTTTAGTTTAAATTGAAAAGGGAGACCGAGACAGGGAGAAACAAGAGACAGAGAAAGAATACGAGAATATAAAACACTCCTGCAATAGATTTTTAATTTCTGAAGGCTGTAGTTAGTTGGAAAGAGCCATCATCTGGGGTATCTTTCTGGGGGAAAACTTAACCATTCTGGTAAAGTCCCCCTCAAACTAAAATACTTTTTCTGGGAAAAACTATACTGGCCGTAGTTTGGTTCAAGACTTCCACCATTTTGACAACGGTTTTAGATTCAGGACTATTTGTTTTCTAGTCAATAAGCATTCCTTAGGCAGTTTCTGAACCCCTTCTACGTGGAGGGATGGGGCTGTGACTTGCAGTTTGTCTTTGAGAGGCGGCAGGACATGCTGCTGCTGCCCTTTCCTAGGTTTTTCTTAAAGGCCTGGTTTTGTTTGGCTTGAGGACGGTTTCAATGCAGCCCTCCCGCGCTGTTGCTGCAATGCAGGATATTTGCTCTCTCATCTTGCGGCATGGGGGGAGGGGAGCCGAGAGATGGTTTTGTAACAGGCTCTGCAGGCCTGAGTGGGAACGCCTTAAATGATGAGCCCCGGGTTAAAAAAGAAAAGAAAAGAAAAAAAAAAAGCAGCTGATGCTGAATTAATAGTAACAGCATACCCCTGGGGCTCTCTCCAACAAGGGGGTCAGGAGTCCTTTCCCTTCCCCCAGTCACACATTTCTTATCTGTTTTTAACCAGTCTGATCAGATGCTGGGACATTTGTGATGGCTTCTTAAAACCTAAACCCTTGGGCTTAAGAGCTGTCTATACCCCTGATCAAACTCACCCCAAATACTAACACGTTAAGAAATTACATTGTAAAACCTCCCCAAATCCGATTGACTGGGCTGTTTGGGGCCCATATGGCTGGACAGCTGTGCTGCTCCACGTGAAAAGACACCATTGCCCCTCGGATGGTATAAAGCGGGGTTCCCCAGAGAGCTCAGACATGACCTAAGTATTAGCTTAGCCTGGGGTGAAGACTGAGTTAAATCTCTCTCTTTTTGGAGGTTAAAATAAAGACAACAACAAAAATCAAAAGAAGTGCACTTTTGAATTCATTGTAAATTGCATGCCTCCTGCTGGTTCCACCAAAGGAAGGAAAGAAGACCCGAGTAATAAACTCTCTTCAGCTTACCATGAGCATGACGTTAGGCAAACTGAAGACACAGGAGATTGGAAAGAAATATATTATTTGCCAAGCGTACCATGTGTCTGTGACATTTGTGGTTCCCTGTTCAGAGAAGCAGGGTTCTGACCTCAGCCAATGCCTCAGTGTTAACCATAAAGAACAGCCATCAGAACGCAATTTCCATGGTGAGAAGATGAAACCGTGCTTCAAAAAGGAAAGCCCAGGGGTACCTGGGTGGCTCAGTCAGTTAAGCATCTGACTTTGGCTCAGATCATGATCTTGCGGTTTGTGGGCTCGAGCCCCGAGTCAGGCTCAGTGCTGACAGCTCAGAGCCTGGAGCATGCTTCGGATTCTGTGTCTCCCTCTCTCTCTGCTCCTCTCCTGCTTGCGCTCTGTCTCTCTCTCAAAATTAAAAATAAAACATTAAAAACAATAAATAAAAAGGAAAGCCCATTATGAAATGCAGCCGGATTTAATTTTTAATATGATGGCGGATCCTCTAACGCATTCTTTGCTGGTGTTTGCATTCAGGAGGAGTGATTCAATCAGTGGCAGAAATCAAAATAACACTGCAGTACTTTTAAACGGACTCCTCATTCCTAAAGGTGTCCTGAAATAGAATATTCTATAACCTTCAAGTTGTGGTGGCCGAAGAAACTGAATACAGAGCTCTGTTCCTACTGAAGTGTTCGGGCTAGATAAGAACTAGGCTTGTTCTTACTTACTTATGTGTGCCTATACTTAATGCCTACCCGTTCTTAGTTCTCATCAGGCCTTAACAAACCTTTTTAAATAAGGAAGAGGGAAAAAAAAATAAAACTCCTCATAAGTCAATCTGGAAAGTGAAGTGGGGAAAAAAATACTGGTTAGAGGGTTAGATTCATAAGTTCTTAGTCCAAAGTCAGTCATCATTGTTTTGGAGAATTATTTCAATAGTGAGACTACCTCCTTTGAAAGCTTCACATAAATTTAGCAGACACTTCCTTTAGTATCAGTTCACATCTTGGAAATAGCTACAGATAGTTCTGCAGTTACTGTGGCTTCCAAAAACAAATCCGTTTTGGAGATATCGTTTGAATGGCATAACTAATGATGGAACCCTGGAGAGCATTTGGTTTTCTTCTTCTTCAGATAAAACAGGAAAGCAAGAGAAAAGCAAGGCCTGGAGAGAAGGAAATGTTGCTTCTAGAAATTATGGGTATGGTGTGTAGCAAATCCAGTGATAAAGTTAAAAAGAAAACCACTTCTCTTCATTCCTTGCCTGCATATTTTCCTCATATCACATTTGATCTTTAAATTTTCCTATGACTTTGGTAAATACAAGAAATAGCAAACTGACCCTAGCAAGTACATTTAGGGCGTAGCTTGGATTTAATTTTGAAATTGAAGTCTCTATTTAAATTTCTCTAGTTTTAGTGATATTTCAGAACATATTTAGAAAAACACACTCTGCCAGCCTCTTGTGGCCCCAGATGGATAGGGCTAGAGTCACACAAAAGTTTCAGAGCCTTTGGCCAAGGGAATGAAGTACCATAATATGCCTAGAAAAAAAATTATTTTAAAGCCAGTGCTGGAGGTTTGAGGAAGGACCCCCCCAAGACAGAGGTCTGGCAAACAGCACCCTTTCATAATCCTTTTGGAGGAAGGATGAGGCACGTGGCAAGAGGATCTGACCCATATCTAGTTTATCAGGTGGCAGTTACCAAGTCAATTTGTTTTGTTTCTGTATTATTTGATAAATTATTCATATTGTACAAAAATGAATCTTTGAAACAAAGCAAAAGAAAATAAAACAGTTGTATGATGAAGGTGACTTGTATGACCTTGGGCAAGTAAGCCACTCTCCTCCTTGTCTCATATCCTCTCGTTCAACATGAGGTGGTTGGAGTGGATGACATGTAAAGTCCTTCTCAACACAAATAGTGCAGGATTCTATTGTTTAAAACAAAATCCACATGTTCCTGCGTCTGAAAGATATTCTCTCCCTTTTAAAATCTATCTGGCAGACACTTTTCAGGGCCTGAGAAGTTGAACACAGAAGGCTTAGAGAGAAGTTGTGTGTGTGTGTGTGTGTGTGTGTGTGTGTGTGTTTAAATGACATTCATCTGAAAGTACAACCCTCTTTATTCTTGATTACTCTTTGGGGCCAGGAAAAGGTCCCTATATCAGGCAAAAGCATTTTTCTATCCCCCTTAGAATGCCTCACCACAATATAGCTGTCGGTCTCTTGTGCCTTCACAGAAGCAGATCCAACCTGAGCCCTGTAGCCAATTTAAAAGCCCTTCCCTTTAGCTCCATCCTGACCTAGATTGCAGGATGACGACTAATGATTCATTTGCAATGCTTATGATGGGCATTTACTGCATGGCTCTCCCTCCCCCCTTGCTCAGAAAGAAACCCTGTTACCCTTATCGTCTGATATTACCACCACAAGTAAATATTTTTGTTCAATTGCTACATAGGGCATGAGGCTATTTCCTAATGAATTATCTGCCCCAGGGAGAAGATCTATAACTCACCAGTGCTTCAGGCAATTTTTAGCCTGTGTCAGATTGTGTTTGCATTGGAGAACTTGGACTGTTTTTTTTTTTTTTTTTTTTTTTTTTTTTGTGCAGACAAACTGTTTTTCTTTTCGTCCTTATGCAGAGATATACAATTCAACATACCTTTACAAAGAGAAAAGCCTTGTTTAGATTTAACAGACTGATGGGAGCATGCAAAGAGTGTTCATATATATAAAGGATGAGAATCTAGCGAGGATATTATATTTGTACTCACATGCCAGATACTGTTTTCATGCAAACTGGACAAGGCTTTCTTTGAGTTTCATTTAGAGGCAGTTACCTTGTACTATAAATTATGAAGTCAGTGCATTACACTAGAAAAAAATGGTCCTGACTGATAATGAGGTGCCGATTGGTGTGTTCATTAGATATACAGATTTGAAGCAGAATTAGTAGAAATTACTGAAATGGAAATCTTGTCAATCATAAATGAGACAGCTGACAAGTCAGAGGGAAAAAAATTCCGAACATGATTCATATCTTGTAGGATTGTGTCTGAGGATGATTTAAATAAATTTGGACATTAGGTGGTGACAAGATGAAAATGAAAAATAGCATCCAATTGGGCAAAAGACTGTAGTAGGGCCTGGGGGAGTGTAAAAAAAAAGTACAGGGGAAAAAGGAAGAATGGGGAATGGGGGGTCGTTTGGAGGATAGCTTGTTTGTAATGAATGAATGAATAAATGAAATCTACAATATTTATTTCCAAGTAGCCGACACTCCGGAGACATTCAACTATTGTTCATAATATAAAATCAGTGTCCCTTCTGCGTTGAGCAGCATCAAACAGATTATCTGCATATATAACTCTGCTGGAAGGCCAAAGAATCGTCAGCCAGAAGTAGAGTGCAGGGAATGTCAGCTTACTTTCAATCTTTAATTTAAACTGCTGATAAACAGGCATTTAAAACCACTGTATGAAACAAAGGGGGCTGCTGCATGCCAGTCAGCTGCATGCCAGGCACAGTGCTGTCTAGGTGTTTTTCATATATTATCTACAATCTCACAGCCTTGCTAACTGCATTTTACAGAAGAGGTGACTGCTTCCCCGAGCAGTTAAATGACTTTCTCAAGTGCATAAGCTGGAATTGGAATTCAGTTATGACCAGCCCCAAAGACTTTGCTTTTTCCATTACAACTCCATGCTGCAGGCTTTCCAGAAGGAACAAGAATAACATTATATAATGTAAAGCTTACGATATAAAAAAATTCGTAAGCGTTTGTCCTGCCTCATGTACCAAGTTAAAGCAAGCAGTGTGAGACTGACAGAGCAGATGAGAAACACCACTTAAGATAATTTTTCCTGCTAAACTCTGTTGTACACTATGCAAATATGATTGCAAAAGTGGAACATTATCAACACTTTAATGCTAGTTATCTTTCAAAGATGATACTTAGAGTAATCAACATAAACTTAGTATACTGTATCCTAAATAATAAAAATGTTGGCTTGCATCATTCTGACATCTTCGTACGACCTAGAAAGCCGATCTGGATGATATATGGTGATAATAACATTCTGCATTTAAACAGCATCTTAACCAGTCACAGTGTTTCATCACCTGGGATGAGGTGGGGGAGGGGAGTTGGAAAATAGGGAAGGACTTAGGGGCTCTTCTGAGGGCAGAGTTCCCTAGGAGAAATTCTTGGGATGGAAGACGGTAAACCAAGGTGAATATACTTCCATGTTGTTCTGGGTGATCTCCGGCTCCCTGTCTCCCCCAAAGCAGGGCTGATAAGGAGGATTCCTGCTTGGCAGAGATGTTCCCTGTTTTTGGTGCATGATCAGATACTCTGAGCTGATATAATACAAAGGAAAACTGTGGACTGAAGCAAGTGATAGACAAGGTAGGAAGGAATAAAAGGAACAATGGGAATTTCTTTTTTTTTAATGGGAATTGTTTTTCTGTTTAATATACATTTTTTAAATTATTGGCTGCCCTAGTACAGGAAAAGAGGGCATTTCATTCCAAGTTTTTTACTCATTATATGTCAACAACCACAATATTACCAAGAGAGTTCCCTGTCTAGTAAAGGAGCCAGCAGGCAGCAAGACACTGAAGGTTGCAGACTACTGGTTTGGGAGGCCTGAGTTCTAATTCTTCCTTTGCTACAAATACTGACCTTGGACAAGTCATTTTTCCTTTCTGAACCTAATTCTTGCCTTACTGGGAAGTGGAAGGTGAAGGGTTTTTTTCCACTCACTCAGAACTCCAAGCTTTCTTTGTTCTGTTCTATTCTCCCCTTTCGTGAGGCTCCTTCCCGATTCTTCCAGAACAAGATCCCAACTGAGAAATCTGCACCTAACTATGTTTCTTCTCTTAAGGGAATTTTTAAAAGGTGGTAACATCAATTAATAGTATTTTGGGGACCCATAGCCAGTGAATGATGGCTGTTAGGGGAAGACAGAGGATGCTTTCCTGGCACTTCTGAAATTGTGCTCGATTTATATAGGTCTTTGGCTTCTAATAGGGTGGATTCTATGGGAGAGCAAGTGTGGGTTTTAGAGCCAAGAAAGATGTGAGACCACATACTAGTTCTACTACCTATGTACTTTGGGCTGTTTTTCATGTGTAATACAAGGATGATGATAATGCTGGCATCATAGGACTATTGTTTACTGACAGCACATCTGTACTCCTCTGTCTTTCTGCCTTCTCTCTTAAGATGGGCCCAGAGATGATCTTGCTCCTTTCATCCCCTCCTCCACTCCAGAGAAAGGGGGCAGGGAAGCAAGCAGGTGAAATGCAATGTCACATGCTGTGTGATCCATGTCAGCCCCAGTCTGAGCAGAAGGGGGGACTACGGAAGGATTATTTCATAATGTATCCTATAGTTGACCCACAATCTGACTGAACATGCGTTATAAAAATAGCACATTATGAAACAGGGAGAAATACAGCTATGAATTCCTTCTGAATTCTGGGGGAAAGATTTTGCATCCTGAGGGTGTCAGAAGCTCCTACAGAAACACAGCTCTGCCTCCCCCTTGCTGACTGGCAGTCTGGGGCCCATTGTATGTGAAGTGGTTAGAGAATCTTAGAGCTAAAAGATATGGAAACTGAAGCCCAGAGGAGTGAAGCATCTTGCCCAAGGCTACACAATTACTAAGTGGCTAGAAGTCAAAGACAAAAGGACTGTACAACTGTATAGGAAACCAGAGTTGGGCACAAATGAGAAGAGGTAGAATTCTAAGCTGGGAAACTGTAGAGTCTGTTGACTTGCTTTCTTCCTGGGCCTGAGCACAGCTCTGACAGAACCTCAAACTTTGGAGGTCCTCTTTTACAGGGATAATAGTTATATCTACCTCAGAGAGTTATTGTCAGGACAAAATGATATAACGCATTAAAAAAAAAATCAACCACAGTACCCTATCATGGTAAGTGCTCAACAAATATTAAAGACCTTTTTTTTTTACCTTAAAAAAGGTAGTTATTGGCAAAGAAAGACTGTTAGTATAATTTGTTATAAGTTCCTCAGTGCCTTATGGTGATAGCATTAGCATTAATTTCAGAGAAGGCCAATTGTAACCACATTTTCGAAGGGTCTAAGTAACTCTATTTCTTTTGAAGACCCGAGCCTTAAAGTTAAAGTCTGTTTTCAAGTAAGTGCCAATCTACAAGATCTATTTCATCATTTCACTTCTGGAATAAGAGGAGACACTAAAGTCTTCAGCTGTAGATGTGAAGTTCTTTGGGGATGTCTGGGAGGGACAAGATGAAATTTGATGTAATGGAACAGCACAGACTGAGTGAGAGAAAGGGACAGTTTTTAACACCCTAAAGGGAGAAATAGTAAGCAGCACCCTTAGAAATCTTCCTAAGTAACAATGTCTTAGACCCTTCATTTCTGGCAATAAGAAAGCTGAAAACCTCCTAGAAGTCAGTATCTAAATTTTTAGGTAAGATATATGAATATTCTTTTAATGGCATAGTAGAGCTCAAAGGAAATAAATATAGCTGGACCAGAAATAAAAATCTAGGTATGTGCAGTTTGCAAGAGATGCATAAAAACATGTTAACAAAAGGGATGAAAGGAAAAGGATGGGAAAAGAAATAACAGGTAAATACTAACCAAAAGAAAACTGGTGTAGTTCATTAATGTCAGATAAAATAGACTTGAAGATAAAAGACATTACTGGTGATTAAGATGCTCTCCATATAATAAACAATGTAAGAAGAAGAATTAGGTAGAAGAACAATTTTAAACTTGTTTGCTCCTAGAAACATAGCTTCAAAATAGAATGGCAAAAAATAATTTTAGGAAGAAAAAGACAAATTGGAAATGATAGTAAGAGATTTGAACGTACTTCTCTTGGTAATTAATAAGAACAGTTGGAAAGGATATAGCAGATTTGAACACCACACTAATCAGCTTGCTGTAATGGACAAGCTTGGAAATCCCTTACCAGTACTTAGAAAAAGTACATTTTTTAGAATGTACAAAACTTGATCATGTAGTAGTCCACAAATGAAGTCTCAACAAATACTATGATATGATGTCATACAGATTGTATTGTTTGACTACAATATAATTTAGTGAGGAATCATTAGCAAAAAAAAAAATCCACTTGCTTCTTCCCATACATTTGTGAATAAAAGGCATTTCTAAATAGCTCATTGGCCCAAGAAGAAATCATATTGTAAAATATTAATTAATTAAAATAATACATATCAAGACCTGTGTCTTATAGTCATTAGAAGTGCTTAAAGGAGAACTTAGTCTTAAAATGCTTATATTAGTAAAGAAGAAAGACCAAAGATGAGTGATCTAAGTGTCCAATAGAAAAAGTTTAAAAAAAGGAAAACAGAGTAAGCCTAAAGAAACAATGAGAGGAGAAGAAAAGGAAAAACAGGTGGTGAGATTTAGCCTTTAATACCATCTGGAATAGGTCCATGGATATTTACTGGATGAAGAGAAAAATCCCCCATGTAAATACCTTTCCCTCTCAACAGAATGTATAGTCTCTCCCCTCTGAAGGCCCTTCTCACTGAATCTGTGCCATTTTTGCTGCACACTGAAACTGTTTTGTTCATCTCTATAGCCTTCACATCTGGCGTAGGTACTCAGCAACTCCATCCAATGACTTTGCTTCTTCGTATTTCTGGATTTGCCCCTTTTGCTAGATTGCAAGCTCTTTGAGGCAGAGACGATATCTTTCTCATCTCTGCTCCCCCAAAACATGCAAGCCAGGATATTGTACAAAGAAGCTACCTTATATTTAAGTGTGTTTGAAGCTGAATTGAGTTTGCAGATAAAGCTTTAGCTTATAGGCTGGGAGAAAAATGGGAGAAGAAACATGGAAGTGACTTCTGGCTCTTCCAGACTTGGGGATCTGATTATAAATAGGTTAGTGTTGACCTTAAACACAGAAAGGAACTTTCCCGATGTGTGGGCATTATTTTGTGGCTGCTTAAGAAACTAAAAAAAACAAACCAATAAAAAAAATGCCTAAGCCCTCCATTAGAGAAGGAACATATTCCTTTCTGAGTCTTGTCTGTGGTGAGGATAAATGAGGAGTGGTTGAGGTAGAAGGTTTTGGAGTCCTTCTCCCTAGGTTAAATTCTCCTCTGCTATTCTTATTATCATGGTAAAATATACATACCAGAAAACTTACCATTTTGACTATTTTAAATTGTACAATTCAGTGACATTAAATACATTCATAATGTGGCACAACCACTACCACTATTTCCAAATGTTTTTCAATATCCCAAACAGAACCTCTATCCCCACTACTTTCTAACTGCAAGTTTGCTCAAGCTGCCAGTTCCTTCATCTGTGAATCGAGGCTAATCATATTATCTACTGAATAGGATTATTGTCTGGATTAAATGATGTAATGCGTGAAAACTGTTTAGCACAGTGCCTGGCACTGTGTTTTACTGAGCAAGTACTCAATAAATGTTATTATAGAAAAGAGCAAGGGGAAAGGAAATTCAAATTATTTTGAGCTGGGAGGGGACTTGAGTAGGATGTACTTGGTTCCCAGAAAGTATGTTGGACAGTGTCTTGATGGAGCTTGACTAGAACTACATCTGTGCAAATAACTCCGCAGGCTTGAAAGGTGTGATGCTGGAGGAGGTTATCTCTGAAATTCCTTCCACCACCAACACTACATCTGGCATGTCATGGGAACTCAAGAAACACTTGAGTAAGTGAATGAACGAACACATACATAAACATTTCAGTGCTCAAAGGGAGGATAGAGATCATCTAGTCTTTGTTGTCAGTTTATCCATGAGAAGATTCAGAGAAGTAAACTGACTTATTCCAGATCACACAATTAGGGGTAGAGCTGTATTAAAGAGCCAAGCTCTTAGGCATGTTGTGCACTCTTAACTTGAACCAGAATCCAGCAAAATAGGAGAAAAACCTGAGAAAACCCAAATGGCCTATGCAATGCCTAATTTAGAGTCAAAGTCTGCAAATGTTCAATGTCATTTTCCCTGATCTGACTACACATTTGATTCAGAGTGTTGCAGATAATGGCTTTTCGTTAAGGAGAGAACATTTCCTTCTATTTCAGGGGCAATGGTCATTCTGGTAAGGAGGATCATAGAAAATAACTATTTTTAAAACCACGATTCTTGGAAGAACTTTAAAAGACCCAAAATAGCCTGCATACTTGAACCTCCCCCAGCCTCAGTTTTACTTGTCAGAGATGGTAATAATGCTTCACAAAACTGTGAGGAGAATGAACTGAGATAAAGAATGTGATGGTGCCTGGCATATGGGTGGCACTCAGCAAATATCTGTTCTAAGCAAAGGGGGGATATTATTAATGAAGCACACTCTCCAGCCCTATCCACAGCCCACTTGACCCTGCTGGGAAGATTTGCTGGTGCTGTATACACTTTGTTTGCTGTGTGACCAGAGGAATAACCTCCAGGGAGGAGGTTGCCATTAGGACTGGAACAATATATGGCAAACACGTGCTGCTGTTTTGCTGCCATGCCCCAGGTGGCAGTTAGTCAGAAATGGCTTCCCATGTTTACAGGAAATATCCAGAAGGGTCTCAGTGACACTAATGCTGTAGCTGCAGGTTTCAGGGATACAGATCACTTGGCATAGAGGCAGTCATCTTATACCCATGTAGAGCAATGGGAAGAATCCTACACTGGGGATCAGGACACTAGGTTCTAGACCTGGCCACTTATTAACTCTGTAATCTCAGGCAGAGGCTTCACTTCTCTGGACCTTAATATCCTCTTCTATGAAATAAAGGGCTTGGAATGCATGATTTCTCTGACCCCCTCCAGTTTGACAACACTACATTCTATTTATTTATTCCACTTACAGCCTTCCAAGTATTGCTGCTCAATGAAAATATGAGTGCCCATATATGTGTACAATTACATATGCGCGCGCGCACACACACACACACACACACATACACACACACACCTTCTTAAACTCAGAACCTTCACTTAGGAAAATAGCACAAAAATCTAATGCCCCAGTGAATAGCCATCTTACTCACCACCTTTAGAGTGACATAGCCCAGCTGCTTCTGGACTAGAACCTCATCTTCCCTGTGACTCGGTGCTTCTGCTGCCAAATGAGGTAGAAATGGTGCAATCTGATTTCCACCCCCTAGAGCAACTGCTGCTGCGGCTGCTGCAGCCGCCCGCCTTTTTTGACCATGGATGCTGCATCAGCACAGATATGCTGAGCGCAGCACATTTCTGAGCTTTGGGAGACAGACTGGATTGCTGCAGAGGGAAATGGGTTTGTTTCCTTTCTTCCAAGGGCTATTTCCACCCAGTGAGTTTTAGTGGTGGGAGGAAATTTTCTTTTGAACATTGCAACCCCCAAAAGGATGACTTTGAGGAACCTTGGCTTTTGCCAAGATCAGGCCCCCATTGTGAAGTCAGATTCAATCATCTGGGACTGTGATCTCGCTTCTGACTCCAGATATACACACTAAGGCAACATTTGTGTTTGTTGATGGGGATGGTGACAGTGTCTTTAAAGCACCCTAGGACAAATGCCTGGCTTTTTTCTTAAAAGATGATATGTTTCTGCAGGCTTCCAGGGTTCAGGACGACATCATTCAGCCTGATAGAATGAGATATTCTTTGTGGTGCCGGCTTTCCTGGCATAATCTGTTAGGAATAGAACAGAGCAGAGCCTGGGACTCAGTAGCTATGGGGGTGGAGTTTACTTGTTAATTTCCACAGCTATCTCCCTGAATTGCTCACTCAGCTTTTGGGGTGCCAGTTTCATTGGTGGCCAGTCTTCACTTCCACATAAATTTTTAAAATTTTATTTTCAAGAGCGAGAGTGTGAGCAGGGTGAGGGGCAGAGGGGGAGAGAGAGAGAGAGAAAGAGAGAGAGAGAGAAAGAGAGAGAGAGAGAAAGAGAGAGAGAGAGAGAGAGAGAGAGAGAGAGAGAGAGAGTCTTAAGCAGGCTCCATGCTCAGTACAGACCTGATATGGGGCTCAATTCCACAACCCTGGGACCATGACCTGAGCTGAAGTCAAGAGTTGGACACTCAACCAACTGAACCACCCAGGTGCACCCACTTCCACATAAATTTTATAGGTCACGATCTCTGGGCATTTTTGCCACTTTGAATTTCAGTTTTCTTGGAGCACCTGGGTGGCTCAGTTGGTTAAGCGTCTGACTTCGGCTCAGGTCATGATCTCATGGTTTGTGGGTTCAAGCTCCACATCAGGCTCTGTGCTGACAGCTAGCTCAGAGCCTGGGGCCTGTCTTCTGATCTATGTCTTCCTCTCTCTCTGACCCTCCCCTGCTCACACTGTGTGTCTCTCTCTCTCTCTCTCTCAAAAATAAAAATAAAATGCTAAAAAATTTTTTTAAATGAATTTCAGTTTTCTTAACTGCAAAATAATACCACTCACAAAGTGATTCATGAGGAATTGTTCAAATGAGTTATGACAATGGTCACCAAATTCTTTTGAGAATTTTTTCCATCAGTAAACATGTATTTGTGTGTGTACCCCTAATATATATATATAACTATATACACATATACTATATACATATATGTATAACTTATATATTTGTAAATTGCATCACTTATATCATTAGCTAGTATCTCAAGTCATAATATACACTAAAGATAAGGTTTATTATTGATGGTAGTGGATGTCAAATGGTATTTCAAACAGTTATGATAATTTCAAAAATTTTTGGCCAACTTTCTAGATATGAATAAGTCCTCATTGTTTTGATCTTATACTATGGTTGTTATATGGTTGAGGTCTTACTAGGAGTGGAAATGTCAGCCCTGCCTTTTCTTGTTGCTTGTGTTATAAGTACTCACTTCCATTTGGGATTGCTATTTATTTATTTATTTACTTACTTATTTATTTATTTTTAATTTTTTTAATGTATAGTTTTGAGAGAGAGAGAGAGAGAGAGAGAGAGAGAGAGCATTCAAGCAGGGGAGGGGCAGAGAGAGAGGGAAACACAGAATCCAAAGCAGGCTCCAGGCTCCGAGCTCCGAACTGTCAGTACAGAGCCCAACGCAAGATTTGAGCTTACGAACCCGTGAGATCATTACCTAAGCTGAAGTCTTATTTTAACCGACTGAGCCACGCAGGAGCCCCTCCATTTGGGATTTCTTTCTGAGCCAAGCATCCACTTTGTGTGTGTCGGGGGGGAGGGTTGTTTAATAAAAACTAGGTCATATAATCTGCAACCCCACTTAAGCCTTCCGTGTTGTTGTGAAGCTCTCACTCTTTCCCCAGGTAACATGTATCCTGTGTGTTACACTTGAGGTTTTGACACAGGGACAAAAAGTCATCAATGTCAATTTATGTACTAGATATTAATAAAGATCAATTTCAGCTATTAAATATAACACAGGGGCTCTGATATTTTCTTTCCTGCACTTCAATGGATGGTTCTGCAAATTCCCTGGCATATGTACATGCTTGCACCCTTTTTTGGAGATCCCTAAGTTAATGAATGTAAATGTGCTTTATAAGCTGCAAAGAAAACACTGACTATGGAAAGTAATGGTGAGGATGTATTTAAGAGAAGAATGTGTTCATGGGCAGAGACTATACTTACCTAAAGCCATATGGACCTCTGAGCATTTTTTAAAGGAGGATCAATCCCACTGGTGCTCACAATAAGAACAGGCCTGGTCATTCCTCATTTGTGATTGGAATCCGAGGCAACTTGGATGGTCACACCTGGTCCCTTCTGGCTCCAACTATGCTCCCTGCATGACTATTAGAAGCACCTTGAGCATAGATCACTGCTCCTCCTTCTCTGGGTTAGAGGCCTAAGAGAATGCTCTATAAGGATGACTTCTGTGGGTTTAGTGTGGCTAAAGAATTATAAATTGGAAGAAAGAAAAAATGCCTTTGCATTGCAACTTTGGAAGGCTTTGTTGAGCTTCAGAGAATCAGAATTATTAGTACAGTTCTAGGATTTTGGATAGAATTCCTCAAAAATCCTTCCCTGGATCCTGAAAAATTCCATTTTTTTCTTCAAAAGCAGTTAGATGACAAGGTTCTGATATAAAATATGTGAGGTCAGGTCATAACTGGGCAATGAGCCAGAAGAGATGTTGCTATGACCCGCCAGATCTGGGGAGAAATGGGATATTAACAATCTATTAGATAGCTAAAACTTCAACCTGGAAAGTCTCTGTAGCTCATCCTGCATCGTATACATAAGGAGGGGGAAATCTCTAAGCCATTGGCCCTCCAGATTTTATTGAGCATGGAGAAACTCTGGAACCTAGGTTTTCTCTAGAAGAGAGTGACAGTCCCCAAAACTTTAATAGTTTTCTGGCCACTTTGAGGGCAGGTGAGAATGACTCCTATCTAGAGAGTATTTTGGCTTGACCACTGCCTTGGAGGAAGTGATTCTCTCTGAAGTAAATTTGGCTACAGAAAGAATAATAGAGTAGAAAAGTCTCAAGGAACATGTGTTATCTAGCCTCAAAGGGAGGAATAAAACACCAAGAGATAATTCTAAACATATATAAAAGAAATAAGTGGCAGTCTAGGTCCTCTTAGTTAGCTGTCTCCTGAAAGTGGAAGTGTAGCTGGGCACATGCTTCGTGGCAAGACTACCATTCCCAGCTTCCTTTGCTATTAGGTATGGCTATGTAATCGGTTTCTTGGCAACAGAATCTGAGCCACCTCCAGGTCTATTACTTAAGATATTGGTGTGTATCCACCATGCTGTCTTTTTCCTTCCCATGACATGAACCCAGACAGTATGGTAACCCAGATTTGGAAATGTGGATGATGACAATTTTCTAAGGGATGGCTAAGTAGTGATTGGATCCTCGAATGGCCATGCAGAGTCAGATTGCTGCCCCCACTTCCAAAACCTGAACTACTGTGCGGTGGCCTGCCTACATTCCCTCTTAAGACTGGAAGCTCTCCTTCCCCCAGATTCTGGGAAAATTGGCTGCTAAGTGTGCAAATTTGGACTTTTCAGGAATTGCTCTTGGCCAAAGAGAGTTGCCCCACTTTAAGTTTCACTCCCTCCTCCAGAGGCAACCCACATCCACTGATGGTCAATGTGTGGTCAAAGCGCCTGGCCCCCATGCTTCAATTTTGGAAAACTTTAAAAGGCATCCCAGATACAGAGCTTCCTATGATATTTGCTGAAATTTCTGTTGCAATTGCAACAGCCCCTTGGCCAGTTTCTGCTCCAAAAACCACTCCCCAATAATGCTCTGTCTTGCAAGTCTCCTTATCAGTCAACCCTATCACTCACATTGTGACTGCTACATGAATGGGAGAAAATCCTTATTTATTCTTCAGGTCTCTACAGTATTGGGTTTATTTGTTACAACACCACAAACTTCTTAATTCAATTATTGAGTAGTGAGAAACAAATTGACCTGGGAATTAGAAGACCCGCTTTCTCAGGAACTCATGTTTTGACTTTGAACTTCACCTCTCTTGGCCCTAATCTTATCTGTAAAATGAAGGTGTTAGATTAGATCATTTTAAAGGTCTCTTCTGACTCTAATAATCTGTGGTTATGCTCTTTCTAAAAAGTGTCTCTTCATGAGGCTATAGCAATATCTAGTGGCAGTTATATTAGCTGAAAATTTCCACCCAAGCGAAGGATTTAGAATGTAACCCTATATCATGACCTTCTTTTGCTTCTCCTCATCCCATCTCCTTTCCCTTCTGCCTGCACCACCTGTCCTCTATTCCTTTCTGATTCATCTCATCCACCAGCCAGAGAGTAGGTCCAGAAAACCTCAGTCATTTCTTTGAGCTCAGCTGCTGCTGTATGCTTCCAGCTGAAATTCCATCTGGAGCTACTGTTTTAGGCCAACTCCTCCTGTGAGAGCCGTCTTTTTTCTATTGCACCTCTCAGCTCTGCACCCCAGGGATGGCTTGGGCAGAACTGGCCACTAAGGACAAACATTGTCCTTTTTCTTTCCCCAAGTCAGAGCTCTTTTGGAATAAGAATGTTCTTGATAACTCTCTCTGGGAACATGATGCTTTGCTAGGCACTGGACCCAGTGAGAAAAACCCAACCCTGCCTTCATGGCACTTACACACAAGCTCAGGTGTTGTCACTCAAACAGTCATAAAATGGTTAGCCTTTTGTTTAATAGTGCTTTGCAGTTTAGGAACTATGTTTTCATATTATGGCAATTCATCTCTGAAATAACGCAGGGAGTCTAGTATTATTGCTCTTCTCACCTTGCACATGAAGAAAGAGAAGCTAAAGGACTTTCTTCCTAAGATCACACTATAATTGGCAGAATTAGGACTGGAACCTACATCTTCCAACCACAAAACCTGCACTTTTTTTCCTTTTCTCTTTTATTAACCTAATAAATTTATTTTCTAGATCATTTCCTAGATCCTCTAGGCAGGTCTCTGGGCCTCCATGAAACTTGGCTCATGTCTTGATATATAAATTATTAGTTTGCAAGATGACATTAATCCCATCAATTGGGTTGGGGAAGCTTTGAAAATAGTCTATGTCTTGGTCATCCTTACATTTCACTTGAATGACTAAATTTATTTATTTATTTATTTATTTATTTATTTATATTTAAATCCAAGTTAGTTATAGTATATATATATACTATATACATATAGTATAATAATGATTTTAATTTATATTAAATCCAAGTTAGTTATAGTATATATATATATATATATATATATATATATACTATATGCATATAGTATAATAATGATTTTGGGAATAGAATTTAGTGATTCATCACTTACATATAACACCCCGTGCTCATCCCACTAAGTGCCCTCCTTAATGCCCATTTAGTCCATCCCCCCTCCCAACACCCCACCAGCAGCCCTCAGTTTGTTCTCTGTATTTAAGAATCTCTTATGGTTTGCATCCCTCTCTGTTTTTATCTTATTTTTGCTTCCCTTTCCCTATGTTCATCTGTTTTGTTTCTTAAATTCCACTAAATATTTTTGGTTTATAATAAGTTCAATGTGTTTTTCCCCCATACTACTAAAGCTTTTCATATTGTGTAATGGTAATAATAATGAGGACTGGTTATATGTAGAGACAATAGGAGGCTGCTTATGATGTTGAAAGTGTGAAGAAATCTCCTCCTTCCTTATTGCTTCCCAAATACCTTTCTTAAATGGCTGTGTAACATTTTATTTCGTGGCATGTAAGTTCTCAAATGGCTTAAATTCATTCTGGTTTAGAAAAGATTCCTCCCAGACTCTCTTCCAAGAAGAGGAGAAGCAGGTTGTGGAAGAGGTGTGCTTGAGACAGGGGAAGGAGGAACCACAGGCAGACAAAAAGGGACACAAAAAGTGGATTCCTGCGATATTAGTGGCAAATGATCTAACCTGCCAGTTTGGTTGGTACATGTCTCAGAGCTTCAAAAATCCCTTTTCCGTTTCTTCAAGAAGCTGGTGGGAGTGGTG
>CM053567.1:47610654-47639342 GCA_028646485.1 Cryptoprocta ferox
CCCCCCCCCCCCCCCCCCCCCCCCCCGCCTTCCAAAACTGAGCGGGGCTTCTGTGGCTGTTTACACTGGGGAGATTTGCATGTTTGATTTGGTGTCCTTGGCAAGCTGTGCTGAAGATTGGAACTTAGAGTCTTAAGGAAGGCTCAGCATCCAGGAGTCTCACTCAGATTCCTCTGGGTTTTACTCTAGGCTAGTAATCACTTCCCTTTTAAGTTTATTCTTTGGGCTTTAAGCTCCCCCCCCCCCCCACCCAACTACTTGAAGCACTTATCTAATCCTTTCCTGTCCCATTCTATCAGAAAGAAGATGGAATCCGGTGGCATCTCCTCCCCCAGCACCCCACCCCCACCCCCAACTAACCTCATCCCTTTTGGTTTAAATATGCTCTTTCATTCCTTGGATCTCTGGCTGTTTTTCATGTAAGATTTGGCTAAACAGCCCTAGATTTCAGGGAAGCATGGATGGACACTGAAGTATAATTGACAGACAGTTGGATATCCATTTCTTTTCTGTTTTCCAAGGCAGTGCATGGACCCTATGGCAGGGATCTTTTGCGGACATGGTGTCAATGGACACATTCCCACTAGTGGGCATTTCAGGCTTAGCTTCAGGGAAAGATGGAAGAAAGCCTCAAAGACTCTTCAAGGCCTCAGAAATGCCACAAATTATGCAATAAAAGGCACATTTGTATTCTGCCTCTATGAAAGGCCACCTTGGATATAGTTTTAATTTTTCACCAACCTCAAGATTAGAATAGGTCACTTAACTTCCCTGAGTCTCAGTTTCCTCAAATGTAAAGGGTGATAACAACAAATACCTACCTATCTTATGTAAAAATTAATGGGATCATTTATGAGAAGTTGTTTTGTTAATTGCAGAATGTTACCCAATAATTAATAAAAACAGTCCCTACAAAAATTTTGATGGGAGGATATTGGCATTTCTGGTTTCATAATCATTATGGACTATAAAAATGTCAAACCATGCCCATCAGAGATGTGAAGATAGTGATGCCAGGACAAAGAGAAATTTGTTATTCTTCTTTGAGTTGGCTGTTGCTTGTGAACTTGTCTTTGGTCCCCTTTGTATCTTAAAAATCTTTTTTTCTTCTATTCACTTAATAAGCCGGGGACACTCACACTGACACCCTTAATTTATCAGACAGTCACAGTGCTGCTGGAAACAGCTAGTGACACATCCCCTCCTCCACTCTCATTTCCCACTGGCAGTTAGAAATTTCAGAACCTTGCAGAAGCCTGTGGGTTTTATTAGTCATTGCCCACATGTTCCCATCCATCCCCCAGCTACCTTCATGTCACTTCCACTCATTGCTGCTTATCTTTTGGATGATTTGACCTTCCTCTGGAGTTCCTAAGAAAGACCACTTTGTATTGTGCATAAGGAAGAAAAAGCGCTATCATCCCTAATTGTATTGTGGACAATACAATTTCTGCCTATATGCTCATTTAGGTGTTTAATCTTTTCCATTCATCCCATTATGTCCTTGGATGGTTTGGGTAATGCTTGGTTGTTGACACAGCCTCCATTTCCCCTTCTTTCCCAACAGAATTCCAATTGTGTTCATATATCCTCCATTCCCCGTGTAGCCATGTGCCAACTTTACCCCCAGCTCTGGAGTAGGCCTGAATGGGGAAGGGGGTATTTCTCTTCCCTGTACCAGTGGCTAGTTCTGCAAAATCTCTACAAAAGGCTTTTTTACTCTTAAGAGATGGTGAAGTATCTGGATGAGATGCTGAGAATTGTTACTGCCAAGTTGCTACCAGCCTAATATTAAAGCCAATACTGCACACTGCAGGGCAGAGAAATGAAGAAAACCTGGTTCCTTGGTGACATTGCCAGGCCACTGAATCAATCAATTCTGAAACCTGTGTTTCTTTGGCCTTCCTGTTATGTGAGCTAGTCAAGCTCTTTATTGATTGAGCGGGGGTTTCTGTTACTTGCAGCTAAAAGCATTCTAATACACTGATTGCTAGTCTAGGTCATTTGTGAAAGATACGGTGCACACTCAATCTGCTGTTGAGCCCCACAATCAGTACTCTAAAGTAATCTACAGAGCTTCTTAAACTAATAGCATTTTCACTCATTCCTGCCATTTTTAGCCACATATGTCAGATGATGTAAGGTGGCAGTAGTTAAGAGACATATTCTGCCAGTTCGTGGATTCTATTTTGTTGGGGGTATTCTGATTCATTCGTAATCATAACTGTTTCTATTTCCTCCAGGTGCCAATCCTCGTTTGCTAACTTAATTACTTAATTACTTTATTACTTTGTTTTGGCAAGAAAGAGTTCCTTCAGGTATACTGAACAATGAACTAACCAAGGAAGGAGGTCAAGTAGAAAGACCCCTTTGCTCCTTGGAAGCCCATGTTGGGGCCCAGGATTCTGTAAATAAAAGATTTCTGGGGGCCATATTTATTAAACTTCCATAAGGGAACATGTTGGGAGGGTGTCACAACCCTTCTGTGCAAGACTGTCTAACTGATGATCTGTCAGCGGGAACAATAATTTCTTCTGACTCACAGGGCGGTAGAAAGTGGAGGAAGCCATTTTTAAAGACTGATTCCTCACACTCATAGATAGATGATTGATAGGCTACTGAGGGAAATGAGAAAAGAAAGGATAGATGGGGAAACTGAGGCACAAAAGAAGCTGTGAGGAGATTAATCCCATACTCCCCCACAGATCCAGTAGTCAGATCCAGTTAAGAAATCATACTGAGTGCCTCCAAGTGCAAGTCTTGTTGAGAAGAGCACTGACTTTCTTTGTCATTGGGGTTTCATAGTCTAGTTAAAAGATGATCTAAACAAGTGAAAAGTTATCTTTAACTATAAAACTTCCTGAATAGAAGATATGAATAATTGTTCTGGATAACAATAAAAGAGCTAAATGAAAAGATAGGTCATCAATTTTTCAAATGAACTGTGTAGATAATAATCTAGAGAAGAAAGGAAATGGGGGCTACTATGAACTAAGAAATGATGGAAGACATGGGGATTATTTCATTACCACTGCTGTCCAATTTACTATTACCACTGTTACTCTGACAATAACAGACTCTGTTAATTGAGCATCTATGAGCATCTATTGTAATCCAGCACTAGGCACTTACTACAGCTGCTCAGTCGTCACAACAACATTGTCAGGTATTATCCCCACTTTGCAGTAATGAAATTGAGAATTAGATGCTAAGAATTTGTAAAAAACAGTTTTATTGCGGGGCATCAGGGTGGCTCAGTTAGTTGGGTGTCTAACTTCGGCTCAGGTCATGATCTCATGGTTCGTGGGTTCAAGCCCTGCATCGGGCTCTGTGCTGACAGCTCAGAGCCTGGAGCCTACTTTGGATTCTGTGTCTCCCTCTCTCTCTCTGCCCCTTCTTTGCTCTCTCTCTCTCTCAAAAATAAATAAAAATTAAAAAATCAGGTTTATTGATATACAATTCACAAACCATAAAGTTCACCCATTCAAAGTGAGCAATTTGGGTTGCCTGGGTAGCTTAGTCAGTAGATTGTCTGATTCTTGATTTTAGTTCAGGTCATGATCTCAGGGTAGTGGGATCAAGCCCTGTTTGAGATTCTCTCTCTCTCCTTCTGTCCCTCTCCCCTGCTCTTTCTCTTTCTATCTCTCTAAAAAATAAAATAAAAAACTTAAGTGTACAATTCAATGCTTTTTGGTATTTTCACAATTATGCAACCATCACCACAATCAATTTTCAAACATTTTCATCACCCTGGAAAGAAACCCTCAATCCATTAGCTCCATTTCTCCCCCAATCCCCAAGACCTCTGCTTAAGAGTTGTAACTCAGGCCTTTTGGGCACTGAAGGATTTGTGAAAGATTACAACTACTAAGTTACTAGATATTACTTAGCTCTCCAAGCCCTGCTAACTTTGAGACTGATTCTGACAAGACAGGTAAGTAGATGATTTAATTGAAATATGAGGGTGAATTGCTGGATGGATTCTTACTACATAGTGTCTATTATGCTCAGTTTTCAAAGGTACTGACTGGTATAGGAGGTTCTACAGTTGCACTTTTAGGCCATTTCTCTTTTCTCTGTTTATGTGCTGTCCAAGACTGGGACTATTGCAAATTTCAAATAAAATTTCCTTTGCAGTTTGGGCTGAGAGCAGAGAGCAGAGAGAGCTGATTCGCAGAGAGCAGAGAGAGCTGATTCACAGATGACTAAACAAATAATGTTTAACATCCTTGGCCTCACCTTCAAACTGGGAAATTGGTTACTAAATAGAATGCTTTGCAGAAGCAAAAACTCTGTCTTTTCTCCTTTCGTCATTGAGTGGTTTAGCCAAGTTGGAAACTGGTATGTGTTCCCATTATAGAACTCCCAACAGATCCCTCTGTATTGAGAACCAGTCAGCGAGACTTAAACCCTAATGTCTAAATATAAAAACTTGGTAAATTTGAGATGTGGAATCCAAAATTGAATGTTAAAAACATTTGAAATGCAAGCACTAGGATACCAAAGCATAAAGCAAGGACCTGGAATCTTCTGATACCTTACTTTAAGTAAACAAGAACAGGAAATCAGAGAGTGAATGGGTCTGTCCAGACTGTCCTCAACCCTGAGATTCTGAGCATTTTGAGTAACTTGTCTAAAATCATTCCGCTCTACAGTTGAGGAAGAGCTGAACTTTGAACCCAAGTCTGCCTGATACCAAAGGGCATGTTCTTTCCACTATACCAATGCTCTAAAAGCAAGTAGCCCAGAGAGTGAGTGATAACAAAACATACTCTGAGCATCCTAGTGGGGGGTATAAATTGCTTCTCCCTGCCAGCGGGAAAGGTGGTCTTTATATTAGGCTATTTTGAAGGGGGGTAGCAGAAACCCCTTCCCTTTGATTTGCTTATTCTCTCAGGGCTTCAGTTTGTTCCTTTGGAAGATGCAATGTGAGTGCTGGGTGGGAGAACAGGGCTTGAAACAGTAATATTCTTCTCATCTTTATTTTTATTTAAAATTGTTTTAAAATGTTTATTTTTGAGAGAGACAGAGTGTGAGCGGGGGAAGGGCAGAGAGAGAGAGAGAGAGAGAGAGAGAGAGACAGAATCCGAAGAAGGTTCCAGGCTCTAAGCCATCAGCACAGAGCCCAATATGGGGCTGGAACTTATGGACCATGAGATTATGACCTGAGCTGAAGTCAGCCACTTCACCGACTGAGCCACCCAGGTACCCTATCCTTCTAATCTTCAACAGGCTGCAAACCTTGCAGCGTATTTATTTCTTGATATTTTAAACTTGATGGAGCAAACTGTGGCCCTCACATAAATTCCCATTTACATGTAACAGTGCCAGGAGTGTGATATCTTTATCTTTCATGACAGGCAAGAGAGGAGCGAAGAGGAACAAGTTCAGACACATGGGCATGAGCCTCCTTCTAGACTCAGCCTACAGAGAATTGTCCCTGTCTCTCCTCTGGGCTTTTGCTAAGAGCCTGTGGAGAAGAATGTGATCCTGTCTGAAAAGTGAACTGAACTTGGAGCAAGAAGCTAAATAATTCCAAGGCCCACAAGTGCCATTATCCGTCTCCCGTTTCTAATCCTGATTCAAGGACCAGATTGAGTTTATCTTTTAAAAGAACTGGTCAGCTCTCGAATCAAAGAGCCTAGTCTTCTTATTTTCCTCTTATGGGTTTTTGAATAGTGACAAGAGTCCCCACTGCCATGGCAACAGAGCTGTAGAAAACCTTACCCAGAAATGTGGGATGGAAAGGATCCCGTGGAGATGGTAGCCTCTGAGGGACTAGAGAGTCATCCTTCTGAAGACAGACAGGAAACTGGTCCTTCCCTCCACTGTGACTGTTGCCCACTGTGGCTAGGACTTCAGGGACATAGCATGACAGGGAGCCAAAACATGTAGTGCTCAGTCTGAATGCCAGTTCAGATACTTACCAGCTCTGTGATATCTGGCAGGGTAATTAACCTCTCTGAGCCTACGTCATGGGATAGTTGTGTGGATTATACAGAGGCTGAATGATTGTAAGTGCTTGGCACATATTAGATGCTGAACAAATAGAAGTCATTATAGCCTATTTTATGCATTGGGTTTCTTGCTCCAAGTTCTTTCTGATGATGTGGTTTGTCTATTTGGGAGGGGCATGGGTGAGAACAAGTTCCCATATCTTAGGCTTACTTAGATCTGGGAGAATCCAGGGAAAACCTGCCTGAATTTGATTTATATATGCAGCTTTTCCTGCTCAAGGTGTGATGATAATGGAGGGAAGTGAAATTTTGCAGACAGAGATCCAGGAATGGAAAAACTGGGTTTTTACAGCCGAAACTCGCAGACAGACCCTGGGCAAGTCATTTCCTCTCACTGGCTTTAGACTTCTGGTGTCACATAGGTTCCAAAAAGTTGCAAGCTCGTTTGGAAAAACACATGTCAGGGTTTGGATAAGGTTGCCCTCCTCTGCAAAACACCTTTCTACTCAGCTCCCTGAGACCTGAAACCCTACTTGCAGAGCCTCCCTCCCTGCACTAATCCAAACAGGGGTTTTGTTTGCTGGGCCAAATGCAATCATTAAATGAATCACCGGGTTCATCACAGCTCTGGGGAGGTTGGGAAAGGACAGACCTGTGCAGGGAGGAGGAACGAAGGTAACAGAAGGCCAAAGCTGTAAGGCCCCAGGGCACCTTCTACCTTCAGCATTTCCCCAGAGCCGGTCTATTGGCCACCTACCAAGAAAGCCCCCATGAAATCAATAGAGATGATAGAGGGACTCAAGAGCTCACCGTGTGTACCCTTAAGAAGGTCACTCCACCTCACTGGGTCCCAATCCACATCTGTAAAATGAGAGGGTTGGACCATTTCAAGTCTGGAACTCTGATTGGGTGTGGGGATGTTGCCCTGGGTTCAGACCGCCAGGGGTTAGTGGCCAGGAGCGCTCTTGGTAACAGCCCTTCTGAGGCTAAAAGGCTGCTCATAGAAAAAGGCACAGCTCACTGCTAAAGGAAGGTTCTCTTGAACTCTCTTGCAAGCCCTCAGATAGAGAAAAGGGCTGATTGGAGAGAGGAATTCTATAGGAAATGGTTGGTGGTGCATTGACAGAAACCCTTCCCCCTTTCCTGTTTACTATTATTTTCTTTTCAATATTTATTGAGCATTGATGGTATAGTAGGGAATTGTTCACATCAGGATACAAAACACACAAAAATTCATGTCTTTGTAAAGCATATGGTCTAGTGCAGGGAGATAGGCGGTAAAAATGAGTGCAGAAAATGCTAATTTACTGTGTCTTCTTGGTGATAAGGACTATGGAGACAGAAGCAGGGTGGTCAAGGTGTGGTTTTGATGGGGGTGTGGTTGTAATGAAAGTAAGTGACTTTCGAACAAAGATTGGAAGGACGTTGGCTGGCGGAGGGGAGAACATTTAGAATACAACTACATATTAATATTCACAAAATGCCCTTTAATGATGCTATTCATTAGTGCTACTTGTTTGTTAATAATTAATAAATGAGCCATCATCTGTTCATTCTCTTTTTCCCCCTTCAAAACGGTTTATGCATGCTTTGTGTTTCCCAGGCTGTCCAACTTTTCTCTTTGTCTCCGTCTTCTTAGGGATGCTACTGTTTCTTCCCTCATTTCTTCTCCGTCACCTGGGATTTTTCCATCCCGGTTCTTGCTACTGCCGCGCCCCTCCTGCTTTCTCTCCCCCATGCTCCCCCCATTCCCTCCCCCACCCCGGACCCCGCTCAGCTCCAGCTCCCTCGCCAGCCTGTCAGTTTCAGTCCGCTGCTGCCCGCAAACAGAGTGGAACAGCCAGGCCGAGGGAGATGAGAGGAAAACCCTGGAGCCATCACAACGCATTGCGGGTGCTCCTTGGGGACGCTTCTGCTCAGCTCTCCTTCCCAAAGTGATTGGGGCGCTGGGGACAACCGAGGACGATGAGGAGGCCGAGGTTGGGGCGGGGAGGGGGGAGGCTTGAGTCTCCTTTCTGATGCAGCTGAGCCGCCTGGAGGAAAGGCATCCCAACTGCAAAGCCTCTGTTTCCTCAAATTGAGAATCAGGATAATGGTAATATTAATCATCATACTAGCTCTGAGTTCTTGTGAAAGTGGAATTAAAAAAAAAGTATGTGACACTGCTTTGGTACATGCCACACTAAAACTCAAGATATTATTGTGGGCCCGTGATGAACCAGGGTGGCCCGCAGGGGTTTGTGTTTCCCTCTGGGGCAGAGAGAGGTGTACCACTGGCTCTAACAGCTCGCAGACTATGGAAAAGCCCAGCCCAGAGCTCTATCCTGGCCTGAGGATTAGCAACCGCCCCTTCTTTGTATTGGGCTGGAGGAGTCTAAACATAACTGTGATTGCAGTATGGTAAGGGGCTGATGGAGGTGCAATTCAAGGACAAGTGTCTGTGTGGAATGGGGCTTCCATTTCCCATAAGGAGTTTGATGACCCGACATGCCAGGTAGCACAGAGAATGCTGAGCCCAGCAGGATGAAGGTAAAAGAACTGAGGATGTGGTTAAGATGCTGCTCAGACCTCTCCCCGACTGCTCACTGATGTTCCTTACACAGCTTCTGGTCCTTCAGAGTCCGTGGTTCACCACAGGGATGTATTTTTACATTCTGTGGAGGCAGAACAACTTTATTTTATTTTAATTACTTTATTTTATTTTATTTTATTTTATTTTATTTTATTTTATTATGTTTCTTTCTTTATTTTTGAGACAGGGCGGGGGGGGGGGCAGGGGTCAGGCTCAGATAGAGAATCCCAAGCAGGCTCCAGGCTATCAGTGCAGAACCCCAGGCTGGGGATCCATCCCATGAACCATGAGAACTGTGAGATCCCACAAACCATGAGATCATTTCTGAACTGAAATCAAGAGTTGGAGGCTTAACCAACTGAGCCACTCAGGGGCCCCACACCCCTCCTCCCCCCCAGGCAGAACAATTTTTATGCAAGAATGTTTATCACTGTACTCATTTTCCATTGCTTTATTTGTATTGTTTTGTATTATTTTTTGCTTTATTTGTATTTTTTAATTTGTCGGGGCACTTAATATATATACTACAAGCAATACTCCTTTTCTGGCTTGCTGCCAGTACTTTTTCCAGTTCGTGTTTTAATTTGATTATAATATTTTTGACACCTTTTTTGGGGTTTAGTTGGTGTACAGTAAGCTGCACATATTTAAAGTGTTCAATTTTATGAATTTGGAAACCATCCAAATGTATATTGGATGTGTATCAGTGAAACCATCATTGTGATCAGACTAACATGCATTTTTATCACCCTCTGAAAAGTCCTTCAGGCCTTTGGTAATCCCTCCTTTTTCTGCCCTCATCCCCAGGCAACCCCTCTATCTCCTTTCTGCCACTATAAATTAGTTTACATTTTCTAGAATGTTACATAAATGAAATTATACAGTATGCATTCTTTTTTGATCTGGCTTCTTTTACTCAGCATAATGATTTTAAGATTCACCCATGTTGTTATCTGTACAAAAAGGGTGTTTTTTGTTGTTGAGTAGAAGTCCATTGTATGGTTATACCACCATATATGTGGTGGATATGTATGGATATATCTATTCACTTGTTGATGGACATTTGTATTGTTTCCAGTTTGTGGTTATTAAAATTTTAGCTGCTGTGAATATTTGTGTATGAGTCCCTGCATGTCAAGTAGGATTTTGACAGCTAGAGATGCAAACATATTTCAGACAGAGGGAATACAGGGCCACAGAGAAGTAAAGACAGGACATGGACAGGGAGGGAGTAGTGTTGTTGCCATCTGGGGTAGGCAGAATATAAGATATTTGCTCAGAGAGCAAGGGGAGAACAGAGAGTAGGCTGGAGTTGGATCTCAGAGGGCTTTCGAGTTTACGGTTTGGGCTTCTTTTATTCTATACACAATGGGGAGCCATGGCAATTTTTTTTTAGGGCAGGAAAGACACAATTAGAATCTCAACTCTGTTCAGATTAATAGCCCCTCAATCCATATTTTGCTGAATAGTTAAGCTAAATGGTCAGTTTGCTTTTAATGTTAGCATTGGGAAGCATTTATTTAAGCTGAAGCTTGGAACTAGTCAGTGGCAGAGCCCCAGGGTCTTGGGGTGAAAGGAATGTCCTCTATCTCTTATTTTCCCAATTGTATGATAAAATAATTATAATGAACTGTCCCTTGTGCAGGTGTGACTTCTTGTAGTGGAATATACGTATTCCAAAATGGTTTATAAGATGTAAAAATGGATTTCTGGTAAATAAATTCTAATTTCTCATGTATTTCCATTGAAACATTGGATATGCATTACTGTAGAAAAATGTCACCTTACAAAAATCTTCCTTATCAAGTGAATTAGTCAGGGTCCCTATAGGAAAAAGGCAACAACTCAAAATGAGATAAGTAAAAGGGACTTTTTTCTTTAAAGAACTCTTTACAAAGGCATGAAGCTATAGTGCAGGCCCACAAGAGATGTATGAGAGTCAGAAGGGACGTGTGGAATGAACATTTCTTATGGAACCTGAATGGAGACGTGTGTACTCAGCCTTCTTTTGTTAAGGTAGGGATAATATAAAACAAACAAATAATAACTAACACCTTGATCACATTCTTATCTTTGTCAATGGCTAAACCCAACTAGAAGCCAGAGATCATGAGATGTGGCCCTTTGATGTGGCCCTTACAAGTAGAAAGTAGGCTGGAGAAGGGTAAGAATATATTTGGGAGGTGTGTGAAATCAACTTCTGTCACATTAGCCTCCGGCATCCCCTCCCCCTCCTGATCTACTCTCCATTCTTCACTCCGCTTTGCCCGTCAGGGTCACCCTTGCCCTCTGGCTTCTCGTTAGATTTGGCCAACAGGAGGCACCACCAGGAAAAGTGGTGGGGTATTCATTCCCCTGACCCCCCCTTGCTATGTTGCTGCAGGCTGGCTGTGCCCTGTACCAAAGGTCACAGCTGTCTTCAGAGAGCATCTCTCTACAGAGCTACTTTCCCCCAGGGTCTGGCAACCTTTGTCCCTGTGGGTTCAGGAATGGTAATGGGTCCCTGATGTTGTAGCCCTGGGGACATCACCCCTGGTTAGTTTCATCTAATTTGCCAACTTCTTTATAAATAATTCCTACTATCTCTCCTCTTTTACCTGGCTTGGATTGCTATCCATTTCCTGTCAGACTTGGATTGATAAAAAGGTCAAATACAAGTAAAATTACACTTGGCTCTCCTGATATGCCAAGTGATTCTCTGCACCTAAGTGGACTGACATGGCACCTGGAAGAGTTGGCCCATTCCACAACATCTCCTCGCCTCAAGTTTCCCTACAGATTGTATTAGAACCTCAGGGGATGCTCTTCTACTTCTGCCTCCTACACCTGACCACTCCATTTTACCTGATCACTTTTGGGAAGCCTCCACTTCAGGCCTGTTTCTTCTGCACATACCCCTGTGCAAGGAGGCACAGGAATGGGGAACCTCAGTTTCCTTTTTCTTCTTGCTCATAGACCCCTCCAGCCCATTCCAATTTGCGTTGTGCAGAGCTGAGGTCTTTCCTTGCAAGACAAGGGAAGCCAGGCCATACATTGGAGTAAGACTTGTTATTACAGTCTCTCCTATCAGGGAGCGGCTGTTAGCAACATAAGCTGCATTACAGCCATGTTGACTAAAGATCATAGAATGGGAATAGCGGGTCACTGGATAGGTCATACCTGTTTTATCTTTTGATGTGTGGCTCCATATCTAATTCTCTGTCCATTTTTCCTAATTAGGCTGCTGATGTGTTCCTGTCATAAAAATTTTATTCTCCTCAGAGTTCATCAGCTTGCTCCCAACTCTACCTTGTCCAGGGTCTCCTTATCATTCTTTGTCTGGGCGAGGTGTATTCTCTGGCTTCTGGTAGAGGTGCACAACAGAAAAGTTTATGACTCCTGGTTTTCTTCAATTGATGGAGGGGTTAGGAAAGGCCAAGTATCACTTTAATATTACTGAGCTCATAGACCTTATGAGGCCAGGTGCCTGGTTACACACAAAACACAAACAACAATAAAAAATATTAAAGCTATTTGAACATGAAAATGAATGGAAACCAGGAGTAAGTTTATTTATTCAACAAATATTTATTGGATATATACTATATGCCCAGCATTGTTCTAGTTACCAGGGTGTGGATTGGGTCCATGGACTATTTCCAGCCTAATGGTATTAGTACTAGGCTATTATCGATAGGTATGATTAGATATTAGTGGCTTATGGAGATATTAGTAAATCACCAGCTAATTAAATAATTACAGACTATTTAGCACATACAGTGGGTTTATTGGGCTTGGTAAGGTTAACTCTGAGGAATGTTGATGCAGTTTATTTAGAACCTTGTCACACATCATACTTGCAAGATAACATGTTATCAGACCATGTGTGTTGTGTATTGTGGTTGAGAAGACAAGCTTTGCAGTAAGAAAAGCTGGTCTTCAAAATCCGACTCTGCTGCCCACTGTCTGTGTGATTATGGGCAATTATCCCATAATTGGGACATGAAGTAACCACTCTCTGCCTTAGTTCTGTTCTTTATTAAATGGGAATAACTGGAGTATCCACTTCCGGTAGATGCTTCCTAGACGGTAACTGATACAGACACAATCCTTATGACCTGAATTGTAGGTATTTTTGTACACTTTGCATCTCCTCTGATTGCATGTAACTTGTCTTATTACACTCAGGCTGCTCTCACAGAATACCATCAACTGGGTGGCTCATACAGAAGAGAAATTTATTCCTCATAGTTTTAGAGTCTGGGAAGTCTAAGATCAAGGTGCCAGCTGAGTTGATGTCTGGTGAGAGCCTGCTTCCTGGTTCATAGACAACTATCTTCTTCTCCCTGTGTCCTCATGATTAAATTTATTTATTTATTTATTTATTTACTTACTTACTTACTATTTGAGAGAGAGAGTGTGCAAGCAGAAGAGAGGGGGATAGATGGAGAGGGGCGGTGGCGGGGGGGGGGGGAAGAGAGAGAGAGAGAGAGAGAGAGAGAGAGAGAGAGAGAATCTTAAGCAGGCCCCATACTTAGTGTGGAACCCAATGTGGGACTCAATCCCACGACCCTGGGATCATGACCTGAGCTGAAATCAAGAGTCAGATACTCAATCACATGAGCCACCCAGGGTCTTTTTTTTTTATAAGGGTACTAATCCCAATCATGAGGCTCCATCTTCATGACCTAATCACCTCTCAAAAGGCCCCATCCTCTAATGCCATAACATCTGGGGGACACAAACATCGAGTCCATAACATACTTTTAGTTCATCTTTGCATTTCTCATGATGCCTAACATAGGAGCTTGACTGGTGATTACTGAAAAATGTAAAATAGCTGCTACCACTTATCGAATGCTTACTTACATGGTAAGGTGGCACTGTTCTGACCTTTGATGTAAGAATACCTATGAAGTAGGAACTACCATTATTACAGTTTTACAGTTGAGAGAATGGAGGTACAAAGGAGGTTAAGATTATAGAGATAGTAAGAAACAGAGTAAGAATTTCAAACCAAAGGCTAACTACTGCACTAAAATATCTCCCAGAGATGTGTTTGATGGGTCCCTGTATTGAGGCAATAACAGTAGGGACAAAGGATGGATAAATAAGGCTACACAGGACCTCATGTTCTCCACATTGGGGAATGGTACAAGTTCCCCATGTCTCTATTTGCTTCCTTATTTGTCCCTATCTGGTTCCAAGGCCTGTTCGAAGTCTGGCAACTGCATTTGATAAAGTTGTTGCTGACTCCTTAGAGTAGATTTGCTTATTCTTTTTCCTGCATTCTTGCAGATTTACCTGGACTCTCATAGTCTGTCTTTTGCCTTTGCAAAATTCAGGGCTTAGATTATGCTGTGGAGCAGAGTGAACCCAACTAACTGAATATGTGCTCATGATTTTTTAAGTTCTTGTCAACTCTTGGTGCCCTAATCCTAGAAGGCCTTCCAACTCAAGAGGTAGTGGTCTGGGACCCTGAGGAAAGAACACTGACCTGGGGCTCAGATATTTGGCCTTCATTGTGGTTCTGCTTTTCATTAGCCAAGGGTCATACACAAGGAGTTCAACCTCTCTTAGCTTCACTATCTATTTGTGTAATAGAAAGGCTTGACATTTCTGATTGCATGTAATTTATGCCCTACTTGCCTGACTGTATTCCCCAAACATTTATTTGAGGGCTGACAACGTGCTAAGCACAGCCAAGTATGAGTGAAATATGATTTTTGCCCTTAAGGAACTCCTAGTCTGACGGACCTGGGGAATTGATATGTTGAAAAGGGGATAATCAGGCATCAGAACAAGCTGAGGTGCCAGTTAAGAATGCAGATTCCTGGGCCCCACCTCCAACATATTGAATTAGACTCTCTGGTTCTTATGCGCAATAAGGTGGAGGACTCTTGCTGTGCTGTACTTGGATGCGGGTGGTGATGGAGCACAGATGGAATGCCCAGCAAGAGGTAACTGCCCCACAGAGGATGGCATCCGTCCCTGTACCACCTTTATGTTCTTTGCCATAACTATGTGAACCTGTTCTGCCATTTACTTAATAGTTTTATTTAGATTCATTTATTTAATGATCTGAAATACGCTTGTTTAAAATGAAAAATTTGTGCCGTAAGCATAGATGGTAAACAAATGCTGCGTGTCACAATAGAAGGGAACTACAAAGGGAGCACAGTGGGAAAACAGGTTATGCAATGCCTTGAGTCCACATTTTCCCAGTGAAAGTGGGAAATTAGCAAGTGTTAGAGAGATGGGAGCTTGTGCTCAGAGAGCGAAAGCAAGTGTAGTTACTGAACGGAGGTCAATTCGATGTCAGTGGTGCTAAACATTTGAATGTTGAATAAGAAGAGAGCTTTGGAAATTTATTTCTTGACCTTTCCTCAGAAAACATTTTACAGGAAGACTAGTGTGTAAAACAGATTAAAAGCAACAATAACAAAACAAAATTCAAAACAGCGGCTCTGATAAAAGACAGGATAGGGGACCCATTCCTTAGTGGGTCAGACCCCAAAGCATTCAGACTGCACTTTGAGAAACTTTGGGGACCTGGGGATCCTGGGTGCATGAGAAGTACCCAGAGCTTGAAGACTTGGCTATGAGGACAGGACCCTGCAGCCTCAAGGACAGTGGGGACAGTAGAAGCCTAAGGGGTAGGCAAGGGAGAATGATTAGAAAAAATTAGCCATACTTGGGGTAAGACGAGGGTCATGAGATTTCTGATCTAAGAATGAGGCTATTTTATTTTACTGGTTTCTTTAGATTCTATGGAGGCAACAGGGCAGGCTTCTTTTGGTCTAGAGCAAATAGCTGGGTTTGTCATTTGGTTCAGGAGGTTCAAGGGAAATCCAGGCATGGTGGTTAAGAGAGCTGAATTTGTATTTCTGATTATTTGTTAAGGAAAAGGTTTCTGGAATTTGCAGTTTCTCGAGGCCTGGCTCCTGCCCTGTCACTCTTGTGAATCAGGGAATCATTGGTGCCCAGAAAGAAACGTAATATGATGATCAATCTAAACACTTCTCAGGAATCTTTTATGACAACAAATTGGAAGGCTTTTTGACTCTACTCATAGACTAGAAAAAGTCTATGGTGAATCAGTGTGCTTAATATTGGAGGAAAACCAGAATTAGATTAGGTTATAATTTTTAACATGAGAAGTTTAGTCAAGATATTAGCCAGCTGTATTGAACACTGTATGGGGTCAGAATGAGTTACTCCAAGATATATCACTTTGACACACAGATTATTTTGAGCTGAAAACAATCAAGGCCCAAAAGACTCAGGAAGAACTTTCACTTTTCCCTCTAACTACCTAAAGGATAGAGGACTTGCTCCAGAAAGAGAGCTAACACCTGAAATATTTACATTACAATACAAACTAGTTATGGTAGTCAGGGAAGAACCTGGCAAGGCCAGTTTGATCAAAGTCCTTTCTATGTCTCACTGTTTCTGGATGGCCCCAAAACATTTGTTCACCAAACATTTGCTCTTTCCATTCGTCCCGTGAATTGCCTTTCTTCCCTTTGAAGCCCCAGACCCCTACCCTTTTCTCCTTAGTTCAGGATGACATATGTACCTCATGTTGCCCAACTGTCTTTGCAATCTCATCCTTATGTGGATTCCCCATATGTATGAAATTAAAACTGATTTTCTACTATTAATCTGTCTCATGTCAACTTGATTATTATACCAGTTCAGAAGGTTCATAAGGTTCAGAAGAACCTTAAAGGGCATAAAAACATTTTTATTACCCAAGAATATTGTGGCATTCCACCTAGATCCCCTTTCTGGGGCCTATGTGCTCATCTCTGCCCCGGGGAGTACTGGCTAGGAAGGGTTGCATCTCTTGCTCAGATTTGCTCTTGGCAACAGAGAATGGCCTCTTCCAAGGTTACATCCCCCTCAGGAGGCATCCTGCCTGATTGGCTGATATAGGAATACAAAGCTGATCCCTTGGCTTCACTGGGGACAACCCTGAAGGGCCATCCTAGCTCCAGAGTCCTCTGTGGGGTTGATTCAGGTCTCAGTTGCAAGCTCATCCTGGGTCAGCTCCCATCTTCCTGCATTCTTGGTGACATCATGATATAAAACCAGACAATGGAATTAAGTAATATTAAGTTTCCAGGAAAGTGAAATTCTCCTCAGGAGTAAGGATGCCTCCAGGCAACAAAACTGCTCAGAGCTGTAGAACCTGTTTTCCAAGCCTCCTGTATGGGGCGGCACCTCCCTGTATTCAGGGGACAAGTAATAAAGTGTGAGTGAATACCGATAAAACCTGAATATGTGTACGTACACAATTCCAATATAAAAGTGGCATCCGTGTTCATCTGTGTGTACATCTGTTCCAAATCCGGTTTATACTTCTCCTTGATTTGCTCAGTCTCAACTACCCTCTAGTTTTGGCTGTCTGATCAGTGAAGAACTCCAGCTGCTTCCTCTGTCACCTCATCTCCTAACACTGCCATCTGTCTCAGCCTCCCCTGAGTGAGGGCCAGACTTTGGCAAGGTCTCTGTAACGTCTGCTGTGGTGGTAGCCACAACAGCTCCAGTGCATAGGGGTGACCTGATGCACCCACAGAGGTGTAGGCACCCTCATGTCTGGTTTCAGAGGAAGCACCAGGTCATGGGCGTGGGACTTGGTTTCCCCAGTAGCTGCCCTGAGGATGTGGATAACACAACCTGGACATGTAGAGAGAGGAATTTTTATGCCCATTGGATGAAGTTTGACCAAAGACAGACAGGAGACAGAAAGAAACCAACAAATAAATGACTCCCTTTTTCTCTTTTCCAGTGCCACGATTCCATGTAGTCTTTCTGGAGACTTCCATTGTGACTAAGCAACTGGCTGTTTTGTTTTGTGAAGCTGTAGCCAGTTCGATATTTGTCTCTGTTCTTTCCCACCTCACTTCCCTTTTCCCCCTCACCCTGGTGGCCCTGGGATTGTATCGCTAGTAATATGTTGGCACATCAGACTGCTTTCTTGGGAACCTGGGATAAGGCAGCATCTGAGAGCTTTCATGCACATTGAAATGAATATTTTATATTTAAGTACTGTGGTTAGCATTCAAATGTGAATAAAACACCAACATGTGCATAACAACTGAACTGAATGTGTGCAACAATTGAATAAGTGTATTAACATCTGAACAGACCTGGTAAAGAGCTAAAATGGGTACGCAGAGCTTGTGTGGGTCGTAGGTGTTAAAGCTGGTGCATTGGTTCTCTATTGCTGCATTACAAATCACCCCAAAATACAGCAGCTGAAAACAGCAAACATATATTATCTGACGGTTTCTAAGTGGGTCAGGAATCTGGAAGTAGCTGAGCCAGCAATTCTTGGCTCAAGGTCCTTCAAGAGGCTGCAGTCAAGTTGTCAGCTCAAGGTTCGACTCGGGGAGGATCTGTTTTCATGCTCACTTGTATGGCTATGGCAGACCTTAGGTCTTCACCATGTGGGCTTTCCACAGGGCTGCCTTGCCATGTGTGCAGCTTGCTGCTTCTAGAGAGAGCAAGGGGGATCCCCAAAATGAAGCCATAGTCTTTTTATAACTGCATCTTGGAAGTGACATACCACCATTTCTGCCATATTCTATTTATTAGAAGTGAATTGATAAACCCAGTCCACATTTAAGGGGAGGGGATTGCACAAAAGTATAAATACCAGAGGGTGGGGATGATTGGGGATATTTTAGAGGCTACCTACCACAATGAGCATACTATTCCAGAGTAATTTATACCGACTGCCTCTGCTTCATCTTGGAGAAATCTCCTCAGGCCTTATCCCAAGATCCCCTTGGATTTGTTCTGGAGATTATTCTGCCTGAGCTGAATAATTCTGCTCTTTTTGTTTCCAGTTCTGTGGGATCTGAAAATCCCAATTCTCCTAACTGTGTTGGTGATGGTATTTTGTTCAAGGCTGGGAGAAGTATGGTATTTATGTGGGAGCAAAGGTGGACAGGCTCTATTGGAATGCCATGAGGACAAGTCACCCTGAGAGCGAAACTATAGGCCTGAGAAATGAGGACAGAACTTTCTAGGTTGCATGGCCAATCTTGCCTTTGTGTTTAGGAGGCAGAGAGTTTCATGCAGCACCTCCCACCGAGACCTGCTATCTCAGTATTGCCCTAGGTACTGTGAGGAATGCACAGATGAATTAAGACAGAATCCCTGTCTTCATGAAAGTTATTTATAGGAGCCTGGAGCTCAGAGAGCGAGGTCAAGGCTACAAGGGGCATGCGTTTGGTAAAAACATCAAGCTATGGGACTATTATAGGGAAGTGGGTGTAGATAGAGCCCAAAGGGACTGAAGACAGAGTGCTGGGCACTCCAATATTTAGTGATTGGGAAGATCTAAAAGGGAAAGGAAGTCAGGGAAGTCTCACCTTATTTGTCCTGAAGCAACATTTGACCCAGCTGGGTCAGCAATTGGCTTGGTTAGTACCTTGTTATGAGACTGGCTCTGGCTCCTCCTGCAGCCCAGTTGCAGGTCCCTACACCCCCAGTTTAGAATAACCATGACCTCAGGGGGCTTTCAGCAATAGTTTTTTTAATTTTAATTTTAATTTTAAATCAACTCCTTTTTAGAGGGGTTTTAGGTTCACAGCAAAACTGAGCAGAAGGTATAGAGATTTCCCATAGATCCCTGTCCCCATATATGCATGGCCTCCCCAACCAGAGTGGTACATATGTTATAACTGATAAACCCACAGTGACACATCATAACTACCCAAAGTTCATAGTTTACATTAGGGTTCACTCTTGGTGTTGTACGTTCCATAGGGTTTGGACAAATGTGTAATGACATGTGTGTACCATTCTAGTATCACACAGTAGTTGCACTGCCCTAAAAACATTTGCTCAGCAGTTTTTAAAGTCTCTTTCTAAGAGCAAAGTGGAGGGGTTTGGAGAAGTAGAGGGGAGCCACTCTACATGTGGCTTCAAGGATAAAGCAAGATGTCGTCCTCAGTCTCACATAGGACACTTAGGGTGATCACTGCCCCTGCACCTTGGCCTGCATGTCTGTGGCTTCAGTCCTACTCACTCTCACTCTGCTTCTCTGTTCCATTTAGAGCATGTGGGAATGTTTATATGGTTTTTGAGTCAAGCTATCCATGTTTAAATGTTTTCTACAAATTTATTTTTTGAGAGAGACAGAGCATGAGCAGGGAAGGGACAGAGACAAGGGGAGACACAGAATCCAAAGCAGGCTCCAGGCTCTGAGCTATCAGCACAGAGCCCGATGTGGGGCTTGACCTCATAGACCACAAGATCATGACCTGAGCTGAAGTCGGAGGCTTAACCAACTGAGCCCCCCAGGCACCCCATGATTAAATGTTTTCTAAAAACATGTTATCTATCAGTGCTATGTGTTAGAGCAGATACATCCACCAAAATTTGAACTTGCTGCATCATCTTACTTGCAGAACTTACTGCAAGTTTCTGTATGGTCTTTTTGGAGCCAGATTTGCTTTCTTTTGGGTGTGAGTGATCCCTGAATCTCCAATTCCAAGAGTTGAGTGTGATGACAGGCACAAGAAGACTGAATTTTATTTCGGTTATACCAGAGGGAGGTGGGTGATCATTACAGTTGAGGGAGTACTGATTTTTTATTGTGAAATAAGAAAAACAGTATCTTGCTTTGCACTGAGTCTCAGTGAAATGGTATATGTGGAGGTGCCTTGGAAACTGGAAAGTGTCCTATGAATTATAATTGTGACCAAAGATATGTCATCAACAGGGAGGAGACTCTTTCCAAAGATTTGATTCATGGAAACCTAGGGTACTCAATCTAATTTATTCAAAAAAAGTGTGGTAGGCAGAACCCTGGGTTTTAAAAAAATGCACATTCACTCTTCATTCATCCTTCCCTTCAGGCTCTAGTGCTGTAACCAGATATGGACCCGAGGCCATGCCAAAATGAAGGAAGGACCTCTGGCCAATAAAAGCAACCTTTCAAACTGGTCCAAAGATTTGGAGCCCAGATCTCTGGTAAATGACTGGCTGAATCTTTGGATTCAACTGATAAGATGTTTTGGGGTTGCATAGACACCACTTAAGAGATCAAGGGTCAAGCAGCAAATGGATAGTCTAATTGGGCTTAAAACAGAGTCCTTGTGTTGAGCCAGGCTGAGCTCACCACTCAGTTCTTGGGAGGGGCCTCTGAGTCTGTAGGATGGAAGCTGGGGAGTCAGAGAGAGGAGTCCTGGAAGGAACGCAACCAGTTTCATTTTTCTGGGCATTAGTTGGGGAGCTCCTTCCTGTCATGCTGGTCCTCTGAGTCTTCCCAGTTCCATTTTAAGTGTCAGGAGTGATGGATCACTTCCTAAGGGATGCCCCTACTTAATGCACCTGGTCTCTGGGGGTGCTGTTCTTTCCTGCTCTTCTCCCTGGATGCTTCCATTTGGGTCAAGGCCACCCTTGGGGCTCTCAGTTTATCAAGACAAACCTGTTTTCATTCCCAGAATCACTTCACAGACGAGATCAGACAGGCTCAGAGGCTCTGCATGACAGGAAGAAGGTTCAGGAACTAGAAGCCAGGATGATTAGGGGAAAACTGAGACAAGGAAGGGAAAATTAAGAGACCTCTCCATAGCATATTGTCTCAATGAGATGATACATGCAGAATGCTCAGAACAGCACCTGACACAATTAATACTCAAAAGATGTTAGGGATTATGATGATTATTATCATCATTACCATCTGAGTTTCTCATAGAAGTTTGTTCCTTTTCACTTTGTAAGAGAGACCTCTGAAATCTAGTGAGATAATGGATGCAAAGCTCCTAGCATTGGGCTTGAAAGTTGGTGCTCAACCCAAGTTTTCTTCTATGTATGTGTCGTCTTCTGGGCTTCTCTGTATCTGCCACAGTGCCTAGCATAAAGCTGATGCTGGATTCAATCTCCTGACTGAATAAAGAAGCTTCATTCTATTTGACATCAGCAAACAGGCTGTTCCCTAATGGTTCTCAGTTAGGAGAACTGTTTTCCTAGAAAGAGGAACCATGGCCACTCATACAACATCATGGTAACATGGGTTGGATGTCTGCAAAGACAAGGACTGCCATTTTCTCCTCATTGGGAAATCCAGGGTGGATGTGTCCTTCACCCTTTCTTCCAGGAAGCAATACAGCCTTCTGGGATTTCTCAGTAAGTGTTGATAGCTGCTCCCTGCATTACCTTCCCACTTACCTCCCTCCACCCCTAACTGGCTGAATTTCACTCAGTCCTCATAATACCTTGTGGCTAAGCAATATCCTGACCCCTCTTTCAGAATGCTTCCATTTCAGACCTACTTCTTACCTCTCCAGGGCCCGAGTTCTAAGAGACTCTGAAACTCATACAGTTGAAAAGACTCACCCAGTCAACCAATCAATGAAGAAACACAGCTGCTTTCAGAACACCAGGACTTCAGACTCTCCATCCAGTGCTCTTCCCATTTTACCTAATCCAGCTCCCACTTCTTTTCAAATGTGTGACCCATGTGAAGTTCATTTTCCTTTTGTTCTTAGTTGACTGTCTATTGAAAAGGGAATGAGTTACATTCATTTCTTATAAACTCAGCATGAATAACATCTCCCAGAGATGTGGCCACTTTTCAAGGCTACCCTAATATGATATCTCAGGTTGGATGGCAGAGTGTCAAGCAGGAGTCTTCTTTAGGGGATGAGAAGAACCTGTGGGATGGCTGGGAAGTTGGCCAGAAATTGGTGATGGGTGGATGAGCTCTAGAATTGAGAGCCTGGCTCAGTTGTCAGCAGGTTGTCAGACAAGGGTATGTCAGGGTTTTTACCTCATCATAGTTTATGCTGAATATCCCTTTCCCCTCAGCTGATCTGCAGTAGTTTAATTTATTTGTTGAAAGTACAGGTCATGGAATAGACCTGCTTGAATGTTCTTTTTGGTCATTCCTTGGGTCCCCTCTCTGGATGGCAGAAGGGCCAAGTACATACATTAGGGTAGAGCAGGCAGAGCTTTGTAATCAGTCAGCCCTGGCATCCCATACTGGCTCTCTTGACCTACCAGTTAGATTAACCTAGTTGGGATAATAATACCTATGGGTTGTTGTGGGATTAAATATAATGTATATACATAGTAGTTAATATTGTCATGAACATTGTTAACTATATAATCTTGGCCTAGTTACTTAGCCTCCCTGAGCCCCAGCTTCTCATCTGTAAATTAGAGATAATTTTATTGTTAATGTAATCAAACATATCAACCTTTTTTTTAAATAAAAAGTTGTTTTGGACTCTGAGGTTGTAAAGATTCAAGCTTCCTATTAGTTTTATATTGATGTGCACCTTTCTTGCCTCAAAAAGTTCTTTCTATACTTCATTTTGTAACCCAGATTTTTGCTTGCACACTTCCTATGATAACTAAGGAATATTCAGTGCTTTAGCTAGGACCTTAAGTGCCCCATGTGTCCTGTGTCCTATGGGAACCATGCCATAGAGCTTCATATAGTCCTTATGAAATAGGTGCTAGAACAATTCTACTTTATAGACAAAGAAGTAGCCTCACAGTGATATGTAGCCTAACAGTGGACATGTTTTTTGCTCATGGCAGACATGTTAGCTGATCTTTTTAAACCCCTCCTACTTTGCCCCCTTTGGCTACAAAGTATGGGAACACTAAATGCTCATTCTTCCAGCCTTCAGTGCAGCTAGAAGTGGTCATCTTCCAGTACTGGCCAATGAGGCTTATGTGGGGTTCTCTGGTTGCTTCAGGGAAAACTCTTGTTTTCTTAATAAAATGGACTGATTTACAGGAATAACATCCTTTCTTCCTTCTATCTTTCTTGAATGCAGATGTGATACCTGGAACAGGGGCAGCTATCCTGAGACTGTTAGTGATGAAAAGCCAATAAGCTAAGGCAGGTCAATTGGGAAGACAGAAAAATCCAGACTTCCTGGTGCCATTACTGAGGTCTAAACAAATAACCACCTACCTCCAATTAACTCTCTAAAATGGAAAGCTATATGGACATTTATATAGTCCCTATGTGGGAAAGTGTGAGTCCTCCTTATACCGAGAGAGGGTAATAGAACTTCTTGGCTCTGTCTCAGGGCAGAGTGAAAGGGATGACTGAGTGCACAGCTAGGAAGTTTGCTTTCTTTACGTTACTGAGTTTTGAACAAATTTCTAGGACACTCTCCAGAGGACCCTGCTTTGAGCTGTCCGCCATGGCGGTGCTGATATGCACATAAGCTGCCTAGCTAGTGAGGAACCTGGGAGCTGTCCCTATAACTACCACAGCATGGCAGCAGCAAGGAATGACAAGGTGTGTGTGTCTGTGCGTGTGTGTGATTGTGTGTGTGTGTGTGTGTGTGTGTGTGTGTATTTCTACCATTCTAGTGAGCGTCATCCCTCATAACTGGGATAGTTCACTGGCCGTGGCATTTCCAAATATTTTTCACAAAGAAGAGAGAATCTTATGGGGATCGGGAGAAAGAGTTCTTGTGCAAGCCCCACTCACAACGGTAAGAGAGCCTGATTTATTTCCCAGTCCCTTTGGTTCAATGTGGGATACAACAAGGGGGTCTATGAAGACTAATCACCTGGGGAATTGGTTCTGATTTTCAGGTAGATGAGGAATAAAATCCTGAAACATCTCAAGGACGTGTTCCACAAGAGCCTTCTGGGACACACTCTTCTGAGGACACCTCTGGATCACAAGAACAGCCTTTAGGCTTTGATTTTTCTTTTGAGAAAGATTTGACATTTTTTCTCATCTTTTTGCTGTCCTATCTTGTCACAACCTTACCAAAGAGGGCATAGCACATAATTTCCCCCCTTGCCTCCCATTCCTTGCACAATCCTAAGCATTTTTGCTGAGAGTGACTCCAGAGATACTGACATGGATAAAAACAAAACAAAAACCAAACATAGGTCAGTTGCTAAGTTACATGAAGTCGTAAAAGCTTTTGAGAAATAACTGGTACTGATCTTGGTTGAAATCTAAATGGAGCTTATTTTGACTCTATTTAACCCCTTTCTGACCCTTTCACAGGCCTATCTCTTGGATTTTTTTTTTCATACCTTGAATTCTGATTTGATTCATTGGATTGGTGCTTTTGTATCTCTCAACCTCCTTCTCATTCAGCCTTTCGGTGTAGAAAGGCAGCATTCCACTTTATGGAGAGTGCAAGGTACTCAGGAAGACATGATGATCCTAGGTGGCTATTGGGAAGTGAAATGTGCTTGATTCTTATCTTCACCCTGAGCTCTTTCTTGGAGGTCCATTCCATGCTTATAGTTGGATATATGTATATGTGTGTATCATTTATTTATTTATTTATTTATGTTTGTTTGTTTGTTTTTTTACTTCAGAGTCCATAACTTGTGCTTGGTAATTTAAATAGCTATACCTATGGATTTAATTATGACAATCTTTTCATACTTTCCTTTCCAAATTGCCAAACTTTTCCCATCTTTTAATTTTCCATTCAAGCTCCATTTTTTCTGTGAAGGCTTCAAGTAGTTCAGCATGGAAGGATGTCTCCTTTTGGCACTTAGAGTTAATATATGCAGGATCACTTGATTAACACTAAATTACTTGTGTATTACATTGCACCCAAACAGAATGTCTCTCTAACTAGTTAAGAACTCACAGATACTCCTTAGGTAATTGAATCGACAGTATTTTGGTACATTTTGGATACCATCACTAGAAATCCAGAGATTTATTCTCTGGTGGATTTATTCATGATTTAAGCACAATTTCTGTATTTTTTGTGGTCATTCACTCTTTTTTATGTCTACCTCTGATGTGCTGTCTACTGATCAATCTTTTCTCTTCTTACCAGTCTCCCACCTGCTTCATTTGATCCCCAGACCTTCTAGTTACGAAGTTATGTGTTCTTTTATCTATCTACATACACACTTTTCCCCAAGGCAGGATTCCTTTGAGCATAGGTTTCCTAACCACTGGACTCTCTTCACAGAGCTCAGTTCTCTGTCACACAAACAAATTGTACTCTGTCAGATATCTATGGGGTGATCTTCCAATCATAGTCTGTTTGGGAACTTCAGCTTTGTAGAACTCTAGATTTAACAAAAGCTTCATTAGTGGGTGATTATACATTTTACAAAGGATTCCTTTAAATAGCAAATTCCCAGAATGGGCTTAAAATAGCTTTAATTTAACCCCAGTCCAATTGTACACCCTGTTCAATAACATGCTGATTGTTAAAGATAAGGTACACTTATGCTTATTTATAGACTAATTGCTTGTTTGTCCTTTTAGTCCCCCTACTTTGTACCTAGTAGATCACATTCCCTCTTTCAAATTCTTCAAGATTCCCTCCTTGGGAAGGTATTTTCTGATGAAAAAAATACCTTCAGGTAGCTACAGCTTAGTCCTGTCATCATTATTGTCCATGATCAAAGAGAAGAAATTGTCTCCACCAAAGCCCACCCCTAGACACATAGCCTCTCCTATCTCTCTTTGCCTCTTTCTTGGTCTCTCTCTGTCTCTCAGCACACCCAACCAACAATTGTAAAGTTCATAATTGAATTTAGTCTGGGTCTCTGGGTCCCAATTACTGAGAGAGTTTTCAACCCACACATGGTCTTTGAGATAACAGAGAGAAAGACTATGGTCTCGTTGCCTGTACTCATCATTAAAACTAGATGAAGGGAACTCTCCTCCCTTCTGTTGAAATTGTACCTGATATTTCACAATAGATATCAGTGCATATTCCAGTTCACATGATCTGTGGTTCTCATGCTACGGTTGTGTCTATAGGATTCTGACTATGCTGGTACAAAATGAAGGTGGCTTGAGGAGAAAACTAAGCTTATCTTTACAAGTATTTTTTGAGTGTTTCACTTATCAACTGAATGTTTTGGAAGGTGGTCTATAGGTGGGTCTATGCACAGGCAGTTTTTAAAAAGGTGTTTAAAAGGATGGTTTAGTTAAATGGGTGATGGGTACTAAGGAGGGCACTTGTTGGGATGAGCACTGGGTGTTATATGTAAGTGATGAATCACTAAATTCTACTCCTGAAGCCATTATTACACTATATATTAACTAAACTGGATTTAAATAAAAATTTGTTTAAAAAGGATGGTTGAATAAATTGTTGCCAGAACCTCTTGACTAGTCTTCCTAAAATCTCATCTTTTTCATGGAAATGTCTCTTCTTTAACTGTTCACCTCAAACTTTAATGCATGTAGATCATTTAGGGAATTTGTTAAAATGCAAATTCTGATTTGTATATTTGGGATAGGAGCTGGGATTTTTTTTTAATTTCTAACAAGCTCCCATGTGATGCTGATGATGCAAGTCTGTGGATTGCACTTTGAGTATCAAGGCTCTATAAACTGCTAGAGTCATCATTCTAAATGTGAATCTGATCATATCATTTTCCTACTTGAAATCCATCAATAACCCCCATGACTTCCAAGGCCAAATCCAAAATCCTTAGATGGCATAAATGGGCCTTTATAATCAGTTCCCTGCTTATTTTTCCAGCTTCATCTGTGACTTATGTCATTCCCAGAACTCGTCATGTTCTTCCTCACCTTGGCACAGGTTACAGACCCCACTGACCTAGCAGAGTTGCATTCACCCTTCTAGATTCAGCTCATAGTTATCTTCTCCAGGAATCCTCACCTGTCACCACCAAGCCTCTATACTTCCTCCTTGTACTCCCCAAGTACCTGCTATGTATCTCGATTACATATTGCATGGATGGAAAGTTTTGTCTATATTTCATTCTCCCTATTACACTATCAGTTCCTGTCGGGGCATTGGTTGTATTCTCTTAATCTCAGACTCACCAGCCCCTAGCACTGTGACTGGTATACTTAATAAATTCTTGAGTTAATGTAGAAACAAGCTAGCAGTTTTGTCTTTTTGCTCCCTACATGGCACTTGCTCAGCTGGGGTCAGACTATCTCTGATTGATGTCTGCCGAGCTCTCGTTCTCAGAAATCCATGTTCTACCTTCTATCTGGGGGGATAAGTCTGATGCCTAAAAGTCATGTCTAATTCCATGGCCTGAACATTAGCAGCAGTTAATTCACTGCTGTTGTTTGGAAAATGTTAATTAATCAACATGATTTGTCGGGTGCCCAAGGGAAAATGTCAAAACTATTTTAAAAGCAGCACTTACTTCTTTAGGTAACTAAATTCTGTTAAGTAAGACAGTGGGTCTTAACCCAAGCTGCCCATTAGAACTACTTGGGGATCTTTTAAAAAATGCTGGTGACTGGTCCCTACCCCCAGGAATTCCAGTTTAATTGTTCTTGGGTTAGGGTCTGACAGCAATATTTTAAAGAACAACCACTGAAAATCACTGTACCAAGTTAAGTGTCATAACTAGCAATCATATCTCTTTCTTGATAGGGTTGCCACTTATCTGATGATGGATTATCCAACCATTGTTTCTCCCTGGAAACTCTTGATTTAAATTTCTTCTTGACATAATTAGCAAAAATGATAAAGTTCTTATTTCAACTTATTCAGTAGCTCTCATTTACCGTTATACTTCTGTACAGTCTATAATTTTACTAAGAGGCCTTTTGAATTAAAACCCTTGCTCATCAACTCCAATCGGGTTTGAATCAGAGAGAGGGAATATCAGCTTCAGGTTGTTTTACATCAATCCTAGAAGTGTTCACTGCTTATCTCTAGAAAGTACACACGTATGAGGAAAAGTTCAGGTGAGGGTAGGGGTACAACTTTTTGGCTCTCTCTGGGTCAGTTTGGATGGAGTAATTTCTTTACAGCACTGTGTAGTCTTAGAGCCCCTAGATATGATTTCTGAATTAGTTATAATTTTGAAGTAAAGCTAATGATATTCCTCTTTTTGGCACAGAGAATTGACAGTAGAACTTGTAAAATGTTACTATGGAATCTTGCAGAGGTGATTTCATAGAGGGCCTGCTTTCCCTTCAGAAGGAATGAAGTTTTTAGGGGCTGGTTTGGGAAGCTGCCCCTCACCTGTTTTCTCCTCACTTGGCAAATATAGGCCAACAGGCTTCCGGGAGCCACCATCCCACAGTGGGAGATTTGAAGCAAACCTATAAACACTGGCCAAGAGCACCATCACACATTTCTTAAGCCTGTAATGTTTTCGCATCAAATGCCTTGATCCAAGGGCCTAGTGTGAGGGTCAGGGCATAGGCCATTAAACTTTTTGTCAACAAGTGGTAGTTTAAAGTCACTCAT
>CM053567.1:47639442-47653171 GCA_028646485.1 Cryptoprocta ferox
TGCTCAGCGAAATAAGTCAGGCGGAGAAGGACAGATACCATATGTTCGCACTCATAGGTCTAACAGGAGAAACCCAATAGAGGACAATGGGGAGGGGAAGGAGGAAAAAGAGTTAGGGAGAGGGAGGGAGAAAAAACACGAGAGACTCTTGAATCCTGAAAACAAACTGAGGGGGAAAGGGGAAGGGGAAAAGGTAAAGGGGGGTGATGGTCTTGGTGGAGGTCACTTGTGGGGAAGAGCACTGGGTGTTATATGGAAACCAACCTGACAATAAACTATAAAGTTTAATAAAAAAAAAAGAAAAAAAAGAAATTAAAAATGGAAAAAAAAATAAAAAAATAAAAAAATAAAAAAAAAATAAAGTCACTCATAGTGCTTGCTCTGGTTCAAAGGAGGGTTAGCTTTTTGGATCATACATGTTTCCAGCAGATTTCCCATCTCCAATTTATAAAGCTGTCTCCTAAATAAGATCAAGGGTTTTAAAGTGTTTTTGACTCAGACTGGTAATGCTTTGATAATCCTAGAAAAAAAGTCAAGAATTTTTTTCCTGGCAAATTTATACAAAAGCTTTGTTTTATTTTATTTTATTTTTTTATTTGAAAGAGTGAAAAAGTGTGTGTGAGAAAGGAGCAGAGGAGGGGAGAGGGAATCTTAAGCAGGTTCCATGCTCAGTTCAGAGCCTGACACAGGGCTCAATTCCACCACCCTGGGATGATGACCTGAGCCTAAAACAAGAGTTAGCTGCTTAACCACCTGAGCCACCCAGGCACCCTTTTAAATGCAACCCCACTAGGGGTGCCTCATGGTTCCTGAGATTAAGCACTGACAGTGCGGAGCCTGCTTGGGATTCTCTCTCCCTCTCTCTCTCTGCCCCTCCCCTGCTCATGCGTGCACACACGCATGCGCGCTCTCTCTCTCCCAAAAATAAATAAATAAACATTTAAAAAAATAAATAAAATAATAATCCCACTAGATATAATTTCTTTGTGGATAGGTGGCTACTTTGTTCGCTTTTGTATCATTCCCTCTATCCCTTCCCTACATTGCTTTGCGTATTATAGATATTCATAAATGATAGTAAATAAATACAGCTAAAATTTTTGAACACTTATTATATGCCAAGTACTTTATCTACAACTTCTAATTAAACCTTATCAGTAACTCTGAGAAGTTAGTGGTATTATCAACCAGTTTTCCAGGTGGAACTATTGATGCTCAGTGAAATAAGGTAAATTTCTTAAGGTCATACAATTAGTAAGTGGCAGAAATGAGATTCAGTCTAGGTTTGTGTGATTATAAACATTTGCTCTTAATCTTAAATAGAACTAGGAATGTCTCAATCAGAATCATGGGGTAGGGGAGGTAATTTGTAGAAATGCAGATTTCTGATTCAATTGATTTGATTCTTATTCAATTGGTTTGATGTGTGACCCAGGGGATCTGCTGTCTGTCAGTTACCTGATTGTTGGATTGCCTGGCACATCAACCCAGCTTTCTTGGCGAATAAACATCTTTGTCTTCCTCTCCTGTGGGTGTTGTCAGGACACCCAAAAATGGTTTAAAATTTCCAAGCTCAGATTTTCCTTAGCTACATTAGCCCTCTACACATCAAGAAGAGTTCTTGTGTAGCACAAACACACATTTCACCTCAGTCTCTTATGAGGCAAGTAGCTTCACCTGTTTCCTGAAGTGGGCCCCGTATTACCTACATCAGTATTAATGTATGAATCACATACAGTGAAAGCTCTTGGAATCTCATCAAGGAGTTCCTCAATACCCTCTATCACCGTAAATTGTGCTCTTGTATGTTTTCTCAAGTGTGGCATTTCCGTCAGCCTTAAATGTTAATTCTGCATCAGTTTATAAAGGTATTGGTTCAGATTCTCAGGTAATGTGGGCTTCTTCCTTCCCGTGAGTTCTAGAATGTGACTTAAGGGAGACTCTTTAGACTGAACAATGGAAGGAATTTTGAGGTCTTTGTCTGACTTCCCAGCTCCCTGTGTCTGAGAGAGGAGAATTGCTGTACTTGTCTGCTCCATTAGGGGTTGCTCATCCTCTCTACAGACCATGGATGCCATTGGTTGACCACCCCAGGTATTCCTTAAAAAATTCTTTTGACTGTAGAACGTATCATATACATACAAGAGTGTATAAAATGTGTCATGCACAGTTGAAGAATAATAGTGAATTAATTCGTGGGTATATCTCTCACCAGGTGTAGGCACAAAACATGACCAGATCTTTCAAGCCTGGCATAGGTACCTCTCTGGTTATTTTCCCTGTATTCCTTCCTCCCAGAGGTGTCTTCGTTCTGAAGTTGTGATATTCATCATTCCTTGATTTTTCTATGTTACCACTTACATATGAATCAAGTTGTTTCTATTTTATTGTAGAGTTTCATGGCAGAGCCTAGTAGTGTGGACTCAAGAGCAACACTGCCTGGATTCTCATCTGATTTGTCACATGCCAGTTATGCAATACAGGGAAATCAGGGAAAGAAGATACAGGGAAATCTTCTTTCACCTTGGTTTTCCTCATCTGTGAAATCATAGGAATGATAATAGTTCCTGCTTTACAGGGTTGTTGTGAGAAGTTAAATGAGTTTACATTGCAAGCATTTATAATAGGACCTGATACATAATATTATGACAGTGTTATTGTTCTTTACATTGAGCTGATGTCTACCTTCTTGTATTTCAGTGCTTCTCAGATATCTCTGTGGTGGAGGATTTAAAAATTTTTTTCCAATCCATTGTGGACTGATAATTTTGTAAAATATAATAACACTGAATATCTAGAAAAATGAAATAAACAAAACAGACATACAAAATTCAAATTCCAATTTTTTATTGTTAGAGTCAACAGAAATAAAATTACCATGTCAAATTGCTATAAGTGTTTTTAGATAATTACTTTCAATTTCTGCACTTACTTGTCATGTTCTGGTAGCAAACAACTTGTGGATGGTCACCAGCTCACAGACACACTCCATGTTGCCCTGCTCTAGACTTTCACACACTGGTTTTTGCCCAGTTCTGTATGAGGCCCATTCCTTTGTTTGGCAGTCTTTGGTTGGGTGACCAGGATGTTGTTTTTCTTATACCTGTTTCTTTTAATTGTTTTCTTATAACTGCTTTTCATCTGTTAGAAATGATTTTATAATTTTTTAAAATGTTAACTTATTTTTGAGAGAGAGAGAGACAAAGAGACAGAGAAAGTCTGTCTTCTCTTTGAGACAGAGAGGAGAGAGAGAGGGAGACACAGAATCCAAAGCAAGCTCCAGGCTCTGAGCTGTCAGCACAGAGCCCAATGAGGGGCTCGAACCCACAAAACCATGAGATCATGACATGAGCTGAAGTTGGATATTTAACGAACTGAGCCACCCAGGTGCCCCAAAATAGAAATGATTTTAAAATAAACAAACATAGGAGTGCCTGGGTGGCTCAGTCAGTTGAATGTCCAACTTTGTCTCAGGTCATGATCTCACCATTCATGAGTTTGAGCCCCACATTGGGCTCATTGCTGTCAGCACAGAGCCTGCTTTGGAACTCTATCCCACTCTTTCTCTCTGCCCCTCCCTTGCTCGTGCTCACTCTCTCTCTCAAAAATAAATAAACCATTTAAAAATAAAATAAACAAACATATTTGGTTATAAACAATAAAGAAACAAAGTAAGTGCTTGGCTATCACCAGAGATCACAGTTCTTTTTCCTTCTTTCTTTTTTTCTTTTTCTTTCTTTCTTTCTTTCTTTCTTTCTCTCTCTCTCTCTCTCTCTCTCGAAATCATTTCTGGTGTTAAGGAATCTTAAAGACAAGGAGAAATGAAGACATACATTCTGAATTTTCTATTTAGGACTAAGACAGGAGTAAACTTCTAATTTTCTGAGTCTTGAATTAGATTGTGAGCTCTTTTTTTGGTAAAAGTTTATTTATTTTGAGAGAGAGTGAGAGTGTGTGCACAAGCTTAGAAGGGAGAGAGAGAATCCCAAGCAGGTTCCGCCCTGTCAGTGCAGAGCTGGATGCAGGGCTCGATCTCACAAACTGTGAGATCATGACCTGAGCTGAAATCAAGAGTTGGATGCTTACCCGACTGAGCCACTTAGGCACCTCTAGATTGTGAAGTCTTGAAGCCTTCTGTCTCTTCTCCCTCCCCTCTCTCTAGTAGCACTTTGAGTTTAGTGGACACAGTGGGATCCATGAGACAGCTATCAAGAGACCCATTCATGTTATAAGGTTGAACTACATGAGCTTGCTAATGCTCTACCATTTTTGATGATAAAAAGGTCAATTTCCTATGGTCCAATGTACTATTTAGGTTTCCAGATTTGACTCATTTCATCTGGGGCCTCTTCCCACAGCTCTGTTGAGTCTTCCTTATCTGGGAATGGAATGCTTCCATTTCTAGATGCTCACAGAGGTCTCAAGTCCTGGGTGGGGAAGGATGGCCTGTTGGCCTTATCTTGCCTCTGTGTCCTAGCTTTTCACAGTTGCTACTGGAACCCAAGTTCAAGGAGTGACCTTCCTCCCGCCCCAGGTGTCTGTCAAGGAAGGATCTATTTTACCATTAGAGATGGACAAAATCTGGCTGACTTGAGAACTGTTAAAGAAAAATTACTCGTGACACTTGTTAGAGATGGTAAGAAAGACATTGTTCAAAGGTAGCTACTACAATGAGGTTCTGGAGTAGGAGAGAGAGATTGGGCTCAACTCCAAATACGAGAAGGAAAAGGAGGATTTGTAGGTGAGGAGCAGAGAAAGTATCAGTGGATGGAACATTACTAAGACAGCACAACAGGAATAGGGAGATTCTTGCCAAACAGACTCAACATGATACTTGTTGGAGGCAGGCCATGGGGACCCCATGTTACTGAAGGTGATGGCAGATGAGGCAGTCTGAGCAGATATTGAGGGTGATCAGCTATTGAGGATGGGCATTCACTCCAAATTGACTTAGCAGAATTCTTGCTAAAACTAGATTTAGAAGACCAGAGATGGAAGCCCAAGGTAGGGACTAGTCGAGAAGGGCTCAGAGGACCCTGACTAAAGTTTGGTCAATGAGAGTGTCTTTGTCAGAATGTAACTATTGATCAAAGTTGGGACACCTGGGTTCTTCCCAAGCTCTGCTGTGAATTTCCAGAGGGTCATTCTGTCTCATAAATGTGACATTCTTGCCGCAACCCAAAGACATCTACGTGTGACTGAGATCAGGATTTAAATCAGGCAGTAGTTCAGAGCTTCTTCTGAGCTAGGAAGTCTGCTATTTATTTTTAAACTATTAATGTTCACATAAGAGTAGGGGTCAGAGGCTCTGTCCCTCTGATGTGAAAATAACTGTTTTAAGTTCTAACAACTGATCAGTTCTGTGAGGGGAAAAAAACCAGAAAAGCTGTTTGAATTTTAGTCAAAAAATTGTCAATCTATCGACCCTGGATTAACATTTGTGTTTTCTGAAAGCCCCAAGAGATGAATTTTCATTGTCATCCTATCTGAGAGAGGGAACATGTCAGTCAGTTTCTGCCTGCTGAAATCTGCCATACAAAATTCATGCCTGCCACTGGCCCTCAGACTGAAGGACGAGCTGCCAGAGGCTGTCACAGGTTACTGATCCTGTGCTCAGAGGTGTGCGCTTGACAGAGCAGAAGCAGGGCCACCCTGTGGTAACCTCAGCCTCGCTCCTTCCACAGACACACATGCTGAGGTTTGCACACAGCCACGTTCATGCAAATGCACACTTGTAGACACAGACACATAAATCACCCACAAACCTCCCCCGTCCCACACTGGTACCATATGCAGTCCCACACACCCCACTGCTAGTGGGAAGGGAGCTAGAAAGATGGTTAAACTCAATCTCAGCGTAATTAGTAGACAGTATCTCACATGGGGTAAAGGATGAGGAAGACAAGCACAAAGAATGGTCCAATTCAGAAAAGTGGTAAGGGAGAAAAGTTAAGAGGCTGAGCAAACAGCAGGTGGACTGGGGTGGGGAAATTACTCTGGGGGTGGTGGAAGTGGTGTACACGACAATCATTCAGTGGCAGGTGGTTTGGTTTGGGCAGTCTGGGTCTAATGTAGCTGTGCAGCTTTGGGGCAGTCACTTTACCTCTCTGGGTGTCAGGTTTTCTACCTGTAAACAGTGAGTGGGGAGTGTTGGAATAACATGGTAGTTCCCACACCTTAGCTTTGTTCAGAATCACCTAGGAGGCTTATTAAAACAGAGTACCTGGCTCCACCTCTAGAGTTTCTGACTCAGTTTATGTGGGGTGGAGCTTGATACTTTGCATTTCTAACGAGGTCATAGGTGATTCTACTGCTGCTGATCTGTGGACCACACTTTGAGAAGGACAGGAATAGAGGAACTCTTATTAGGTGTGGAATCCTGTAACCACAGGCAGACATGAGGACTAAATATAACTCTAAGTTGTTGCAGTTCTCACTCGCCAGTGATTTTGTCCTACAGAGGCCATTTGATGATGTCTGGAGACATTTTTGATGGTCTTCAATTAGGGCATGTGCTATTGGCATCCAGTAAGTAGAGGCCAGAGATGCTGTTAAACATCCTATACTGCACAGGACAGCCCCAAACCCCAACAAAGGATTATCTGGTTTAAAGTATCAGTAGTGCCCTGGTTAAGAAACTCTGTTCAGAGTGATATTCAGCAAGGTTTTGTTTTGGATGAGGCTGGTAGATGCTGGAATACACTGGATGGTAAGATGGATGTTGAGTTCTCTCATTTTCCAGGAAGGAAGAGCTTCACAAAAACCACCCAAGATTCTGTGAGCTAGATTCTGTTCCTTATTCCAGGACCTCAGTCAAGGCTAAGCAGGGCAATTGTGACCCTTCAGAAGCTTACAGATCTCAGATCCCAGGGAGTCTGCCCAACAAAGCACAAGGGCTAGCTCCCAGCAGAGCACATTCCCGAACCCACGTTCATCCAGGCTCTGCACTGGATTAGTACAGTACTAGGTGTTGATTGCATTGTGTGTCCTTTCTCTGTTTTTAACTCTTGGATTAGTGAATGAGGGCAGCCCGTGCATGTTCTGATTACAAGCTTCACATATCAAGTCCCTAAATTTGCAGAATGTTGTAAGCCAGAAAGACGTGTGTGTATGTGTGTGTGTGTGTGTGTGTGTGTGTGTGTGTGGTGTGGTGAGAACCACATATTCAAACCATTCCCTATTTCTGCACCTCATCCTGCCAATTACAATCTGCTTGGTGGTGTGAAACTGACAGCCGGCAGCAGTGATGGAGACAGGAGAACGATGAACAGGGCTTTGTGCATTCTCAGCTTTAGAGAGAATGTTCAGTGGGGCGGACAGGCATGTAACTGGCAGGTTTAGGAATCAGTAAAATCCAAGAACTGGAAGTCCTAATTTATTGTCTGTTTCAATACAAGGCTAGACACAGGCTATTTAATATAATGCATTGTTTACAAGTGGAGGAGAGTGGAAGTTATTGATGCATTACAAATGCAGGCAAATGCATCTCATAAGCCAAGGGGTAGGTAATAACAATTGCAGAAGACTAAATTTGACTTTAATCTCCTGAAAAATGGCATGCATACAGCTTAAAATGATAAAAGCTGGAGGGGTGTGGGGTAGTGGAAGAGGGAAAGAAGGAAGGGAGATAGGGGAAGAGAGATAGAGACAGAAAGAGAGAAATGAGAGCTGATTTTCTCCTGGGATTATTATGCAATTCTCAATTAGAAAATAGAGTGGAAGTTGAAAGAAAAGATTTTTTTAAACCTTGTTTTGATAAACAGCATCATGCTTGGCAGGGTGTTTTCGGTAGCAGGTCTGGCGTCATGGTCAAGCAGCTTGGAGTGATTTAAAGACCTGCCAATCCCTTAGATAATCCTAAAGACAGAAATAGAAAACAAGTCTTCATTTGATTAGTGCACGTAGCCTGTTCTGTGTCCCCCCTTTCTGGGGTTGTTAGAGCCAAGGCCACAGTGGCTGGGTGTAAACACGTTTGCCCTGCCTTTGTGGTTAAAATTCTCCACTGCTGACACTTGGTGTATGATGCTTTGGAAAGAGCAGGTGTCCTGTGAATGTTGGCTGAGTGAATAGGGGTGATGCAGACGCTGATGAAGAAACGATGTAGCTAGACTCCATGTTTCAGAGGCTCAGCAGCAAAGTGGCTTTAGAGTAAGCTGAGTCTACTCCCCACACACTCCAAATCCCCTCTGCAATATTATTGACAAAAAGTGTTCAGGAGCGCCTAAGTGGCTCAGTTGGTTAAGGATCCGCCTCTTGATTTTACTCAGGTCATGATCTCCTGGTTAGTGAGATTGGACCCCGTGTCAAGCTCTGTGCTGATAGGGCAGAACAGCCTGCTTGGGATTCTCTCTCTGTCCCTCCTCTGCTCTCTCCCTCTGTCTCTCAAAAATAAATCAACATGAAAAAAGAGTGTTCAAATGCTGAGTGAAAAATCATGTAATAGGGCACCTCTTGTCCCTGAGGCAGCCCAGTCCTTCATGGAATGGGATTTAATAACTGTCAACATTTACTCGGTGCTTACTATGTAGCAGTCACTGTGCTAAAATCTCTGTGTGGTTTATCTTTACGCTTATATTCCACTTAGGAGGTATTACACATCTTTTCCTTTTAAAGATATGGAAATTGAGGCACAGAGAGTTTTCACCACTGGTAACTGGTGGAGGAGACTCACTCGGTGGGTCACACTCAGAACTGTTGGGGACATTCTTTGTGTTGACCCTAAATTGTGCCTCCCGTTGCACCCAATGGACCCAGGGTAGGCGTCAGTCCCATGGGTTGGTGTGCACAGTGTTGGATTTCTATTATCAACATGGTTCACATTTGCCTGGTTTATGGATGTGTTTGCAGTGCACCATCTGCCTTCTCTGGTGATCCAGTGGCAAACAGAGAGAAAAAGAAGATTGGCAATGGAAGATCTTTCTATGACAGCTTTCTAAATGTGACAGCCAAGTACATCCAGCCTGGGTCATGGAGCACAGAGTCCTGGTCATAACTGCAGGAAGCCACTATTTGTGGATCACTCTAAGATAAACAAGTGAGCTTACTCTGGAGAATGAGCAGTGGTTTCAGTGACCCCATCTGTGCGCCTAAGCTGGTTGAATCCTAAGGGGAGCCAGAATTTCCACCTCTCCAGGCTAACCCCAATATGGTAGGCCCTCAGTAAACATTTGTCAACTATCTGATCTGACAGCATTTCTGCTGATGGTAATGCTGCCAGCTCGTGTTCTCAGAAGGGCTAAGCCTGGAGAGAGGAAACATTTTTTATTTGGAAGAATGACCTTGACCATTTGTCTGTGACTTTGGGGTAAGACCTCACAACCTGGGGTCCTGTTCTCTGGCAACTGGCTTATATTTTTGTGCTTTGTGTTATGGGTGTTTGCCCTTTAGGCACAATGGGGGTCTTTGCTTGCACCTGGTTTCCTATGGAAAGCTGTGGACAAGTCATTTCCTCTCTCTAGGATTAGAAAGTTCTCTCCAGATGCTTCAAAGAGAGAAGCTAAATAATTTCAAACGAAATATATGACACCCCCCCAAACTATTGTGATTATTTCCTTCTCTTTATGAGGACTGTCTTTTTATTTATTTATTTATTTATTATAGTTTATTGTCAAGTTGGTTTCCATATAACACCCAGTGCTCTTCCCCACAAGTGCCCTCCACCATGACCATCACTGCCCTTCCCCTTTCCCCCTCCCCCTTCAGCTCTATGAGGGCTGTCTTCTAATGGAACCTTAATTTTTGCAGTCAAACAAACTTGAAAAATCAGAGATATCTTTATCCTCTCTCCTGACTCTCACATCTAATCAATTACCCATCCTGGTGACTTTATTTCAGAAGTGTCTCCTAGGCAAGTTTGGGTCTTCATCATCTCTCAGTTGAGCAGTTGTGGAACCTCCTAACTAGGTTTCTTGCCCCCAGCTCTCAACCTCTTTGCTCCTGCACATAGGCAGAGAGAATTTCCTAATGTGATGGTTTTTGAACTGTGCCCCAGGAGTCCTAGGGTTTCCCAGAAGTGTCATAAAGAGGCCAGGGCTCCAGTCTGCAGAAGTCTCTGGGGGTCCTCAGTGCACTTTAACTGCTTCTAATTTGAAAATCTTTTGAGATTTGAAAAATAGAAAGACTTAAAAAGCCATAGACGATCAGCTCTACTTTTTATCTGTTGTAGGACTTTTGCATGAAATTTCACTTAGAGAAATCTATAACTAAGATTTTTGAGAACCCTGGTCTAAAACACAAGACTTTGTTGAAGAAACTATAAGATGGAGATATAGTCTAGATTTGAAAGCTTTCCCAGTGGGAGAACCATTTTCTCAACTTATGTCTTTGGTTCCCAAAGGCTAGTGGGGCCTGGGGACATTTGGGTTTCTTACAAACGAAGATGGGGATAGTGGGAGTGAGGAGAGTCCAAGGAAAGGTTGGTTGAGTTGATTCAGTTAGTCTAAGACTTGTTATCTAATCCCCAGGAAGACTAAACAGGAAATGGTTTTAGCTAAAGCTGAAATTGAACAGGGGAACCAGTTAGACATACCTGCCATAAACCAGGGAAAAACATTTCTTTATTCTCCTGATGTTGGTAGGGTGACATACTTTAGAAGTCTAGAGAGGAAGAAGATGTCTAGTGAGTCATTGTCTCATTTGTGTTTTACAAGCAAAACCAAAGATGACAACGGCTTGGCTCAAAGTTCCCAGAACACAAGAAACGAGGTATCTGTTTTCTACCTTTCTTTCTGGTCTCTGGTATGGAGCATGTGAGGTTTCCCAAAACTGGGGTCAGGTATGCACTGCCCTGGAAAAGCTGTGACCTTTGTTCAGAAATTTTTACAGGTTCTGGTTGTCATGTATATGACCAGACTTTGCTGGGATGGATGGTTGGAATAACTGAGTCAATGAATGTGAAGGAAATCTAATATTTATCAAATGCATCCTTTATGCCAAGATTCAAAGCAGGTCAGTCTGAGAGCCATGCCTATGTTCTTACTGCCATTAGCATCCCACCGAGATAATTTAGAAAGTCTAATTGCTATACAAGTGTGAGGTATGATGATAATGATGATTACTCTTAGTGTCTGAGAAAGCATGAAACTACAGGTCTCAAAGAGGAATGTGGATATATTTTTAAGTGATTTTACTATGCCCTCTCCAAAAAATACTTAAATAAAAGACATAGGGCTAATAAAGCCTAAACCATGAAAACAAGAGTAAGATAACAAGAACCAAGAAATAAAAGGGAGTCAGGAAGTACTTATAAATCAGAAATGTAGGCTGGATAGCCATTTGTCCTGACTTCTAGGAGCCAGTTGTGAATATCTCCTTTAAATTCCACACTCAACAACATCCCATCAGAAGTAAAATTGATGGGAGTATTCATACCACAGAAATTGACAAATACCTCAGATCAGGGATCCCCTTCACTCCTCCCAACCAAGAGCCAGTTGTTAACTATTTACCAGCATACCAGTAGGCTATGGACACTGCTACACTAGCATGGCATGCTTCAGGCATTTGGATCTGCTCTCCATGAAGTGCTGGTTCCCTACAATCAGTGGGAATGCTTTCCATTGTGACTGCTGGTAGCAGTGGTGATGGCATCACCCAGTTGGGTGAGTGGCTAGGATGAGAAGTATTATCTCAGAGAGTCTTTGTTTTTAGGGGACAAAACCCCCTAAAACTGGCTTAAGCAAAAAGAGAAAGTCATCAGAAGGATAGAGATGTCTCGCGAAGATCCCAAGGACAGAGTACATACTTGGATCTCACAAAGGGCTGGAACCAGCAACTGGAAAACTCTCAGGAGGAAGGCTTTCTCTGTCTCTCTCTCCCCCTGCCCCTTTTTCTTCCTCTCTCTCCCTCTCTCCCTCCTCCTCCCTTCTGTGCATATTCTCATTCTTCTTCTCTCCAGATATCTACTTTATTTCTTCTCTCTGCAGACCATATTTTTCAGTTCAACTTCCATATGGACATAATATAGTGTACTTTGTCTTGACCATGTTCCAATTTAGTACTCGAAGGAGGCTACTAGAATTTCTCAAACAATGATCACTCCTTGGAAGAAAGAATCTGGTTGGCACAGTTTGGATCAAGTGGTCATCCTTGGTCCTCTTGGCTATGGTTGAGGGGATGAGGTCACTTGCTACTGCTTACTCAGCAGGAACATTGGGAGAAGGCAAGACAAGAAGACGAACTGGCTGAGGTGTCTGTTGTAAGTATGCATTCGTGTCCTCTGGTGTTTGCACCAATACCGAGGGATATGGATGCCAAATCTGGACAATAAGGCATACCATATTGGTTAGATTCCTTTTGAATGTGCATGGTCCTCCCTTACAGCAAAGAATGAATTGTATTAAAGGAAAAGTTAACTCTGTTCTTGATCTTTTAACATTCATATTTCAGGTAGTTCATTCTACATAAAAAGAAAGAGAAGAATAGTGGTAATGGGGTAGGACAAAGAGAACCATGGCAGTGAAGAAAAATATCAAGCAGTCTTCTGGCCTGTGCCCTGTCTCTTGATAGTCTGCATGTTATTTTCCTAAAACAGATAATATGTCATATTTACATGCTGAGTGTTAAAGCCTGATGCAGCATTTATTGGTGAAGAAAATCTTTTTTAAAAAATTTTTAATGTTTATTTATTTTTGAGAGAGAGAGAGAGAGAGAGAGAGAGAGAGATGGTGGGGGAGGGGCAGAGAGAGAGGGAGACACAGAATCTGAAGCAGGCTCCAGGCTCTGAGCAGTCAGCACAGAGCCTGATGTGGGACTCGAACTCACAGACTGCTAGATCATGGCCTGAGCTGAAGTCAGATGCTCAACTAATTGAACCACCCAGGTGCCCCTATTGGTGAAGAAATTCTTACTGTATTTGTATTATTTTCCCACTTTTCCACACTGATAAAATGGGAAATAGTGTCTGGAGAAAGAACTCAGGTAGGCTTCTATGTGCTGTTTACCTACAACTATGGGCCAAATGCTGGTTACCAGGGAAAGGAGGAGAAGTTGCAGGGCTGCTGTGCAGTGGGGTGATATCTGCCACTGTGTTGGGATGTAGACATCATCAGCATGGCTATAATTTATTGAGCACCTACTATGTGCCAGGCATTGCTCAAATGCTGTTCATACATAATTTCTAATTCTTGCTACAGCTTTGCAGTATAGATGCCTGTATTATCATCCCTATTTTGCAGATTAGCAGCTGGGGTTCTGTAGAGAGCCAGAGCTACATAGTTGGTACTTGGCATGGCCAGAAATTGGATCCAGCTCTCTGTCTTTAAAGCCCGTCCCTCTGTTCCCCCTCTTTTTTGCCATATCACTCTCCGTCCAGAAAGAGTCAGAGATGGAAAAAGGAATCAAAGGCAGAGTCATCTGCAAGTTACTGAGAAAAAAAAGGGGGGGAGGAGGGTAAAGACTTATTTTTGTTAGGATTTCATTTAGGCTTTATTTTATTTCAGCTTCCATGTAGTGATGATACATACCTTATTTGAAGTTGCTATCACTGACAGTTATAAGATGGGTAATGTCGGGCCTTTAAAGTTCTCTCTTTAAAAATGAAAACATACATTATGTGTATATTTTATTTCTTTGGGTAATTATCCCCTGATGTAAGACATTTCCAGAATATAATCACAGCTGGAGAGCAGTGGACAGGGTGAGGGGGCACCAGAGGGACTGAGGTCTGAGAGGCAGAATGGTAAACACTGCTTCTGGGGGCATAGGCTTCAAGCCAAAGAATAGCATTTCT
>CM053567.1:47653671-47688881 GCA_028646485.1 Cryptoprocta ferox
GGGACCGAAGAAGTTCTGAAGGCCAGCTGCTGTCCTCAGCTGTGCCCATCCCCTATTCTCCCTGAGAATAGTAAGAACACAAGAACCCACAGCTGCTCAGCCCCGCTTCCAGGACCGCCTGCCCATGGCTGAGAGTCTAGAAAAGATGAGCTCACAGTCGGGAACAACTAGAAATATGTGGACTGCCAAGCTGGAGAAAGACCAGAACAAGAAGCCTTTCCAGCTTGGAGGGCTTCACAACTAAACTTTATAAGAAGAGTGATTAATATCTTCATTTATGTAAAAGATAGTATTGCATCCATGAAACAAGATCTTCATTTTTATAAAACAGACTAAAGAGGAGACCTGAAAAATGAAGGAATGTAAGTGTTGCCATTAAGAACTTCATAGAATGGCTCCAGAGCAGAATGAAAAAACAGCAAAATCAGTCAGGTAGGAGATCGAGACTAAGGAATTCTTCCATAATATAAGATGAAAGGATAAAGAGATAGAAAGTTTAAAAGAATCAGAGAAAATAGCTCTAGATTTACCAATATCTAACAAACAGACATTTATAAAGGAGAAATGGAGATACTGCAGAGGAGCCAATGGTTAAGGAAATAATATCTAAGAATTTCTTAGAACTGAAAAAAAAAAGACATAAACTTCAGAATGAAAGGGTTACCATGCGCTAAGCTGTACAACAATGTAGGAAATTTTTATAAATTTAAAATATATAAAAGAATCCCAAAAGTTATCAGAGAAGTAAAATATTATTAACAATCAAAAATCTGATTTAGAGACACCTGGGTGGCTCAGTCAGTAGGGCGTCCAACGCTCAATTATAGCAAAGGTCATGATCTCATGCTTCGTGGGATCAAGCCCCATGTCAAATTTTGTGCTGACAACACAGAGCCAGCTTGGGATTCTCTCTCTCCCTCTCCCCGCTCCCTCTCAAAATAAGTAAATAATTTCCTAATGTTTATTTTTGAGAAAGAGACACAGAGACAGAGCAGGGGAGGGACAGAGAGAGAGGGAGACACAGAATTCCAAAGCCGGCTCCAGGCTGAGCTGTCAGCACAGAACCTGATCTGGGGTTCGAACTCATGAACCGCAGATCATGACCTCAGCCAAAGTCAGACACTAAACCGACTAACCCACCCAGGCACCCCAATAAATAAAAATTTTTTAAAAAAGAATCTGATTTAAAGCAGAATTCTCACCAACCTCTCTAGAAACAGGAACCTTTAGTGCTGAAAAACAAAACAGATCAAAACAAAACAGGGCTTTGAATGGAGATTTCTGTATCTAGCCAAATGAGCATTCAAACGCGAAGGTGAAATAAAGGTATTTTTCAGACATACAAACTTTCAGACAGAAAATTTACCACCCTAGATCCTCTCTTAAAGAGACTACCACAAACTGTATTTCACAAAAAGAAAAATGCTATAAAGTATAAAAAAAAATGAGTAAATTCTGTTGTATCATCTTTATGATTCTTAATATTGTATTACATTTACTTTGTATCTTTTACTAATTTGCCAATTATTATGTAAATGGATGTTTCTGTTGAAAAGTTATTCACAATAATCAAATTTGCCATTAACAGGGGTTTGGGGCTGCAGGGTAGACTGGAGAGAAATAAAATTGTTACAACAGATTTAAAATACTGAAGGAGTCTGGGGCGCCTGGGTGTCTCAGTGCATTAAGTGTTCAACTTTGACTCAGGTCATGATCTCACCATTTGAGTTCAAGCCCCATATCAGGCTCTCTGCCTGTCAGGGCGCTGCTTCAGATCCTCTGTCCCCCTCTCTTTCTGCCTTCCCTCACTCGTGCTCTCTCTCACTCTCTCAACATAAATAAACATTAAACAAATAAATAAATAAATAAATAAATAAATGAAAGAAATACTGAAGGACTCTTAGAGATCATGGTTGGTTTCCTTTGATCCACAGATACACAAACACAAATGTCAATTGGAACACATTCTACACAGACAGTATGTAGGGCTGCCATTAGTATTTCTGGACAATTAGTTCATTCATTCAACATTTATTACATCTAGTATTCACAAAATTCTACCCTACACCCTGAGAAGAACACAAAGACAAATACAATCTAGATGCAGCTCTTAAGGGGTTCACAATTTAGTGGCAGTGATAGACATGAGCAAACATAATTATGATGCAAAATATAAGTATTATGAGAAGATATAAATAAAACACAAGATTGCAGAGATAGTAATGATTAATTTTGAACTCAGGAATCATGTAAAATTAGTTCATGGGTGGATAAGTAAACTCTAATAATTCCCAATGAAATCACTTCTCTACTGTCAAGATAAGTATACTATTAATGACTTCTTTTTTATTTTTTTTATTTTTTATAGAAAGAGAGAGAGAGAGAGAGAGAGAGAGAGCACTAAGGGAGAAGGGCAGAGGGAGAGAGAGAGAAAATCCGAAGCAGGCTCCACGCTCAGTGTAAAGTCCGATGTGGGGCTCGATCCCACGACCCTGGGATCATGTCAGGAGCTGAAATGAAGAGTCAGACAGCCAACTGACTGAACCACCCAGGCACCCCTATCATTAATGATTTCTGATCAGAAGTAAGGGAGACCAAATTCTGCAGAATGTTGCACCCACCCTGCCAAAGCAAAGCATACAGTTTACAATAAATGTGGTGCTTATTCATACTAACAGTGAGGATTATTCAGACAGTGTGGGGGTTTTGTCATTGTTTCCATCACATGATTACATCACTGTTGTTACATTACATTTTGCCAGAATGAACTAGATTAACTACTGCTACAACTTAAAATTCATCAGATTTAAGAGTCCTTTATCATCTTAAATTAAAAGATAAATTTAAAATGTCCCCTAATGCGGCACTGCTATTAAAAAACAAAAACAGGCTGCAGGCCAAATTTGGCCCCCAGGCCTGTTTTGCCAACCTCTGGTATATAGCAAAGGTGCTAAAACTTTTTAGTTCAGTTCATCAAATGTAATTAGGTCCTAACTCTAGATGCAAGTTGACCTTTAAGTTCTCAGGACAAACAATACCATGACCTGACTGCCAAGCTGTACCTAGTGCAATCCAAATGCACTGGCAAGCACCAAAGACTCATAGGATGTTTATACTTTATGGATAAGATGCTTACCATCTGCCTGCCTGAACATCTGATTTCCCCGCAAAGTATGCATTATCACAGAAGTGACATTCTTTCAATTCTCCATTCTGATCCAAACTCCTTGCTTAGGATGTCTTCAAGGCATTGCATAACCTAACACAAACTTTATCTCCTTTGGATAGATCTTACAAGGAAAGTATGCATAAGTTATTATCATACATATACTACATATCATGATTACTAAACATATCTATTGTACTAATAGAGCCAAATACTTAATAGCTGGTATAGAGGTTGCATTTGTTTTGTTTTATTCTAATAAACTATAGCACATACACACCCTGCCTGGGATATTATGCAGCCATTAAAAACAACTAATAAATCTTCAGTAAATTAGGGATAGAGGGGAACTTCCTCCACCCGATAAAAGAATATGTACAAAAAACCTAGAGCTAACATGATAATTAATGATGAGAAACTTGATGCTTTTCCATTAAGATCAGAACAAGGCAAGGATGTACCCTCTTACTATTCCTATTCAACATCATACTGGAAGTACTAGCTAATACAATAAGAAAAAGAAAAACACGGTATACAGATTGGGAAGAAAGAAAGAAAACAGTCTTTGTTCACAGAGGACATGACCGTCTATGTAGAAAACCCCAAAGAATCAATAAACAAACAAATTCCTAGAACTAATAAGTGATTATAGGAAGGTTACAGGATACAAGGTTAATATACAAAAGTTAACTGCTTTCTTACATGCCGGTGATGACCAACCGGAATTTGAAACTTTAAAAAATACATATCATTAACATTGGCAGCAAAAGAAATTAAATACTGAGGTATTAATCTAACCAAATATGTAGAATATCTATATGAGGAAAACTATAAAATTCTCATGAAAGAAATTAACGAATATCTAAACAAATGGGGAATTATTCCATGCATATGGGTAAAAAGACTCAATACTGTCAAGTTGTTAGGTCTTCCCAACTTGATCTATAGATTCAACACAATCCCAATCAAAATCCCATTAAGTTATTTTGTGGATATTGACAAGTTGATTTTAAAGTTTATATGGAAAGTGGAAAAAAAAGGCCAGAGTTGCCAATGCAATTGAAGAACAAAGTTGGATGACTGAAACCACCCAACTTCAAGACTTATTATAAAGCTACCATAATCAAGACAGTGTGGTATTGGTTAAAAAAAAATTGACAAATGGACCAATGGAAATATATAGCCCAGAACCAGACACATATAAATATAGTAAATAAATATTTGACAAAGGAGCAAAAGCCATGCAATGGAGAAAAACTGCCTTATTAACAAGTGCTACAACAACTGGACATTCACATGCAAAAAAAAAAAAAATCTAGACCCAGATCTCAATCTTTCACAAAAACTAACTCAAAATTTAAAAGGCAAACCCATAAAACTTCTACAAAGTAACATAGGAGAAAATTTAGGTGACCTTAGGTTTGGCAATGGCTTTTTAGATACTACATCAAAGTGCAATCCATAGAAGAAAAACCTGATAAGTTGAACTTCATTAAAATTAAAAATGTCTGCTCTGCAAAAGACACTGTAAAGAGCATAAGAAGACAAGCCACAGACTGGGAGAAAGTATTTATAAAAGACATCTGATAAAGGACTACTATCCCAGGTATACAAAGGACTCTTAAAATTCTACAAGGGGCGCCTAGGTGACTCAGTGGGTTAAATGTCTAACTCTTGATTTCAGCTCAGGTCACATGACCTTACAGTCATGAGATCAAGTCCCATGTTGGGCTCCACACCGGGCATTGGAGCCTGCTTAAGATTCTCTCTCTCTCTCTCTTTCTCTCTTTCTCTCTCTCTCTGTCTCTCTGCCTCTCCCCCAGCTAACTCTCTCTCTCTCTCTCTCTAAACAATAAAAAATAAATAAATGTTTTAAAAACCTCAAGAGCAAAAACAATCCAATTTAAAAATGGATAGGGGTGCCTGGGTTGCTCAGTCAGTTAAGTGTCCAACTTCAGTTCAGGTCATGATCTCGCAGTCCTAAGTTCAAGCCCCACATCGGGCTCTGTGCTGACAGCTCAGAGCTAGAGCCTGGAGCCTGCTTCCATTCTGTGACTCCCTCTCTCTCTCTGCCCCTCCCCCACTCATATTCTTTCTCTTTCTCTCTCTCTCTCTCAAAAAATAAATGTTAAAAAAAATTTTAATAAGTAAAAATAGACAAAAGACATGGACACTTCACCAAAGAGGATATAAAAATGGCAAATAAGCATATGAAAATATATTCATCATCACATGTCACTAGGGAATTTCAAATTAAAACAGGATAGCACTATATACCTACTAGAAAGGCTAAAATCCAAAACACTGACAACACCAAATGCTGACAAGGATGTAGTAAAGCAACAGGAACTCCCATTCTTTGTTGGTAAGAATGGAAAATGGTACAACCACTTTGGAATACAGTTTGGCAGTTTCTTATAAAATGAAACATTCTCATACCACATAATCCAACAATCATGGTTCTTGATATCTACTCAAAGTTAAAAGCATGTCTACACAAATCTGGTACAAGAATGTTTATAGTAGCTTTATTAATAATTGCCAAAACTTGGAAGCAACCAAGATATTCTTCAATAGGTGAATGGATAAACAAACTCTAGTATACCATACAGTGGAATATTATACAGCACTGAAAAGAAATGAGCTATCAAGATATGGAAGGACCCTAAATGCATACTGCTAAGTGAAAGAAGGCAACTTGAAAGGGATACATACTGTATAATTCCATATATATGACATTTTTGGAAAAGCAAAACTATGAAGACACTAAAAAGATAAGTGCTATCGGGTTCAGGAAGGAGGAAGAAATAAACAGGCAGAACACAGGGGACTTTTAGAGCAGTGAGACTATTCTGTATGATACTATAATGGTTCCATACACATCATTACAGATTTGTCAAAACCCATAGAATATACAAAAAAATGAACCCTGATGTAAAGTATGGACTTTAGTTCATGATAGTGTATCAATACTGGCTCATTGATTGCAACGAATGTGCCATACTAATACTAATACTAATACTAAACGTTAACAACAGGGGAAACCTGGGGGGGTGGAGTACATGTATATATGGGAATCGTACTTCCCACTCAATTTTTCTATAAACCTAAAACTACTCAAAGAAATAAAGAGTATTAATTTTTTTAAAAATATTTTAACATATAGCAGTTATTCCATGATGTACTAATAAGTGAGAAGAGTAAAATGGAGAGAATAGAAGCTGATCCATTTTTATAATTACGCCAAGGTTTTGGACACTGGTTACTTGGGAAGTTGGGCGAAGAGAATGAAAATAATTAAAAATTTACTGACAGATCAAACCTTGAGCAAAACTATAAATAAAAATCTGAGATTGAAGTAATAAAGGCCCTAAAGCAAGGAGAAGCCATCTCAGCAGAGACTGGGTAAACCAGCCCACTCTGGGGCAGTGAGAAGAACGGTAGCAGGCCCACTGGGTGGAGAAACTAGAGACAGAAACTAGAGAAACCAAAGACCACTGGTTTCCTTACTAATTAGTTTAATATAACCATATGGAGATAACAGTAGAGAACCCTCAGTTTTTAAATTCTATCAATTTTGTCAACCATCCTACAAGTTCCAAAGCAAACACATATGTAAAATGAAGCCTAGATTTAAGCTCTTTAACCAATCCCCTTATCCTGAAAAAAAAAAAAAAAAAAAAGGTAAGGTTTTTAATGAACCAAAATAGTTCAGGCTTAATAAGTTCCAGCATTATATTAATAGAAATCCCTTGGTTCATATCTTGTCCCTGGAAATGCATATTTAAATTTATACAGCTTATTCCTTAAATTGGGTGTGCGTTGCCCCAAAAATTCTGCAGCAGAGAGAGCAACCTAATCTTATTCGTCCAACTCCTAATTTTCACCAGAAAATAATTACTCCCTTTTATTCCACTTAACATAATAAATCCACAGAGCCTCATAGTGTGAGCCTAATCCTGAAGAAGAAGAAGAAGAAAACGATGTTTGGGGTTTTTTTTTTTTCAGTTTCTTAAAATAAAAAGTTATCTGCAAGAGGCTCCTCGGCCCTCTTTTTACATTCAGAGGCAGCTGCATGCAGTTTCTACTCTTGGAGGTCTGCGGTCTCCCAGCAACCTGGCTCCGGTTGTCAGGGAGAGACCCCGCCTGAGCCGGGGCTGTTATCAGGCCCGCTGCAGTCCTCAGTGGGGGGGAGTGGGGAGCTCTGCGCCACGCTTCTTCATGCCAGTGCACATGTCCCAGTGTGCGAGGAATGCTAAGTGGTTAGCTAGGAACTCTGGGGACCAGCAAGAGTTGCTGCAGAAGGCTTACTGCTAGATGACGTAGCTCTCTATGAATTGGCTCTCAGGAAGAGATAAGGAAATGGAGGTTTTCGGCAATGCAGTGTTTTCTCCGGGGCTCTATTTGACAGCTGGCTACTCCATTCTGCAAACTCTAACGTGGTTTTCTTTTCATCTGCTAACTACAGTACATTCAGGATTTTTTCACTTTAGCTTTCATTTTCTCCAGCTGGAAAGCTATGAATTCCCTCACAGTATTTCATTTTCAAGACTCTTGCCTTTTGGGTAAAATCTGTTAAAATATCAATTTTTTTTTTAGTTGGCCAAAGAATAAGTTTTGGTCTCATGTGAACAATGCTTTTTAATTCTTCGCAGTGCATTTGACCTAAGCAAAGTATAAATTACCTAACAGTAAACTACTAATAAAAATAATCAAAGGTAAAATAGGAAAAAATTACAGAAGAAAATTCAAGACTAATGGTAACATTGTCAAAAGAATTCATTTTCTATACATGCTTGGGGAAGACATTCAATATTTTTAAATTTTATTCTTCATTTTATAAAAATGTAATGATAATATATTCATTGGAACATACTGTAACTCTGCATTTCTTCCAGTCTCACTATTACCAATCTTTCTTATATTATAATGCAAATTTAATACACTTATTCAACAACAAGCTAGTGTATCAGAAATATACCCTGCTGAGAAACACTGCAGATATGCTCATACTAAGGAACCAAGTCTTTCTAGATGAAGGACAATAACCTTATGTGACCTCTCATAAAAGACCCAGTTTACAGAAGAGATCCCAGCTAACCCAGAGGATATGGTGGTCTTTGGTCAAGGTAAAATCAAGCATTTGGCATTGTCAAAAAAATAAAACAAGACATTTGGCTCAAAATGGAGTCGCTTATGCAAGCCCCACATCATCAAACCAAGACTTACCTTAGTTACAGTTCTGGCTCTCCAGAAATGAAATCTTAAACCAGTCAATCAGGAATTGCCTGATCAGCGCTAGTTAACTAGATTGCCATTGCCTAGAGGAACATATCCTTGCATTAACCAACTGGCTTTTTTGCCTAGTATAACTTCCTTGTTCCCATTCCCTTCTGCCTATAAAGGCCTTCATTTGTGTACAAGCTCCTCAGAGCTCCTTTATATCTGCTAGATCAGATGCTGCCCAACTCAAGTCAACTTTTGCTCAAATAAACTCTTAAAAATTTAACATGACTCAGTTTATCTTATAACAGGATCATGAGTCAAAGTAGTCAAGTATCTCATCAAACGTAAAGAACATTTTGATAAGACATCCAGGGGAAAGGTATCAGAAAACCAAGCAGCTTAGCCATTATAATCCAAGCAAGACCTCTGGCCATGCCAGCGGGGCACCATAACCAGACTAAGAGTTCCGGAACGACCAGGGAGAAAAACAGCAATCACTGAGCTCCACATATATAACACAAACTCAACTTTCACCTCCCTAAGGAGACACAGTAGAATGAAACTGCAAAACAAGGCCCTAAAGCCCTAGCTCCCCCCACAAACTCCAAGAGCAATCAAAGTTGAAACTGCTCCCAAAAGGAAGAACTTTTGGGAAGAACTGAGTTGAGCCTTGAAAGACCCAGGAAGATTTATTTAGATGGGCCGTGAGGAAGAAAGCAAACGTCCTGGAAGGAAGGACTAAGCACAGAGTTATGGGGGAGGGAGGGTGCTGAGGTTAGCAACAAGTTACAGGAAGTTTCTAACTCCAGGATGAAGAGTGTCAACATGTTAGCTATGATGCAACAGAAATTACGCAAATCAGACGGCTGCAAGCTATCAGTAGAAGGGAGAAGAGGGAAAAGACAAAGGCAGGGAAGGAATGTGTTCTGTCTGGCTTCGGTTCCTGCCAAGGAGATGCCCAGGTAGGTGTTTGCCTGATCAATCCTCACGTGAGCCAGACTGAGTGGGTTGGAGCTGATGACCTGTGCAGAAGCTCCTAAGTTGTCCTGAAGTTACCTCTAGCTCATTTTAACACTAAGATCTCCTCCTATGGGTGAAGTTTCCTGCCATTTTTTGAACATACATTGTATGCACTACCATATTGACTTGTTAGGCATGTTCAATCAAACTGAAGTGCCTAACTAATAAAATATGTATAAGTTCCTTATGTATATGTAAGCTCCCTGCCCCCATTCCCAATACACCAAATAAAAGCTTCCTGTGCTAACTCCATGGGGAGACAGTGCTTTGAGAGCTATGACTCTGTCTCCTTACTTATAACAAGTAATATAAAGTTCTTTGTTTTCAACACTTCCTTGGGTTGTGTTCAATTTGATGCAGCCCAAGTGCAACTGAACTTGCCTTGAGTTCAGTTACAATCACACCAATCACATACAGTCACCATTATTTCCTACGCAGTGGTAGTATGAAATTTGAGGTTTCAATGGATGTCTGATAGTGGTACTCACAGTAAACTTAGAAAGATAAAGGCAGAGACCAAGGAAAGTGTGATGGTTATTTTATGTGTCAACTTGACTGGTTAAGGGATACCCAGATTGTGGGTAAAACCTTCTTCTTTCTGGGTGTGTCTGATGCTCTCAGTCAAACTGGGAATTTAGGATGGAAGAGAGATGAAAGAATAGGATACAGAGGGTCCACGACTTTCACTCATCATGCATTTACACTCTGAATCCATCTTTTGCAGAATTCAGTCTTTCATACTTCATCAGAGTTCAAAGATTTTGGCTGGCACAAGATGACAGGGCTTCTTGATGAGATTAACACTGGAATGGATACACTACACTGAGTAAAAAGGGTGGCCCCCATCAATGTGAGGAGGCCTCATCCAATCTGATTGGATTAGAACAAAAAAGTAGAGGAGAGGAAAGGTGAATGCACACTTTGCTTGAGCTGGCACATCCATTTTCTCCTGCCCTTGGACCTTAGGACTTGGACTAGGATTTACACCATTGGCTTCCCCCAGTTCTCAGGCCTTCAGAGCTGGACTGAAACTACACCACCAGCTATCCTGGGCCTCCAGCTTGCAGACGGCAGATCTTGGACTTCTCAGTTTCCATTACCATGTGAGCCAATCCCTCATAATAAATCATATATATATTACACACACACACACACACACACACACCACTGCTTCTGTTTCTCTGGAGAACCCTAACTAATATAGAAGACAAGGAACAATCAAGAATTATTGGAGGAGGGACATATTAAATATAGGGGCAAGGTTCAAAGATGAATGTAACTAAGGTTTGGGAGACTTGAGGGTATAGCAGTGCCATTAGTACCACTGCCAGAAATGGAAAAAGCAAAATATGTATCCAATGTCTTGAAGGCCAAATGGTTAAATATGGTTTTAGAACTGAGTTTAGGGTTATGGCAGTATATACACATCCTAGAAGTATGTAGGTAAATGGAAATGGAAAAGCAGAACTTTTGCAAGATGATACCTAGATTTTAGAAGCCATCCACAAGCAAGAATTGTTAGAAAGAAGCTAGCCACCCATGAGAAAAAGGGTAGAAAGAGGAAAGAAGTAAAATGAAGGCAATGAAAGGGACGATGCCAGCAAATGCCAATTCTGCTTTTCCAAAGATAAGACCGTTGTCAAGTACTGCCAACGTCTTACTACCTCCTAGCTTAGATACAAGTTAAAATAAGGAATTGCTACCTCAGGACAAACCCATGGCCCACCAGAAGTTTGCTGTAATGAAGTCTCCTGCAAGCATGGTAGAAACTCAGTTCTGTGAAGCTAAGCCTGGGCTGATGCTCTGAACTACAAGAAAGAGAGGAAGCATCAAGAACAGAAACTGCCATGGCATAACAGGCTGGACTGACATTCCTCAAGTAGGGTCAACTCCTCATCACTAACATTTCCATTTGGCTGCAGAAATTCTGTCTAGCTAATAAAGTTTTCTGGTATGAGAGGGAAATCCATTAACATTTTGGAAACCAGCAAACAATGGCGATCCCAAAGCCCTAAACCTGTATACCCTTCCTGCTTCTTCAGTGCACCGTTCTCTCCATTACTCATTCAGACATTTTATTGACTACCTATTATGTGCCATGACACATAATATATGTATGTCTATTATGTATGATACTGTTCATAGGGGCCGGCCTCTCAGAGCTCACACCTCATATGCTACAGTCATTCCACAAATATTTATTGCCAGCCCACTGTGTTCCAGGCACAAAGACTAAAACCATCCCTCCCCTTAAGTAGTTTGCAGTCTAGTGGTACATTTTTGCAGAATGTTAGATACTGGATGCTCTCAGACAAACTGGGAAATTATGATGGAAGAGAGATGAAAGAATAGAATACAGAGTCCACGACTTTCACTCATCATGCATTTACAGTCTGAATCCATCTTTTGCAGAATTCAGTCTTTCATATTTCATCAGAGTTCAAAGTTCATTTGGCTGGCAGAAGATGACAGGGCCAGCCAGCTGCTGAGGCATGGGAAGGGACCCGGCCATCTGCCGGGTTGGCAGGATGCTGGGGTCTATGAAGGGGAAGCCCAAGCCTAGCAAAGAGACCTCCACTCTGGTCCTTGCTAAAGGCCTGGAGGCCTCTGGCTCTCTTGGGGCCCATGTCATAGGCTGATGTCTCTTCACCCAACTAGCTCCCCATTCCTTGCCTCAGCTGTCCACCCTCTCCTCTCTTCACCAGATGAAGCAGGGGGTGTCTATGACCCCGGATCCTGAGGGTAGCAGGCCAGGGTCTCCCATGACCTATGCTGAGCAGGACACATCTTTCCCAACCACTGCTGAAGATTCCTAGCAAATCCCAGCTTAGAGACTTAAAGATGAGGGGGCTCCTCACCATTTATCCTGGCAAGTAGAAGAGTTTACTGCTGGTCAGCCCAGGTCTATCACCACTAGTGAAAAAATGACTTAGAGTATATACCGCAGGGACAGAAGATCAGCTCTGTGAGCTTCCCTGTGTCACACTGGTCACACAATGGTCACACAAAAAACCACCTTTAGCCCACATTAACCATATGTTACCTGACATCCACACATGTCCATATAACTGAGCACCTCATGTGCGCAGTGTCCTCTGTGAACTGCTGCAGACTACGGGGTAAAACAGGATCAACAATGGCCAGTGCCTCTCTTCAAGGAGTGAAACGTGGCTCCTCCCTCTGGACAGCTTTTTTTTTTTTTTAAGTTTCTTTATTTTTGAGTGAGAGAGAGTAGGGGAGGGGCACAGAGTGAGGGGGACAAAGGATCTGAGGTAGGCTCTGCACTGACAATAGAGAGCCCGCTGCGGGACTCAAACCTACAGAACTGCGAGATCATGACCTGAGCCAAAGTCGGACACTTAACCGACTGAGCCGCCCAGGCGCCCCAGGACAGCCATCTTTCAAGGTAGCTCTCCCTCATATGAAGAGATAACAACCTGGGTAGTAGCACAGTACCTAAGTAACAATGTGAGATCCAAGAGGAGGATTCATGAAATAGTGCATAATAATCTGTCCAGAAGAAAAGAAAGGGATCGCTTACATTGGAAAGAAAAGGGAATCAGGGCAAGTTTTGAGGAAGAGGTAGCATAAGGATATACGGAAAACAATATTTCACCTGGGCAAGCATTTAACAAACATTTAATGAACGACTAAATGAAAACACTGGTATGTGGAACCCACTTAGGTAGAATCACATGAGCAGCTCCAGAGCCCAAACACTGAAACACATGTTAGCCAGAGGCACGGTGGGAAGAAAGGCTGGGATGGTAAGGATCAGATCAGGAGAGGTATGAATACCCTTATGCCAGGGACTTCAGGGAAACACTGAGAGTTCTGCAACAGAGGGCAAAATAAGGAGCTTTAGACAAGATGCAAAGAGGAAAAATAATAGCTCTGTGTCCTACAATTTAGAAATTAATCACACATTGGGGAAAATTTTTCTAAAAGGAAAATTGTTTTCTATCATTTTCTTTTAAAAGTCTATGTACATCACTCAAAATAAAAGAAATACACATAATGCCTTCTACATAATAGTGGAAGGAATTTGTCCCCAAAGATCTTTTCTTTGTATAAATGATGCCACCACAATTGATGCTTCAATAAAAATGAATATTTATGAAATGTAAAATGACTTGGATTAACTTATTCCAATTTCACCCTCTAAATTTAGATTTTTAAATCACGCCAAAATGTAGATTTTGATTACAAAAGCAAGTTGGGAAGGAAAAAAAAAAGACTTACTTGACAAGAAAAAGAGAGCAAAATTTAAAAAACAGAATTGGAAATAGGGATGACAAAAGATGATAGAAAGGTGGTCAATTAAACTAAAAACCGCAGAAAAAGATCATCCTCATAGTAGAGTTCTTTAACTCAATAATGCAGTCATATATCAAGAATCAAGTTACACGAAAGACTGAAGGAAAATCTCCCACTTGTGTGTTCCATCCATCTTAAGCTCACTGCATAGCCCTCTCCCCAGCTTTTAGTTTCTTAGCTATCCTTTCAAAGTTTCTTTGTGCATACATCTTATTATTTTCCACCCTGTTCACACAAAAATTAGCATACCATAGAACACTGTTCTGACCTTGCTTTTCTCACTTAACGCTATATCTTGGCAATCTCTCCATACCCATTCATATAGATTTTCCATGTTCTTTTTTACAGCTGCATATTCCATTGTGAAGACGAACCACAATTTATTTAACTAGCCCCTATTGATGGGCATTTGGGCTGTTTCCAATCTTTGGCTACTGCAAACAAAGCTGCAGTGAATAACCTGGTATAGTCATCATTTGGCATGCGTGCAAGTGTATCTGTAGGATAAATTCCCAGAATTGAATTCCTGGGTCAAAAGGTATATCCATTTAAATTTTTTACAGATATTGCCAAATTGCCTTCTGTAAGAGTTGAGCCAATTTACACTCTAGCCAGCAATGTACAAGAGTGCCTTTTTCCTTAAGGATTTACCAACAGAGTGTACCATCAAAGTTCTGGATTTTTGCCAATCTGAAAAATGAAAAATGGTGTTTGCATTCTCCTCATTATGAGAGAATTTGCTCACTCTTTTATATGTTTAAGAGCCAATTGTACCTCCTTTTCTATAAACTATCTGTTCATAACCTCTGCCTATTTTTCTAATGGATGTTGGTGTTTTCTTATTAATTTCTAGGAGCTTCTTACATATTAGGGAGAATAGTCCTTCTCTTGTAAGTTGCAAATACTTACCCCAGTCTGTCTTTTGAATTTGTCTATGGTAATTATTACCATAAGAAGATGTTTATTTTGATGTGATCTAATTTATCAATTTTTAAGTCTTCTGATTTTCAAGTCATAGTTAGAAAAGGCTTTCCTTACCCCAAGATTATAAAGGAATTCTCCTTTTCTCACATTTAATTGTTTCATTTTTATATGTAACTAAATGGAGAAAAAGTATAGTAGTTAAGATCACAAACTCCAGAGCCAAACCACCCACATTCTTGTCCCAGCTCCACCATTTATTTATTAGCTATGTGACCTTGGATAAGTCACCTAACCTCTATGGGCCTGTTTCCAGATCAACAAATGCAGATAATAATAATGACCACATGGGGGGGCTTACTGTGAGGATTAAATGTCTTGGTAAATGTAATTACTAGAGTGTCTGACATACAGTAAGTACTCAATAAGCATGAGCTATTATCATCAAATATCTGTTTAAAACTTATCCTGGTTTAAGATGTGAAATACTGATCCAACTTTCTTTTTCCATATGGCTACCCAGTTGTCCCATAACTATTTTTTGAATATTCCATCTTTTCCCCACTGATTTAAGATATCTCCTTTAAGATATACTACATTCCCATACATATTTAAGAATTTCTCATCTTTCTATTCTGTCCATTGACCTATCTATTCATGGACAAGTATCACACTGATTAAATTATTGACCTATACTTCTACTATGTGGTGGGGCTAGCTGCCCCTCATTGCTCTTCTTTGACAGTTACTATAACTCTTCCTGTTTATTTGTCCCTATGAATTTTTATTAATTTTTTAAGTAGGCTTCACCCAGCACACAGCCCCACACAGGGCTTGAACTCAGGACCCTGAGATCCAAGACCTGAGCTGAGATCAAGAGCTGGACACTTAACCAATTGAACCACCAAGGTGCCCCACCATATGAATTTTTTTAATTAATGTATTTGGCTCTAGAATAAAACAAAAAAATATTAGTTTTTATTGAAACCATGTTACCCTATAAATTAACTTAGGGACAACTGATACATGTTTCCTGTTCAGTCTTCGTATCCAAGAATCTGGTATGTCTTACTATTTGTGCAAGTCTTCTTTTGTGTCCTTCAGTAGTGTTTTAAAGTTTTCTTAACATGGATCTTGCATATATCTTGCTAACTTTATTCATAAATTTTAACTTTTTTGGTTGCTATTATAAATGGAGTGTTTTCTTCCATATATTTTCTAACAAGTTGTTTACACAGAGTAAAGCTATTGGTTGTTGTCTAGTATATACCCTAAGACCATACTATGAATTTTCTTGATTTTCCAGATATATAATCTCATTATCTGCAAGTTAGTGTCCATTTTACCTTCTCTTTTCCAATTTGTACATTTCTAATTGCCTTCTCCTATATATAATGCATTAGCTACCACTTATAAAACAATGTTAAATAATAAACAATCACCCAAAGTAGGCCTAGTCATGCTTTAATTCACTTTAGGCAGCCTTAGAAAAGTTGCACAGCAAAGAAATTTGAAGGTTCGAATCTCACCTCTTGCAAAGTAGAAATCTACTAAGCAACAGTTTATAAAAAGATGAAAATTTTCTCAACACCAAAAGAATAATAATAATCCAATTAAAAATTGGGTACAAGACATGAACAGACATTTCTCCAAAGAAGACATACAGATGGCCAAAAGACAAATGGAAAAATGCTCAACATCATTCATCATCAGGGAAATCAAAATCAAAATCACAATGAGATATCCCCTTACATCTGTTAGAATGGCTAAAATCAAAAACGCAAGAAACAACAAGTGTTGGTGAGGCTGTAGAGAAAAAGGAACCCTCAACTACTGTTGATGGAAATGCAAACTGGTAGAGCTACTGCAGAAAACAGTATGGAGATGCCTCAAAAATTAAAAATAAAATTATCATATTATCCAGGAATTCTACTACTGGGTATTTACCCAAAGAAAACAAAAACACTAATTCGAAAAGATACATGCAGCCCTCTGTTTATTGCAACATTATTTATAATAGCCAAATTATGGAAGCAATCCAAGCATCCATCAATAGGTGAATGAATAAAGAGGATGTGGCTGTATATATATACACACACACATATACACAACGGAATAGTACTCAACCATAAAAAAGAATGAGATCAGGGCACCAGGATGGCTCAGTTGGTTAAACATCTGACTTGTGATTTCAGCTTAGGTCATGATCTCAGGGTTTGTGGGATCAAGTCCCACGTCGGACTTCATGCTAATAGCACAGAGCCTGTTTAGGATTCTCTCTCACCCTCTCTCTCTGCCCCTCCCCTGCTAATATTCATTCTCTCTCTCTCAAAATAAACTTTTATTTTTTTTATAGTTTATTGTCAAGTTGGTTTCCATATAACACCTAGTGCTCTTCCCCACAAGTGCCCTCCTCCATGACCATCACCCTCCTTCCCCTTTTCCCCTCCCCCTTCAGCCCTCAGTTTGTTTTAAGTATTCGAGAGTCTTTCATGATTTGTCTCCCTTCCTCTCCCTAACTCTTTCTCCCCCCTTCCCCTCCCTATGGTCGTCTGTTAGGTTTCTCCTGTTGACCTACAAGTGAAAACATATGGTATCTGTCCTTCTCCGCCTGACTTATTTCGCTTAGCACGATACCCTCGAGGTTAAATAAACTTTCAAAAAAAGAAAGTTTAAGGGTGCCTGGGTGGCTCAGTCGGTTAAGCGTCCAACTTAGGCTCAGGTCATGATCTCACAGTTCGTGAGTTTGAGCCCCGCCTCAGGTTCTGTGCTGACAGCTCAGAACCTGGAGCCTGCTTTGGATTCTGTGTCTCCCTCTCTCTCTGTCCTCCCCTGCTCAAACTCTCTCTCTCGCTCTCTCTCTCTCTCTCAAAAATAATAAATAAACATTAAAAAAATTTTTTTAAGAAAATTTAAAGAAAGAATGAGATCTTGACATTTGCAACAACATGGATGGACCTAGAGAGTATAATCCTAAGTGAAACAAGTCAGGTAAAGATAAATACTATATGATTTCATTCATATGTGGAATTTAAGAAACAAAACAGAGAAAAAAAGAGACAAACCAAAAAAAAGAGTCTTAAATATAGAGAACAAACTGATGGTTACCAGAGGGAAGGAGGGTGGGGGGGGGAATAAAATAGGTGAAGGCAATTAAGAGTACACTTATCATGATGAGCACTTAATGAAGTACTGAATTATTGAATCACTCTATTGTACACCTGAAACTAATATAATACTGTATGTTAACTACACTAGTATTGAAATAAATGTTAAAAATTTATAAAATAAAAAACTTTACATCATGAATATTTTCTTAAGAACACAAAAAGTTAAGATTAAAGCTAAGATGATAACCCTTAACAACAAAAGTATTCAGTAATGGTGCACACCAGCTACTAGGCTGAGCAAGAGTGGACCATCTCCACATTTTTTCTTGATTGGGACTTCAGTGGGAATTTCTACGTTTCTTCAATAAGCGTGATGTTGGCCTTTGGACAGAAATAGATTTATTGTATCATGTTAAGGAAGTGGCCATCTCTGAGAGTTAGTATCAAGAAAAGTTGATAGTCAATTATCAACTTGCCTTTCCAGCACCGATGACAGTTATATCACTTTTCTTCATAGATCAATTAAATGATGAATTATATTAATAGATTTCTTAATACTGACCCATCCTTGCATTCGGGAACTAACTTCCATTGCTGGACTCTGTTCACTCATATTTATTTAGCAGTTTTTCATCAATATTCATAAGTGGGACAGATCTGTAGTTTTCTTTTTTGTGCAATCTTTATCAGGTTTGGTTTTAATACTATACTTACTGCTCAAAAAGAATCTGACAATTCTTTTAGTTTAAATACTATTAGAATGATCTGCTCTTTAAATATCTAGTGGAAGTGTCAGTGTAAAACCATCTGAACATGATTCTTTGAGAGGAGGCAACTCTTTGACAACTTCATTTCTGCTAGAAAAATCATTGTGTTTAGATTTCCTAAATGTTTCTGGTATCAGTTTGGGTCAGTTATATTTTCCTAAAAATTATCTATTCCATCCAAGTTTTCAAAGACTTACATAAACAGGCTCTCATGAGTCTTTAAATTTTCAATTTCTATTACTCCCCCTTCTCAGTTCTTAAGTTTGTATATATGTTCTTTCTTCCTTTTTTCTTAATAGAGAGCTACATGTAGTTCATAAATTTCATTGTCACAGTTCAATTGCTTTTCAAAGAGGCACCTTTTGGATTACTCATATTGTTCTACTCTTTTTCTATTTATATTAAAGTTCTTAAAAGAGTACTCCACGAGCAGGTGTTCTACATCTCTTCCTCTCTCCAAAAAAAACCACAGTAATACAGTGTACACTAAGAATATAAAGACAAGAAAGCAGAGATTAAATAGGAGCTGTCAATGTTATCTTGAATAATATCTCCAAATCCCAAACACCTGATCAAAAAACAGATTAGCAGTATTTCCAATAGGCAAAACAAACAAAAATCAAAGTGCCATAAAAAAAAAAAAACTGGGCTTATACAGTAATTAATTCACTGGAAATTAGATTAGTTCTAACTATAATAAACTCACATTTTAACAACATAGGAGACGCTCTGAGGTTTTAATTATAAGCCTTCCACCTCCTGCCTGTCTCTAGCAATTAATTGCCCACCATTTCAGTTCAACAAGCATGAACTCCACTTTTCCCCAAAGTTCTCTGAGTGTTGCTCTCCAACCAGACACTGAAACAGAGAGAGACCACCTCCTTGCCCAGAGATCTGGCAAGGGGCGCCTGGGTGGCTCAGTTGGTTAAGCGTCCGACTTCAGCTTGGGTAATGATCTCACAGTTCATGGGGTCGAGCCCTGCATCGGGCTCTGTGCTGACAGCTAGCTCAGAGCCTGGAGCCTGTCTTTGGATTCTGTGTCTCCCTCTCTCTCTGACTGTCCCCTGCTCACGCTGTCTCTCTCTCTCTCTCTGTCTCAAAAATAAATAAAAACATTTTTAAAAATTTAAAAATAAATAAAAATTTTAAAAATAAATAAATAAAAAATCAGGCGAACTGCTCACATGTCCTGCCAGCCAGCCAGTGCTGTCCAGGACCCACCACTAACCTTAAGTGTGCTTCAAATGAAGCAGTTCAGTCCAAGTTTAGTTGTAACGAATCACCCAAAATAGGACTATTGATGTTTTGTTCCACTACAGGTAATCTGGGAGAAACTAAACATTAAAGAAGTTTGAAGGATTGAATCTTACCTTCTTGCAAAGTAGAAATCTACCATTAGGCCACAGTTTATAAAAGAGTGTTAAGTTTCCTTACGAATACCAAAAAAGGTAGGATTAAGGCTAAGATGATAACTCTTCACACGAAAAATATTTGATAATAGTGCACAAAGACAGAGCCTAGTACTAAGCTGAACCAAAGATACTGAACAGGACTTAACTTCTAAAATCAGAAGGTGATGCTTTTGTCACAGAACTTCTGAGAGTCAGGGTACAAATAACAACAGACATTGAGATAATAAAGAGACGTGAAGGGCTGTTAAACAGATTGTAGGTTGGGGTAGAGATGAACTTGACTTTCAAAACAATAACATTAAATCCATAAGCTTCAAGCTTACAGCCACCAAAACCTACCAAGGAGGTAATCATATCCTGCCCATTTCTGGGGCAAATCCGAGAACCTTCAACAACCTGTCAAAGCAGGAGGTGTACCAGGAGTGGCGACTGGACCGGCTACAATCTAAAACTGAAATATTTGGGGACGAAAAGAGTTACAACAGCAAAGCAATAAGGACATATGTGTTGCATATGCATATGCATTGTAGACTTGGCCCTACACCCAAAAAAAGCAGTTTACTGGTCCAGATACAGAGATGTATGCATGGCTATATAAAAAGACAAGACAGAAGAGTTTGGAACAGACCCAGGCCCTGAGGTTTTCCGTTAAGACTTACTAGGTGGATATGACAAATAAGTCATTGGCTCGTTTCCATCATGTTGGTTAACCTTTTACCAAAGGTGTCACTTATGTACCAGGTAATTGATTGGGAAGACTTTGGTTAAGATAAGGCAGAACTAAATTTTGGTCAAAGCTGATCTGAACCAGTTTGGAGATCTGATCAAGATGCTTGCATTCGTTTGTTTGTTTTTCAGATTTCCGAGAGGGCATACCAAAGACACCCCTAGTGTGCAAAGAGGAAGTTCAATGTAAGTTTTAGATGCTCAGCATTGAAAAAGCACTGCCTTTAAGTATCCATTTATGAATACTGGTTTGTAAAAGGCAATTTATTTTTAAAATAAAAGTTTAAAATTAATTCTCTGAGTCAAAAAACAAACTGTTAGGGCTGGCCATGAGTTAGTTGGAGTTGAAGTGAGGGAGGCATAAGTAGAACTGCTAATGTAGATGGAGAAACAAGTCACACAGCGTCAGTTTCCAAACTGCCTCAAATCCAAAAAACCTCTACCTTTCCCACTCTCATACTGATTACTGTGTGCAATATGCAGACCCCCGCTGTGACCTCCTCCTATACCTACCCAATAATTCTTTAAGGAAAAGAAAAACAGAATTCCTAGGAATTTTTAAATGCAGGATTTATCTTGGCATTGAGCCATATGTAGAAGACTAATCACCATTTATTCCTCCAACAACTCTAAGGCAGTGGTTTACAAACTATGGAGTGTTTGTTTAAAGTACAAATTGTCAGGGCCACACTCTGAAAAGCACTGCACCAAGATAATCCTACTTAAAGTATTGGTCTCCTGGTTGGTGGACTGGTTAACAGTCTGCAACAGAAACTGAGGCTTAAGCTTTACGAAAAGAACCTCTAGAGTAGTTCAACATTACTGGGCACCCAAGCATGTGATCATTTTTCTGGCTTTTTTTTCTTACTGTATTTTCCAAAAGTATTGGTATGAGATTGGAAAATTTTTAACTTTGTAAAGCATAGCTCTAAAGCTGACACCTCCGCACTACTGACAAACACGGGCAGACACCCGAGGACGGGGCTAGGGGCAGCTCCTGCCAACTGGGAGAAAACGGGCAGTCATGGAGGATAATAGAAGCCCGAAGGCAATTCTTGCAAACAGTACAGTGTACTGAGATACATTCCAAAACTACAGTTTTCATCGTTCTGTATCATTCCATTGCTTCCCGTGACAACACGGCACAATCGCTGCAAGTAGCCAGTATCCCAGCGAACCGTGCGCAAAAGAGGAGGCACTGAAGCCGGCACTCCAGACACACACACCTGTGAGTAAGACCGGATATAGGGTCAGCGCTTTTCCTACCCAAAGTTGGAAGCCACCTGGGTATTTGGACTCTAGGGGAGTTTTACCAACATACGAGATTCGTTCAAAGTGCTTCATGCAGTTTAAGGGAGACGTCAAACAAAGAAAGAAGACAGAACGCCCCCCGCCCCCCACGCACCCTCCCCAAACGGAGCCTCTCCGCGCCTGCGCAGACCCCAACCTAACTAATCCGCCCGAGGCCGGCCCTCCGCTCTCTTCCGGGAGGGCAGAGGACGCGCAGCCGCCGGGCGCTGACGCGCATGCGCAACGACGGCGACCGTGCCTTCCGCGCGTGCCCGAGTCCTTCCTTACCTGCTACGGGGATCGGCTCCTTCCGGCCCGGCAAGGCCTCCTGGGGGCTGACGATCTTAGAGGCGGAGTCGCCCATTCTCGGGACACGAAAGAGGCTGTGGAAAAGCTGGCTAGCTCTCCTGGTGGCCAAGAGCATGGGCGGACCGCTGGCCGAGAGGCCGCCGAGTGGAACGGCGCAGTCGAGAGCGGAGCCGCGGCTGAGGAGTGGGCAGCGGGCGCCGGCTGTGGGACCGGCGTGCACTGGGCCACGGTGCGGGCGGGGGGGTCCGCCGAGGCCGCGTGCGCTGCGGGCTGTGACCGCCGCCGCCCCGGAATCAAGGTTACCTAAGGCTAGGGCCAGACGGGCTGTAACTGAGGGCGTGTTCTCCGCCCGGGGGTAGGGGGTGGGTTAGCCGAAGGGACGTGGGTGGGGCGGGGTACCTGGTCCTAGGAGGCACCAGCGAGCGTTTCTGGTTCGGCTTCGGCTTCTGAAGAAACTTCCCAGGCGGAGAATAGTACTAATTGTCCTGCGAAGTACGTGAAGCGGCAGAGGCCAAAAAAATAATGCCTAGCCTTTGATTTTAACGTTCTTTCCCTCCTTAAAAACCTTAGCAGTTGTTCAGTATGCCCAATAGGGTATAAGACGACCTATTTTACAGGCAACGAGAATGTATGTGTATTTCCACTGGAGCCATTATAATTATAAATTATCAAAAAGATGAGTATCCAAAATAAAAACTAAGCAAAACTTTCAAAAAGCTCAGTATAGGGAATATAATTAAGAATAATGTTTTTTATATATACACACACGTACGTATACACTTATGAGCCCATTTTGCAAGGGGGAAAATGGAGAATCAAGGCACTAATACTACCATTAACGCAGTTTATGTGAATTTAATGCTGCTGTTGGCCCATTCTTGTTTCTCAAATCGTGGGAGATAACGTTTGTTTCTGTGACAAATTTTCAACCAAATAAGGTGGGTGTCTTGGGAGTTCCGTATGTGAAGTTTTGGTTTCACACAAACGTTCTGCCAGAATGGGCAGATAGTCTCATGAGGGAAGGAACTTCAGATTAGCACCCACAGAAATGAGAAGGCTTTGACTCGAACTCCCCTGTGAGTTACTTTTTTATTTTAATGTGGTCTGGACTGTAACAGAAGGACAGGAGGACTGGCCCTACAATATTGTAGAATAAGGTCAGACATGTAACATTAGGCTTAAAATCTTTAGTTTCTCATTTAGTTTTCCTCTGGGCAATTTGCCTCAGTTTTACTTTTGTTTATGCTATGAGATTATACAAAGTAGTTTCTACAGGCCGCCTGAAAACACTCCAAGGTATCCCTTCCATGCTTGGTTACGCACTTGAAAAATTAAGATCGCCTTTCTGTCAGAGAAAATATTCTGTGTGTGTGTATTTTTTTAATTATTGCCTTTTGATACATACTGATTTCCTGTTTTTATGTTTTGTGGTTGATTGTATGAAATTAAACATTAGAAATAAACCAAGAACTGATTAATTTTTCGTGTCACAGAGTACTTATATGTTAAGTGAAAAAGCACTACAGAGCTACATACAGTATGTGTGTATGTACTATGTAGTATATATAAAAATGCATGTTCCTCCACTTGTACACCCACTAAGGAAAGATGAGAAAAAATTAGAATAATGGTTGCAGATTTGTTGTTCAAGGTAATGGTCTACTGATTGTCCTTTTCTTAAAATGTTCTGTATTGTTACAGGATTCTCAAGTGTTCCAATGCTTGATACTTATATTACAAAAAATGTTTTTAAAGGACAAATACCTTGATTTATTTCAAAACTTGCTTCCCTTCCCCTCCCCCCCCCCCACTCCCCATAAAGCAGAGGCTTCTTATCTCATTTACCAGAATAGTTGCAAGAAAAGTTACATGGAGGTTGGTTGGTTGGTTGGTTGGTTGGTTGGAGGAAGAAATTAAAAATTCCTGCCGTCAATGATGCCATTTTCACCACTAGGACTTCCTGTTCTTCAGACTCTCCTTATTCCTTCTGACCTCCACACATTTTTTGTCCATATTGGGCACACACTGCTTTGATTTGTTATTGTGATTATGCAGTGGTTTTCCAACAAATTCTAACCATGTATGTTCTTTAGGATGCAGCCTAAGCATCCTCTTTGATATGACAAAGACTCAAAATACAGCAGTTTAAACAAAACAGAAGTTTACTTCTCTTTTACATATAATCTAGAAGGAAGTAGTTAAGTACTGACAGGACCATGTATTTTCTTCTATCTCATACTGAATTAGCTTAAGTGCCCAGTGGTTAGTATTGGTTTAATTGGGCCAAAATCCTGATTTAGATTAGCAAAAGTTTAGTTTCCATTTGTTTAAAAATGGCTCTGCCTTGGCCCTTGGAGACCAGAATACTTAATACTCTATCCCAAATTTGGCCTAGGTTTTAGTTGGGATATAGATTAGGTTGCTTTAACAGAGACCCACGGATACTATTTCTGAAATAAGATCGTTTTTTTTTTTTAATTAAAGCATAGTTGACACATACTACATTCATTTCAGATCTACAACCTAGTGATTAAACAAATGTATAGTTATTCTTATCACAAGTGTAGCTATCATCTGTCACCATAAAATACTATTACAATACTGTTGACTATACTCCTCATGTTGTGACTTATTCATTCTATACCTAGAAGCCTATATCTCCCACTCTCCTTCACCCATTTTACCCATCCCCCACCTCCTTCCCCTCACAACCATCAGTTCTCTGTATTTATGGATCTGAAGACAGTTTTGGGGTTTTTCTGTCATATACTAGTCCAGAGGTAAGTGGTCCAGGACTAATAGGGCAATACTTCTATCTTCATATATAATCTATCATATCTGTATCTTTTTTTTTTAATGTTTATTTTTGAGAGAAACAGTGCACAATGTGGGAGTGACAGAGAGTGAGGGAGACACAGAATCCGAAGCAAGCTCCGGTCTCTGAGCTGTCAGCACAGAACCTGATGTGGAGCTTAACCCCATGAACCACGAGATCGTGACCTGAGCCAAAGTTGGACACTTAACCAACTGAGCCACTCAGGTACCTCCATCATATCTGTATCTTAACCCAGCAAAAAGCAGAAAGGAAAGAGGTGTACATCTCAGTACTCCTGGGAATGTGTCCCAGAAGCAGCACTTGTTTCTACTTACTCCATTGACCTAATCCGAGACATGGCCACATATAACTGGAAGGTGGGAAATAAAATTATCTAGCTGGTCAATCGTGGATCCCACTAATAATTGACAGTCTAGTAATAAAGGAAGAAGGTGAGAATGGACATTGGTGGACAACTCTGTCACAGTCCACTTCTCTGGCCATCCAAATATTTATCTATGCCCCTCTTCTAACATAAAACACACCCTATTCCAAAGGGAGAAAAGCCAAAGTTCCAACAGTTACTGCATCCAACTCTAAGTCCATGATCTGGAGATGATGTAAAGTCCTTTACAAGTCTGGATGTAATTCCTCATGACCCAGTGATCTATTTGCTAAAAGATGAGGTATGTGCTCCCCACTCCAACATCCTCCATCACACCTGGTGAGGTAGGAATATGAAAAACTATTTGGAAAACAAAAATGGAAAAAGTAACTACTAGTCTGCAGCCTAGCAAAATATTGCAAAACGGAAACTTCAAAGACTGCCCAAGTGGTCAAGTAAATTCATAGACCCCATTTCTGCTTTCCAGAAGGAACTCTCCTACTTATTGCATTTGAAGTTACTGGCTTTACCTCTGGGAGGTTCTTATCCATGATCCTCCATGATTGCATCTGAAGGGTATATTGAGGCTAGGAGGCTACACATCTTTTTGTGCCCAGTGTCTTACTGGTGCAGTTTTTAGGGACTATACATTATTTCAGGGTCAAATACACAGGTATCAGTAAGCTAGACTTGAGGCTTTTTTGTCAATTCCATTTGAAAAAATACAGAATATATTTCTGGTTTATTTGTTCCTTTTACGATTCCTTGTACAAATAACCACAGCTAATGATCTCAGCTAGTCATGTTTCTTATGCCTAATTACTCTTCATTTTTATTTACTAGGCTCTGCTTGTCCCATCTATCCTGTATCTATTAACTTAATTACAGTACCTTTGCAGCCAGCAAAAACAGCAGGTTTGGTTGGAAAGGCAGTCCCCTTAATATGATCTTCACTGTTGCATTCCATGCTTGGCTTCCATCATCTGGCAGACAACACTTTGCTAATGGCCCTTGAGAAGGGCTTTGGGTCGCAGTTTTATCTTCTGCTATTGGGAGTATAATAGCTTTTGGCTTAATCAAAACTAGAAGGCCCTAAATAACCACCCTCAGTCAATTTGTATTGCAGACTTCAGGCAGAGAATTCCAGTCCTAGTGGAGCTTTGTTTTCTTTCATCTCTGTTAACAAAATGGCTAGCTTCTACCTGAGTCCATCTTTCTCAAAGGACTTTGCTGAATGAGGCAGGCAATAGCCAGTACTCTCTCATTGGTCAGAGAATTATCCTTCTGACTATTTTCCCTACAGTTACAGATTTAAAGAGCATGTGGTCTGCCTTCCAAGGTATTGAGTTGACAGTTTTATCAAATGTTTTATGGCAGCATAAAAAGGATCACCAGCTCTTTAGCCTGTAATATCTGTGTCCTCCCTGTCTGCTACCTGCCATTAAACCAATGCATTATAGTTTAGGTTAATGTTATGGCTTCTACATACAAACTGCTAGAACTAATATGTTGTTAGCAACACTTCAGGATACAAAACCTATACACAAAAATTTATTGTATTACTATATGAGAAAATATGAAAATTAAAATTTTAAAAACACCATTTAAAAGAGCATCCAAAAAATATTAAGTATTTAGAGATAAACCTGAGTAAAGATGTGTTAGACCTGTATGTCAAAAACTGCAAAACATTGCTAAGAGAAATCTTTAAAGATCTAAATAAATACAGAGATATACCATGTTTATGGATCAGAAGATTCAACATCTCAATATTGTTAAGATACCACTTCTCCCAAAATTGATGTATAGATTCAATGAATCGCAATGAAAATCTCAACAGATAATTTTCTAGAAATTGGCAAGTTGATTCTAAACTCAAGTGCAAATGCAAAGGACCTATAGTAGCCAAAAACTGAGGAGTCCAGCACCAGGCCAAAATCCTACATGACATTTTTTAGAGCCAACCGCAGGCAATTACAAAGGCTTTTCCTGACAGGCCTTATAAGGGAAAACTGCCCTCCTCACACCAAACTGGATGCACAGGCAATGACTTGCAGTATCCTGGAGGGAGCTGCAGTCAAGGACTTAGGACCCACCCCACACCAGCCAGTCTCATAATCATAACTGCTTTTCTAGCCCAGGAATCTCCATTTGGAAGCCTCCTTGAGAGGTTTCTCTCTCCATATCCTACCCTACCCTCCATGTAAGAGACTTTTGTCCAGTGCTCTTCAGCAGAGAGACACTTTCACCCACTTTTTCTGCATGTCATCTGATTGATCCTTGCACCCAATGTTATTCCAAGAGGAAAAAATGGAACAGAAGGAGACAGCACTTTCTATTTGGGCCTCTTGCCTACACTATCACAGTGAGTGAATAAAGACTTGATTGTAATGTTCAGTTTTGCTTATTTTCCTAATTGACCACCCCAACAACTTAAAATTTGACCCAAAACATATATAAAAAAGAACAAAATTAGAAGACTTTCACTACCTGAGTTCAAGACTTACTATGGAGCTACAATAGCCAAAAAGAATGTGATATTGGCCACAAGAGAGAAACAGATTAATGAAACAAAATAGTCCCAAAAGAAACTCACATACATGTGTTCGATTGATTTTCAATCAAGGTACAAAGCCTGGGACTTCTAAACAGCGACTTCTAAAAGAAAACATAGGTGACAATCTTTGTGACCTTAGAGTAGGAATAATTTCTTAGATATAACACAAAATGCATGATACATGGAAGAAAACTGATTAATTATATTTTATTAAGAACTTCTGGTTCTTCAAAAGATATTCTTAAGGAAATAGAAAGATAGATGGGCAGATGGGCAGAAAATATTTACAAATCATATTTCTGATAAAGGCCTTATATCCAGAATATACAACCCTCAAAATTCAATAATAAGAAATCAACAGCACATTTTTTAAATGAGCAAAATGAACAAAAACAGACACTTCACCAAGAAACATATATGGATTGCAAACATGCACATTTTTTAAAAAAACTACTCAACAACATTAGCCATTAGGGAAATGCAAATAAAAAAAACACAGTAAGATGCCACTACACATCCATCAGGATGGCTGTAATTTAAAACACTGACCATACCAAGTGTTGATGAGGATGTGGAGGAACTGGAACTCTTGTATACTTCTGGTAATAATCCAAAATTATACAACCACTTTGGAAAACAGTTTATCAATTTCTTAAGTAGTTAAGCACTCATCATGCATATGACCCAACAATTTCATATGAAAGCATGTGTCCATATAAAGTCTAGTACTCAAATGTTCATAGAAGTCTAATTTTTTAAGTTTATTTATTTTGAGAGAAAGAGAGAAAGAAAGAGAGAGAGATGGAGAATGGGGGAGGGGCAGAAAGAGAAGGAGAGAGAGAATTCTAAGCAGGCTTAGCACTGTGTGGAGCCCAACGTGGGGCTGAATCTCACAAACTGTGAGATCATGACCTGAGCCGAGGTCAAGAGTCAGATGATTATTGGACTGCACCACCCAGACCCCCACCCCAACCAGTCTTATTGTAATAGGCAAAAACTGGAAATAACCCAAATGACTATCAACAGGTGAAGAGTTAAATAAACTGTGGTATATCCTTACAATAGAATTCTACTCATCAGTAAGGGTGAATGAACTATTGATACCTTCAATAACACAGATGATCCATTATATTGAGAGAAAGGAACCAAACTAAAAAAAGAGTAAGAATTATGTGATTCCGTTTATTTAAAATCCTAAAAAATGCAAACTAATCTGTAGTGACAGAAAGCAGATCTGTGGTTGCCTGAGAATTTGGGTACGGGATGAGAGGGAGGGATAAAAAGGTTTACAGGGAAACTTTTGTGGGCTATGGATATGTTCATTAGCTTGATTGTGGTGATGGTTTCAGAAGTGTACCCCTATTTCAAACACCGTCAAATCATACACTTTTTAAAAGTGCGCTTCTACTATGTGGATGGAGCGAATACATTAATGCTTAAGCCCAGATCCACCTGCATAACTGCCTCTTGCTCTTCAGAAAGCAGCCAGGAAGTCATGAGATACAGGACAGTCAAGCTTTTGTTAAAGAGAGTGTTGGAGGTCAGGAGTGTGGATGGCTATTAAGAGTCCACTGGGGCGTATGGATCACTCTGAGGGCTCTCAAACCTTCCTCCATGACTTCACTCATTCTGTTTATACCAACTGGAATCCCTGCCTGATTCTCTCTAGTTTTCTGACCTTATTCTTCACCTCTCAATTCAAGATGCATCTTCTCTGTGCAACCTTCCCGGATTGCACAAGAAAACAGTGGTTGGTTCATGCAGTCTGGGTTCTCCCATAAAACTTACAATTTACATCACTCTGTGCATAGCATATACTGCCTTGTGCTAATAATTATCTGAAAAGATACACAAGTTACTGTGGAGGTTTAAAATATGTATATGAATTATTTGACACTCCCTTATAAACTGAGAGGGAGTCAAACCATGAGACATTTTTTTAATTTTTTATAATTTTTTTATTTATTTTTGAAAGAGAGAGACACACAGCATGAGCAGGGGAGGGTCAGAGAGAGAGGGAGACACAGAATGCCAAGCAGGCTCCAGGCTCTAAGGTAGCTGTCAGCACAGAGCCCAACGCGGGGCTCGAACCCACGAACCGTTGAGATCATGACCTGAGCCGAAGTCGGCTGCTTAACCGACTGAGCCACCCAGGCTCCCAAGAGCCCCAAGAGACTCTTAAATACAGAGATCAAACTGAAGGTTGATGGGGGGAGAGGAAAATGGGTGATGGTCATTGAGAAGGGCACTTGCTGGGATGACCACTGGGTTTTATATAAGTGATGAATCATGGGAATCTACTCCCAAAGCCAAGACCACACTGTATACTGTAAGTTAGCTAACTTAACAATAAATTATATTTTTAAAAAATAAAAAAACAAACTTCTAACAATATCCTGTAATGCAAGAATTAAAAAATTAAGTAAATAAATAAAATAAGTGGGACCTAATTCCCCTCCCCTTACATTTTAGTTGGACTTAGTGTTTGCTTCTAATGGATAGAATAAGACAGAAGTGATGGTGTGTGGCCTCTGAGACTGCGTCATAAAAGGCAATGCAGCTTCCTTGTTGCTCGCTTTTAGATCCCGCCCCCCGGAGGGTAGCCAGCTGTCACATCATGAAGATTTTTAATCAGCCCTATGAAGAAGTTCACATGGGGAGGAATTTAGTTCTCCTGCCAACAGCCAGGTGAGTAAGCAATCTTGGAAGCAGGTTTTTCAGCCCTAGTCAAGCTTTCAGATATCTTGTCTGCAACCTCATAAAAGACCCTGAGCCACAACCAGCCATCTACCATGGTACCTCCAAATTCCTGACCCACAGAAACCATGAGATGAAAAATATTTGGTTTTTTTAACTCTTTTTTGAAGACATGGTGAGATAAGGAGACAATATTCTTAAAAAATCAGGCTTATCAGAGTTAAAGGGTTTTTCTTAACTGCCTATACATAAGAACAAAAGTATACAGAACTGACTTTAAAATAAACCCTAGACTAGAAAGGGTAAAGGACATGACTTAAGAGATGAAAAAGAATATCAAACATCTTTATCTCATTCTCCTACCCTGGGTGAACTTGGGGATGGAATCTTCAAAACATCCATACGAGCTGGGGAAAAATCTGATGGTTTGGGAGCTAGTGTTTCATTTCCTAAGGCATATCCTTGGAAAGTGGCCCACTGGTGCATGAAGAAATCAGTCTAATGGATTGGATCACCATGTTTTTAAATGGCTTAGAGTAGACTAGATTAAAAGATATCAGAGTGCATCCACAAGTAGTGAGGATGAATATAATTTGGGGTAATTTTTATTTCTTTGGCATGTATATATGTGTGTACTATACATGCACTGTACCTAGACATAAAATATATTTCTTAGTGTAGCCTCTGGTAAAAAAAAATTTTTGGAAAGCTATAGTCTAGAGAGACTATAAATCTCTCAGAAGAGTCTTGCATTTGGGAGGGCATGCAATGTGATATGTGTGTAGAGGAGGAGCAATAGCTGAGGGCAGGGCCAAAGTTAATTGACCTGAGGGCAGCTTCACAGGATCCTGCACAATTGTGTTGACTGTGGGGGAAATCAGGAGAGAATTTCCAGGTCTCCCAAGAGGGCTGGGGATATGGGAGGACTGAGAGAACCAATGACCCCAGTAAAGTCTGGAGTTAGAGCAAGGAGACCCAAGTACTGAGACCTTGTGACGGGATGCAAAAACAAACTCCTCAGTCCTCAGTAGCAGGAGCCAGCATGATGCCCAAAGGATGGAGCAAGAGCAGCTGTGTCTCAGCAGTGCAGCAGCTCAGTGGCCAGGAGTCCAAGCCACACCAGTGCAGATATACTAGGACAGAGGCCAAGGCCAAGAGACACCTCAATGGGAAGCTACTAGGCCAGGAGGACACATTAGCTCTCCCAGTACCCAGATGTCATCTTGAAAAGGAGCAAAGAGTAAGAAAATCCCTGGAGAGAATCCCAAAGGACTGAGCGGTTACCCAGATAGGGGATTTAAAACTGAAAACCACCAAAAAGCCACTTTTATTTGGCAAGATCAAGTGTTTTCCTCCATCATTAGGAATGATGAGAGCAAGATGAGATCAGTTATAGAAAACAGGGCAATTAACATTTTTTCATTCATCCGAGTTGTGTTGTTTAAATGTTGGCCTTGTTACATGTGATCTATCAAAGCATACAGCAAGGGGTATTTACCCCTGGCTAAGAGTAAGGGATGTTCCCTACTTCCTAGAATATCATGTAAACAAATGAAATATTGTATGGTAACAGTCGACAACAAAGTGGCAAAATTAGAGGGAGAAAAGATAATGTGATAACTTTTTTCATAACGCTAAATATATTCAATTTGAAAAGCATTTTCTGGCGTCAGAACACCCTTCTCATATTGTGGTGATGAGAGATAGCAGTTGTTCTTTTAAGGCCTTATTTGGCAAAGTCAAAAATGAACAACCATGGGGCGCCTGGGTGTTTCAGTCGGTTAACCATCCAACTTCAGCTCTGCCATGATCTCGTGGTTTGTAAGTTCCAGCCCCACATTGGGCTCTGTGCTGACAGCTCAGAGCCTGGAACCTGTTTCGGATTCTATGTCTGCCTCTGTCTCTGCCCCTCCCCTGCTCAGGCTCGCTTGCTCTCTCTCTCTCTCTCTCTCTCTCTCTCTCTCTCTCAAAAATGGATAATAAAACATTAAAAATTAAAAAAAAAAAAAAAAAAAAGGACAACCTACACTGGCTTCCAAAAGATTTGGTCCAATTTTACTGGCTCTTGAGATCCAAGTGTGGAACTCACTGAGGTAATATGTGTAATAGCCCCTGGCACAGAATAGGCATTCCATTAACAAAAGTTCTCTTCCTCCCTCTTCCAGTCTTTACCATCCACCCTCCCAACTTCATTCCGCGTCCTAACACACAGCTGTTGCTTTTTTTCTAATTCTTCTTCTCAGCGTTCCTAACCACACATTGTTCTAAGCTACCTCTCCCCTGGTGGACTAGAAAAGATATAAAAGATATGACTTAAGCGATGAGAGAAAAGGCCAAGTGTCCTTTTCCCTCCTCCTGCCCTTGCATGAACATGGGGATGGATTCCTAGAAACATCCACAGGGATGGAGAAGAACATGAGGACTTGAGCCCTAGTGCTCAGAAAAGAGGAGGGCAAGAAGAGGTGCCTGCCCAGAGCATCTATAAAATTGTGTCACTACTCCGTTTCTAAGTTCCATCGCGATACTACATTGTGTACATCACTGACAAAATGAGCCCAATTACATACTAAAACCATTCTAGAAACTTAGAAACTTCAGTGTCAAGTGATGTTGTCAATTAATTTTCTTTTATAAAACCTTCTATGTGCCAAGGTTACTAAAATATTAAGGAAGGAAAACATACTCCCTGAAAAGTTAGATAATACATGAAGACATATTCATTTAGTAAGAATTGGGAAATTAATTTTTATGTAAGATAGTGGAATGCCATTAACTAAATTATAGACAACGTATCTGCTTCTCAGACAAATGTTAAATTTTTTTTTGATGTGGTGCTTTAAGTGTGTTTTTTGTATTGCTCCTACATACAGATTCTGCTAAAACCCTCATTTGTTTAGTAAAACCTATTGAACTCATGCCATATGCAAGGCACCAAGCGGATGGCATATGACATCAAAGAGTGAGGCCTTTCCAGGACTCCAAGGGGGCACAGTGTGGTGGGGAGACATCCCATGCCCAGCCAGCCACAGGACCCCACAAGGCAGACCAATGAGTGCTCCGTAGCATAGCCCTGGACAAAGGGCTGTGGGGGTTTTCAAGAGAGAAGATAAGACCCTCAACTTCTGAAGTTGCAGGTTGTAGATAAGGAGGGCCATGCACCAGGACCAAAAAAAAAAGGAGCTGTCACGGGTGCAGGAGATGAAGTCAAAGACAACTTGTGCAAAAGGCAAGTCTTTGTCCTCTCCAAGAAACAGTTCAGATCTTATCTCCATGCTCTTTTAAAACCTCGAATCCCTCTTTCTCTGCCCCTCCCCTACTTGTACTCTGTCTCTCAAAAATAAACAAACATTAAAAAAAAAACATTTTGTTTAAACCCCGAAGAACTGTGGAGATACCCTGGCATACTCAAAATAAGATCAGGCTTTTTTGGCCTATTCATAAAAATCCACTTAACTAGGTAGAGACACCCTTATAACTGAATAAATAGAAAGCTTAATATGACACTTTACATTAGCATACTTAAAACCATGTGGCCTTCTTTATATCTATTTGTAGAAGATGCAAAGCTATCTTAAGCATTTTAATTAATTGCATGGATTATTTCACTGAGTTTTAAGAGGAAAATAGAAATAACAATAATAACAATACTTACTAATTGTTGAGCACCTATTAACCTCCAGTTACCATTTAGGAGCTTTACATATACTATTTCTAACTTTCACTCTGACCTATTTTCACAGTTTTATACACAAAGAAACCCAAGCAAAGAGAGCTACTAAGAAGAACCTGGATTCAAACCTGAGTATTCTTAACTCTCAAGTTCAAGGTCATTTTTTTCTTTTTGTGTGTTAGTGTATGTATCTTTAATATTTTTTAAATAATTTTATCTTTCATCATAATAATTGCACTTTTTTATCCCCATCATCTATTTCATCCGTCTACCCCCCCACCTCCCCCCTGGTAACTATCTTTATAGTTAAGTTATATTTATGGATTGTTCTCTGTGGTTGAGAGTCTGTTTCTTGGTTTGTCTCTCTCTCTCTCTTTTTTCCCTTTGCTCATTTGTTTTGTTTCTTAAATTCTACATATGAGTGAGATTGTATGGTATTTGGTCTCTGACTGATTTATTTTGCTTAGCATTATACTCTCTAGTTCCATCCATGTTGTTGCAAACAGCAAGATTTCATTCTTTTATATGGCTAAATACTATTCCATTCTAGATTATATATGTATGTATATATATATATATAATAAAGTATATTTTATGTATACATATATGTGTATATATCACCTTTTCTTTATCAATTCATCTATCAAAGGACACTTGGGCTGCATCCATGGTCTGCATCCACATCTTAGCTATTGTCAATAATGCTGCAATAAACATAAGGGTGCGTGTATCCTTTTGAATCATATGTTTCATATGTTGGGGGTAAATACCCAGTAGTGTCATTACTAGATCTTAGGGTAGTTCTACTTTTAAATTTGCTAG
>CM053567.1:47689381-47737269 GCA_028646485.1 Cryptoprocta ferox
CTAGCAAATTTAAAAGTAGAACTACCCTAAGATCTAGTAATGACACTACTGGGTATTTACCCCCAACATATGAAACATATGATTCAAAAGGATACATGCACCCCTATGTTTATTGCAGCATTATTGACAATAACCAATCTATGGATAGAGCCCATGGATGTAGCTCAAGTGTCCATTGACAAATGAATGGATAGAGAAGAAGTGATACACACACACACACACACACACACACACACACAGGAATAGTATTTAGTCATAAAAAAGAATGAAATCTTGCCATTTGCAACAACATGGATGGAGCTAGAGAGTATAATGCTAAGCAAAATAAATCAGAGAAAGACAAATACCATATGATCTCACTCATATGTGGAATTTAAGAAACAAAACAAATTAAGGGGAAAAAAGAGAGAGAAACCAAGAAACATACTCTTAGAGAACTAATCTTTACCAGAGGGGAAGTGGGCGGAGGGAAGGATGAAATAGGGAATGGGAATTAATAAGTACACTTATGATGAGCACTGAACAATGTATTGAATTTGAATTCCCATATTGTAGTGGTGCCTGGGTGGCTCAGTCAGTTAAGTGTCCATCTTCGGCTCAGGTCATGATCTCACAGCTGGTGAGTTTGAGCCCTGTGTCGGGCTCTGTGCTGGAAGCTCAGAGCCTAGAGCCTGCTTCAGATTCTCTCTCTCTGCCTCTCCCCAACTTGTACTCTGTCTCTCTCTTTCTCAAAAATAAATAAATATTAATTTTAAAAAAAGAGTTACTATACTGTATACCTGAAACTAATATAACACTGTATGTTAAATATACTGAAATTAAAATTAGAAAAACCTGGAGCACCTGGGCGGCTCAGTCGGTTAAGCGTCCAACTCTTGGTTTCAGTTCAGGTAATGATCTCACAGTTCTCATGATCAAGCCCCGAGTTGGACTCTGCACTGATAGCATGGAGTCTGCTTAGGATTCTCTGTCTCCCTCTCTCTCTCTGCCCCTCCCCCACTAGGCCTTGCTCTCTCTCTCACTCTCTAAAAATAAACAAACATTTTTTAATTTTAAAAACTTGATAAAAAGCTTAAAAATTCTTGTGTCCACTTTTGTTTTGTTTTGTTTTTGTAAGTCAAGAACACTTACCATGAAATATACCCTCTTCATAAAATTTTAAGTGCACAATGCAATATTGTTAACTATAGGCATTAAGTTGTATGGCAGATCTCTCTAGAACTTACTCATCTTGCATAACTGAAACTTTATACCCACTGAAGCACAACTACTTGTTTTTCCCTCATCTCAGCCCCTGGAAACCACCATTCTACTGTCTGCTTCTATGGTTTAACTATTTTAGATATCTCATGTAAGTGGAATCATGCAGTATTTGTCCTTCTGTGACTTATTTCACTTAGATAATGTCTTCCAGTTTCATCCACATTGTAGCAAATTAAAGGATTTCCCTCTTTTAAAAGACTAGCTAATATCCCATTTTAGTTATATGCCACATTTTCTCTTTTCTTTTTTTTCCCAAGTTTTTTTGTTAAAGTTTATTTATTTATTTTGAGGGGAGGGAGGGGCAGAGAGAGAGGAAGAGAGAGAATCCCAAGCAAGCTCTGCCTTGTCAGCACAGAGCCCAACTAGGGGCTTGATCTTCACAAACCACGAGATCCTGACCTGAGCCAAAATCAAGAGTCAGATGCTTAACCAACTGAGCCATCCAGGCGCCCCTTCCCAAGTTTTTATTTAACTTCCAGTTAGTTAACATACAGTGTAAGATTAGTTTCAGGTGTCGTATATGGCACATTTTCTTTATCCATTCATCCACTGATGGACACTTAGATTGTTTCCATGTCCTAGCTATTGTGAATAGTGCTTCCGTGAATACGGGAGTATAGATATCTCTTTAGAATGTTTTTTTAAGACTTTAATTTTTTAGAGAAGTTTTAGGTTTACAACAAAATTAAGAGGGAAGTACCAAGATTTCCCATATACCCTCTGTTCCCACATATGAACAGCACCCCCCTCCATTATCAACATCATTCTACAGAATGCTACATTTTTCAGCAAGGATAAATCTACATCAATACAATATAATCACACAAAGTCCATAGTTTACTTTAGGGTTCATCTTAGTTTTGTACATTCTATGAATGTGGACAAATGTACAATGACATGTATCTAATATTATCATACAGAGTACTTTTACTGCCCTAAAAATTAACTCCATGCTCTGCCTATTCATTTCTCCCCTTGACCCCAGAATGTTTTTTGAGAATACTACAATTTGTCAACATTATGCTTTTTTCTCTAAGTGCTTGCTAAGATTATTGGACCAGTAAACAAAATAATCCAAGTGAAAATACTTCATATAGTGCCAAATGTCTAACAGCTTTAATTTTATTATTTTTGGTTTTGTGATAAGACATGACAAGCCTGGCCCTGAACTGCCATTGGAGAGACTTAATAAACATTTGATAATTAAATAAATAAGTGGCAAAGTAAATGAGTAAAAAAGAGGAGGCCTGGATTGTAGTACTAGTTTAGGGTTAACTAGTTCTGTGACCTTTGCATAGTATTTCAATGTCTCAGTTTCTCTTATCTGTGAAGTTGAAGGGGGAGGGGAGAGAAGACACAACTTCTCTAAATTCACTGAATCACAAACTTTTTAAGTTGAGAGGGCATTTGGCAGACCTGTCAGTTGGTAGGTAGTTCATTAAGTTCACCCAGAGGCCAAAGGTGGTATTGCCAAGTTCTTTGGGTTTAATAAACTAGGCTACCTGGTTTCTTTGTCCAGAAAACACCTCTAGATACACGGTAGAGTCTGAGTGTCTCGAATGAAAGAAATAGTGAATGATATAGTGTTATCTAATTTAAAGCTGATTTACATAGGTTTTTTTAAAGCCTGATTATCAGATAACTTATTTACTTGGCTGTTAGTTATTAATAATAATTCAGTTACCTACTTTTATGAAGATAATTCAGTCATTTAATCATATCTTTCTTGGGGACACTTTTGCCTCCAGGATAAAGGATGTAATTTTTTCCAACATGTTATTTTAACACAATACAGTTATTTTAGAGTTTCATTATTTTTAAATGTGAGAGAGAGAGAAATTTTTAAAGCCTAGATGAATGTACATCAGGATGTTAACAGTAATTATCTCTGGATGGCAAAAGTATAGGCAATTTCATTTTCTTCTGTGTTCCTTCTTTTATATTCCTTCTTTAATGTGTATTTTTTGAGGTAAAATTTGTATATATTAGTTTCAGCTATACACATAATAATTCAATTTTTGTATTACTATGTGTATACCTGCACTGCAAAACAATCACCACAGTTAAGTCTAGATACCATTTGCCACTACACAATTAACCCCTTTCTCCATTTCACCACCCTCCAACCACCTTACTCTCTGATAACCAATCTATTCTCTGTACCTTAGATTTTTATTTTGCTTAGATTCCACGTGTAAGTGAAATTATAAGATATTTGTCTTTCTCTGTCTGACTTTTTTCACCTAGCATAATACGCTCAAGGTCTGTCCATGTTGTCACAAATGGCAAGATTTCCTTCTTTTTACGGGTAATATTCCATTGTATATATACACTACATCTTCTTTATCTATCCATCCATTGATGGACACTTAGGTTGTTTCCATACCTTTTTTTAAAACTTTAATTCCAGTATAGTTAACATACACTGTTATATTAGTTTCAGGTGAACAATATAGTGATTCAACACTTCCATACATTACCCAGTGCTCATCACAAGTGCACTTCTTAATCCCCATCACCTATTTCACACACCCCCCACCTCCCCTCCAGTAATCCTGTTGGTTCTCAATAGTTAAGAGTCTGTTTCTTGGTTTGCCTCCCTCCCTCCCTCCCTCTCTCTTCCCTTTGCTTGTTTTGTTTCCTAAATTCCACATATGAGTGATATTTCCCTTCGCTTAGCATTATACTCTCTAGCTCCGTCCATGTTGTTGTAAATAGAAGTATTTCATTCTTTCATACGGCTGAATACTATTGTATTGTGTGTGTGTGTGTATATATATATATATATATATATATAATCCATTCATCTACTAATAGACAGTTGGGCTGCTTCTATAATATGGCTATTGTAAATAATGCTGCTATAAATGTATCCCTTTGAATTAGTGTTTTTGTATTTCGGGGGTAAATCTCAGTACTGCAATTACTGGATCATAGGGTAGTTTTGTTTGTAACTGTTTGAGGTTTGTTTCCATATCTTGGTTATTCCAAATAATGTTGTAATGAACATAGGGGTACATATATCTTTTTGAATTAGTGTTTTTGTTTTCTTTTGTAAATATTCAGAAGTGAAATAGCTGGATCATATGGTAGTTCCATTTTAAATTTTTTAAGGAGACTACATACTGTTTTTCATAGTGGCTGTACCAATTTACATTCCCACCAATAGTGCATAATGGTTCTCTTTTCTCCACATCCTTGCCAAAACTTATTATTTCTTGTCTTTTTGGTAATAGCCATTCTAACAGGTGTGAGGTGGTATCTTATTGTGGTTTTGATTTTCACTTCCCTGGTAATTAGTGATTTTAAACATCTATTTATGTGCCTGTTGGCCATCTAGATGTCATCTTTGGAAAAATATCTGCTTAGATCATCTGCCCATTTTTTAATCAGATTGTTCGGGGGGTTTTTTGCTAATGTTTAAGCTCTTTATATATTTTGGACATTAATCCCTTATCGGATATATGATTTGCAGATATTTTCTCCCTTTAGTAGGTTGCCTTTCTACTTTGTTGATGATTTCCTTTGCTGTGCAGAAGTTTTTATTTCATGTAGTCCCACATATTTTTGCTTTTGTTGCTTGGCATTTGGAGTCAGATCCAAGACCAATGTCAAGAAGCTTACTGTCTATATTTTTTCTAGGTGTTTTATGTTTTCAGGTCTTCAAGTCTTTAATCCATTTTCAGCTAATGTTTGTGTATGATCTAGTTTTATTATTTTGCACGTGGCTGTCCAGTTTTCCCAAAACTATTTACTGAAGAGACTGTCCTTTCCCCACTATATATTCTTGATTCCTTTATTTTATATTAATTGTCCACGTATGTGGGTTTATATTCTGTTCCACTGATCTGTGTGTCTGTTTTTATGCAATTACCATACAGTTTTGATTACTATAGCTTTGTAGTATAGTTTTAAATTAGGGAGCATGATTCCTCCAACTGTCTTCTTTCTCATTTTGTATATTTGAGGTATTTTGTGGTTCATACACATTTTAGAATTGTTTGTTCTAATTCTGTGAAAAATGCCATCGGGGATTTTGATAGGGGTTGCACTGAATCTGTAGATTGCTTTAGGTCATGTGGACATTTTGACAATATTAATTCTTCCAATCCATGGGCACAGAATATCTATTTATTTGTATCATCTTCAATTTCTTTTATTGGTGTCTTATAGTTTTTAATGTATAGGTCTTTAACCTCGTTGGTTAAATTTATTCGTAGGTATTTTGCCCTTTTTGATGCAACTGTAAATGAGATTATTTTCTTAATTTATCTTTCTGGTAGCTCGTTATTAATGTAAAAAAAACATCAGATTTCTGTATATTGATTTTTTTATCCTGCTACTTTACTGAATTCCTTTATTGGTTCCAACTGGTTTTTTGGTGGAGTCTATAGTATCAAATCATCTGCAAATAGTGACAGTCTTATTTCTTCCTTTTCAATTTAGATGCCTTTTATTTATTTTTTTGATTGTCTAATTGCTCTGACGAGGACTTACAATACTATATTGACTAAAAGAGGTTAGAGTGGACATCCTTGTCATGTTCTTGATGTTAGTGGAAAAGCTTTCAACTTGTCAATCGTGGGTATGATGCTAGCTGTGGATTTGTCATATATGGTCTTTATTATGTTGAGGTGCTTTTTCCCATACCCACTTTGTTGAGAGTTTTTACTGTAGACGAATAGTGAATTTTATCAAATACTTTTTCAGCATCTATTGAGATGATTATATCATTTTCCCTCTTCATTTTGTTAAGGTGATGTATCATGTTGATTGATTTGCAGCTGTCAAACCATCTTTGCATCCCTGGACTAACTCCCACTTGATCATGATATATGATCCTTTTAATGTGCTGTTGAATTCAGTTTGTTAATATTTTGTTGAAAGTTTCTGTATGTGTATTTTTTTAATTCAGAAAAAATTTTCTTTTAATTATTGAATATTCTGAATATAGGGGATATAAACATGGTTAACTGTCTTTACTTTCTAATTATAAAAAGTTAATATAGTTTCTTAAAGAAAATTTCAAATGTAAAGAAGAAAACAAACTATCTCATAAAGTACTAGGCCAAATCTCTCTTCCCAACCCTTATGGATGTCTAGAGGGTTCCCCCAAGCTTTCTGCTCATTTCCAGTTATTAAAAATTCAGTCCAGTTCAGTCCTTACTTGGAGACTTCACTCATATCTATTTTAATTCCCACTTACTCCCTTTCCCAGTCTCAAACCTGGCTTCCATCCCAAAAGCTATAAAGAGGGAAGGGATCACTTTTGTTCTATCTTCTCCCTTGTCCTAGGATCAAGCTTTTTTTAGGATTGGAACTGAGAAGAAGGATGGGAGAAATGGGACACACCTTTCTTCAAGTGGACCACCAGTGTGATTTTCTGGGGGTTTCTCTACTGGCTTCTCAGGTTCACATCCCCTAGCATAGAAGCTCCCATGTGGCAACGTCTCTTCTAGATGCTCTGATTGGATGGTCAAGTGAGCCTCCTCACGGCATGGCACCTTAATGTGGGGGCTCCACAGACAGGAACACACTCTAGCTCCTGATCTGGAGGTACAGTCCATGGTGTTGGCTTCTAGGACCTACCCCAGCCACCCACCTCTACTCCCTTAAGAAACCCTCTTAAGTGTTGTAGAAGCAAGTTGAATCAAGCTAAACTGCCTTCCAAGCTGTCCTTTTGTCCCAGAGGAGCCTATCCATGCTCTTCTTGCCAAACAGTGGGGCCACTTATCTCTCAATCCTGTCTCACTTCATTCTCCTTTTCCCTACTAGCAACAGTACAGAGTGGGTCTACAAAAATAGGGTATTAGCAGCATTTCCCAGGGGGAGAAATGCCAATCATCCCTTTAGCTTTGGAAGGAGGACTAATGGAGCCCTTCGCATGCAGCAGACCATTCTAGATTCTGATGCATCCTCCCCTCCCCCATCAGCCTTTTGCTTATAGACACTGGAGAGGTTTGACCACTTCTTAATAAACTCTGGGCAAGCAGTTAGACCCCTACTGCTTGAAGATCTTTTTCAACCATGGAGTACTTAATGCTCTCTGTCCAAGCTTTGGGTCCTCTTTGCCACTTCCTGGGAAACAGGTGAGATTTCCCTCAACATCCTGTTACATATATGTCATTTTAGTTTCATAGGAAAAAGAATAAAAAGAAATAACCCAAAATGCCAATAGCCGTTTTTACTCTGTAATGAAATGTGGGTAAATTTTATGTTTTTCCTTCACATTTTTCTATTTAAAATTTTTCTAGAATGAACACGTATCACTTTTGTAATGAGAAAGAAAGCAGTTCAGCAAAAATTATTAGTGCAATGATGACTTGTAGATTGGTAAAATGAAAAAGCAAGTAAACTATCTTAACCAATTCAACTTTATTCTTTTAATCTCATTAATGTAGATTATTTTCTCCTTTGGTTTATTTGTAGCCTAAATAGAAAAATAAGATGTCTTTAAAAAATAAGCTGGTTTTTTTCCTACATCTTCAGAAGAAATTAGTGCTTTAGTTAACTGTTTACTTTTAAGTCATGTTTGAAAATGGACTATTTATTGGGTTTCTTTTATGAAATTCTCATTAGCAAATAAATATTTTTGAATTGCTAACCAACAATTATAAAATTGTTATACCCTCAGAAATCTTTGCTGAATTCCTTTGTACCTACTTCAACCTTTGTTCAGAAGTCTAAAAATGATCTGATAGTGAATATTTAAAAATTTTTAAAAAATATTTTATTATCCATATTTGAGAGAGAGGGAGACGGAGCGTGAGCAGGGCAGGGGCATAGAGAAAAAGAGGGAGACACAGAATTCAAAGCAGGCTCCAAGCTGTCAGCATGTCGCAGGGCTTGAACCCACGAACTGTGAGATTATGACCTAAACCAAAGTTGGATGCTCAACCAACTGAGCAACCCAGATGCCACTGGTAGTGAGTATTTCTGAAGGGCTTTTTAAAAAATATATATTTTTAAAGCATTCCATTACAAATATATTTAACGTATTTTTTGAGATTTTTTTTTAAGTAATCTGTACATCCAATGTGGGGCTCCAACCCAAGATCAAGAGTCACATGCTCCACCGACTGTCATATATTTAACATATTTAAATATATATTTAATGTATATGTTAAAAAGCAGACTTGAAGGTTGACACAATTTTTTATTTTATTTATTTATTTATTTATGCTTATTTATTATTTTTGAGAGAGAGAGACAGAGCATGAGCAGGGGAGGGGCAGAGAGCGAGACACAGAATCTGAAGAAGGTTCCAGGGGCTCAACATGGGACTCGAAACCAAACCCCACAAATCATGGGACCATGATCTGAGTCGAAGTCAGATGCTTAACTGACTGAGCCACCCAGGCGCCCCTGAAGGTTCACATAATTTTTTAATTGTCTGCAAAGGTTAACGAAACCTAATATCTGTTAGTGTAAATAGAAATTAGGATCTCTAATTCACAACTCTATCTTTGAGCTATGCTTCCTTCACAGTGCCTACCCCATGGCATATTTGTCAAATAAATGAATGAAATTATCTTTAACTAGGTTGATATTTCATTCTTTACATTTCAAAATTATAAATAAACATGTGCTTGTTCCAAAACCTTCATGCAGTACAGAGCATCTGGAGGATACAATAAAAAAGCCACTCGAACATATTCTACCAATGATGTATATCCTCCCAGATATTTTTATATATGGGCTTATTTTTTATGGGTTTATTTTTAATTGTCTCATTAAAATGTTTTAATCTAATCTAATTTCAACTCTGGTTTTCATATACAAATACCATATACAGTGCATTTTGATTTATAAGTACTACAGTCATTTAGATTTTTGCTTTGTTTTGTTTTGTCTTCTACATGTTTGGTTTGTAGATAATATGCAAAGATCGTCTAGGTCATAATTATTTTTTCCACCATCATTTCTCCCTAAAACACTAACCATCACCAGTGCACACAATGAGAAAAAGACATCCATCTCTAATTCTAGTCAACTGTAGATTTTTCCATGTTTAGGAAGCTATGCTCCGTGTGGCATAGGCTTCAATAAGCCTTTCATAAGATTTAATTGGAACTTAGGCACTCAATAAATATTTGTGGAATTGAACTGAATTTCAGTAATTATTCTGTAATTCTTAAAGCATGTAGACACTGGATGGATGATACAGTTTAGTATTTTTCACTGTGAAGTTTGCAAAACCTCTACACACCCACTTCTGTATCAGGTGATACTAGTCAGTTATTTGGGGTTCACAACAGGGAGCCTTTTGATCTCCCTCCACTCATGGAGGGAGAAATCTTGGTCCCAGGTTTCTAAGCTAAAACCTCGATTGGAAATAAATTCATTTCCTTAAGCCATCTGGTGGCTTTCACTTGTAACTACAACATCAGTGAATGGCCAAACCTGGAATTACCTTGTGTTCCTCAACAAACGCCACGACTGTTCTTTTCTTCCTGGGTCTCTTACAGGATGTATTGTAATGAAGCGCTACCTAAATAATATTAAAATATTAAAAATCCAAGCGAAATCTTCATAATTCTAACCTCAGGGCCACTTTAATATCAAGAATAACATAGGAAAGACTATGAGTGATGGAATAAGAAAAACTATATTATTTTATTATAATTATATGCTAAGACAAGCTTTACTGAGCACCTACCATGTGCCAGGCAGTGTGCCTAGATGATAAAAACCATGTGAGAGGCCTATGCTCTCAGGGAATCCAGGAAAAGTGATTGATCTCTGAATAAATACAACAGTATTATAATAAGCTTGCTGAGGTGGAGATTGGAAAAACCCTGACAGGGGCTCCTTTATCTCACACTGAACATGAGGGAATGGACTCTATCCCCCACGGATTAGGCAAAACACCAGAAAAAAAAAAAAGAAAAATTCTTTTCTGGAATTAGCTCAAAATAATGATTAAGAAAATATTGGAGTTATATGTGTATTGTGTAAGTTTGTATCTTACCTTCCACAAAAGCCAAGAATGTTCATATCTCTTTAACATATAACCCTCAAGGCCATTTTACCCTAAATGGGATCATAGTTGTAGACCCAGGGACCCCAGGGTCAGTAGATAAGCTCCAGGTGCCCACCTAACTTAAAGGTTAAACACAACCTCCCAACCTTCAGCTTTTGGAGAAGGTAAGACAGCAAAAAGGAGTCTGAGCCTGGGTTCCAGAGTGCAAGTGTGCCCCTCTAGCTTTAGCTCATTACCCCTGAGCAACAAAGTGTTATTGGAGCACATTCTGCCTTGCAAGGTCAGAGAAGCTTCCTGAGAGGCTAAGTTTGAGCTGAATGTGGCAGAGTGCATAGATACAGGGGTAAAGCCATTCCATTTAATGGAGACATGTGCAGCAATGCAAAGTATTAAAAACACAAGGCTTATTTGGGAATCTGCAGGTAATTTGGTGTGGCCAGAACAGTCACCGTGAACAGGGATGGTGAATGCTGCAGCTGGGGAAGTAAGCAAGTGCCCACTCCCGAGGGCGGTACGTTGGCATGCTCAGGAGATGGGCCTTTAGCCCCACTGCTAATGGGGCCACTGAAGGACTTTAAGTGGGATGATGATGAAATCATTTGCATTTTAGGGAGACTGCCCTGGAAGCATGATGGATATTAGCTTGAAAGGACACACAACAAGGCCAGTGAGGTGACTGCTAATATATTCCAGGCAAGATATTATGAAGGTTTCTAGATGAAGTTAGTGGCCAAAATGAGGGACAAGTGGGGATGGATTTGAGAAATATTTAGCAGTTATAATAAACAGGTCTTTGTCACTTGGATATAAGAGATTAGATACATAGAGGAGTTTAGGATGATTCCCAGATATCTGACCTATAAACAGATGTTCCATAGGCATCAGGAAATACAAGTCTGAAATATGATGAGATGTCAGGGCCAGAGATATAAATTTGGAACTGATCAGCATCAGTGCTATGGGAAAGGAAGAGATTATTCCAGACCAAGATATTACAGTACTCATATTTGGAAGAGATGTGTTAAATAAATGTCAAATGACTAAATATGCATCCTTACATCCACCTGAGTATTTACAGATAATCTGGCAGGCCGAATAGGAAGACACTGGCCTAACATATTCTGCAGACCAGTGCCTCAAAATCAATGTGGTTGGAGTTGAGTGGGTCAGAGACCCAGAGCAAGGTATAGGTCTAGTTTTGTGAAGAGGTTACAGATAGTTTCAAAAATAATTATTTCTACCAAGTATGTATCTCACTGCATTAACATCTGTACCTGAAGTCATAGTGCTGAGTCATTCTTGTCCAAGGCAAACTGTCACTCATTATCTTCAGCCTTGATAGGAGCTCTGAGCCCTGGACCTGAGCAGCGCTATGGATGGGAAGTGGGGAGGAATGGGAGAGCCCCCTGGTATGGAGCTCTGCAAAATCCACCTCTGTCTTTTCCCCGGCTATCTCAGACTGTCTGAGAATTCCAATCAAGGTCACCCCGGGGAAATACCTACATTATTCATCTACTGGACTTGAAATTAAAAAGCTACCTAATTCTTGGGGGAGGGGATTATTTCTCCTTCCATTAATAAGTCCATTCCCCCCCCCATCTTCCCACTTATTGTATTTTAGAAGAAATTCCTGCCAGTTAATATGAAAATGAGAAGCCAGAGTTATGAAGGATGCTTACGGATGCAGTTCTAGCGATTCACTAAGCCTATCTGTTAATCTAGGTATCAATAATATGCTTATTTTTCTATCATTTAAATGTTCTCAGTATCCATCTGCTCTTGGAACCAATCAGAACATCCTAGCATTATAAGTAATGCACTAATGGAAAGCTACTGTGCCCCTTTACTAATACGAAAAGCACCATGTCACTTTTAGGCAATCAACAGGGACCATGCTAAAGGAAAGCATGATGTCCACACAAGGATAGTATTGGAATGAATTTGACCCTTGTGGGGAAAAAAACCTCGGCCCAACCAGAGCAAGCTATTGTTCAGTTTCCCCTTTAGTGAAATGTTCAAAAGTAAAAAATATAGGGGCACCTGGCTGGCTCAGTTGATAGAGCATGCAACTCGTAATCTCAGAGTCATGAGTTCAAGTCTCACACTGGGTATAAAGATTACTTAAATAAATAAATAAATCTTAAAAAAAAAAAAAAGGTAGACATGCTTGGATGGCTTAGTTGGTTGAGTTGCTTGATTTCGGCTCAGGTTGTGATCCCAGGATTGTGGGATTGAGCCCTGTATCGGGCTCCCAGCTGGGTGTGGAGGCTGCTTAAGGTTCTTTCTCTCTCTATCTCTCTCTACCCCCCCCACTATCCTATCCCTCTCCCCTACACAGTGCTCTCTCACTCTCAAAAATGAAAAAATAACATTAAAAAAGTAAAAGCTATAAACCTATTTTTACCACATTTATGCTGAAATATTTACTATTGTCTTTACCAAACCCTGCATGGTCAGATAAACAAGAAACTAGAGATTTCTCAGTGAGACCAACCACTGTCTATAAAATGTTTCAACATCTGGAATACCTGAGTGACTCAGTCAGTTAAGCATCCAACTCTTGGTTTTGGCTCAAGTCATGATCTCATGGTTCATGGGATGGAGCCCCATGTTGGGCTCTGTGTCAGCACGGAGCCTGCTTGGGATTCTCTCTCCCTCTCTGTCTGCTCCCTCCCTCAAAATAAATAAGTAAACTTTAAACATAAAAATAAAATAAAATGCTTCAACATCTATTGAGGTATTTCTTTGTTAATATTCTTTTTTTTTAATGCCATTGTTTTACTTCCTATTCATTCTTAGTGACAGATTTTAAATAAGTTGGTCAATTGCCCCCCAAATCTTTTGGGGTTTTGATTGGAGTCTTAATACACCTATGTCATAAGTTAGAAAAAAGACATCTTCCTATCCATGAAAGTGATAGGTCTCCCCATTTTTTAAAATTCTCCCTCAGTGAATTTTAGCATTTTCTTTATGTAGGTCTCCCTACTTCTTAAATTGATTCATTATTATTTTATAAAAACTTGCTGCACTTAAAATGTGTCCAGAGTGCAAGCCAGAGTGTCATATTTACCAGTATATTTAAGAAACTGAAATGTTTTGGGGCTCCTCGGTAGCTTAGTCAGTTAAGCATCTGATTTCGGCTCAGGTCATAATCTTGCAGTTTGTGAGTTCAAGCCCCGCATCTGGCTCTGTGCTGACAGCTCGAAGCCTGCAGCCTGCTTCAGATCCTGTGTCTCCCTCTCTCTCTACCCTTCCCCTGCTCATGCTCTTTCTCTGTCTCTCAAAAATAAATAAATGTTAAAAAAATTAAAACAAAGAAACTGAAATGTTTCTGTTATGATATTTTAAGAAATCACAGGAAATAGAGGAAAATATCATAGTCATCTTCTGTTGACTATGGCTCATCTTATTAGTTATATTTTGGTTACTTTAAGGAAATGCCTATAAAATCACAATATGACTGCAACAAATGTGATTTTTTGAAGAGCACAACCTGTCAGATGCATCTGATTTCTTCTAGAACAGGGTAACTGACTTTTAGATAAGGGCAAAGAATTATATGTAAAGAATCTGGATCTCAGGAAGCCTTTATTCTAATGAATATGATTCTGTCACAAGGAATGTAGTGAACAGTCTGGTGCTGGCTACATTGTTGGAGGAAAAGTTGTATTTGAAAGGGAGCTATCTTTTTAACTCTATGTTTATTTATAAAATTTAAAGACAACCAGCCTATGTCAAACACACATTATTCTTATAGGACAACTCAACAAGCATTTCTCAGAGTTGCTATTGATCACAGATAAAAAGCAGTTTAATTCTCTTGGTCTGTGCTTGGAAAACATCCCTATGCCTAAATTCCATAAACAGTAGATGTTAGACAACATGACAGTGTCAGCTTGAGAACAAAGAGAAAACCACAATTGTATAACTTCATGATTCCATGAGTTCTATTTGTTTCTCCACCAGTTTATTTAGCCTCTTATTAACTCATGGAAGCCAAAGTCCAAAGGAGAGATGGCAAAGGGTAGGAAGGTGGTAAGTGTGTTCATGGATAAGCATCAAGATTCTCACAACTAGTGAGAGGCGTTTTAGAGGTGTGAAGAGATAACTACGGTAGAAAGTAACAGACACCAATGAAGACATAGAGCAACTGGAACTCTCGTTACCGGTGGAGATGCAAAAATGGCACAACTGCTCAAGACACAAAGGAGAACATCAAACCAAGCACAACACCTTCCTAAGTGCCACTACTCATGTTACACACCCATGAATACAGTCCTGTATTCACCCAACAGAAGTGAAAACATATGCCCACACAAAGATTTGTGCATGAATTTGTCTATCTGCTCCCAGACTGGAAGCAACCCAAATATTCATCAATGATACATTACTTAAATACATTGTGATACATCCATGAAATGGACTACTACTTAGCAATTAAAAGGAACATAATATTAAATCCTACAACATGGGTGAATCTCAAAAACTTTCCACTAAATAAGTGAGACACACTAAATACTGTATGATCCTAATTATATGGAATTCTAGAAATGATGAATTAATTGTGACAGAACGCAGATCATGGTTGTCTTTGGCCAGGCATCGGGGAAGTGGCCTGACCATGAAAGGACTGGAGGAAACATTTTTGCATAACTAAAATGTTCTATATCTTGGGGAATGTTATTGTATGTAAATTATACTTCAATGAAGCAAGGGGGAATAATTAAATAGCAACAGAAAGCTGAGTATATATAAAGTATAAATCACATTAATCCGAAACACTTAAAAATACACGTAAGTATTGGGCGCCTGGGTGGCTCAGTAGGTTAAGTATCTGACTCTTGGTTTCAGTTCAGGTCATGATCTCGTGGTTCGTGAGTTCAAGCCCCAAGTCGGGCTCTGTGCTGATGGTGTGGGACCGGCTTGGGATTCTCTCTCTCTCTCTCTCTCTCTCTCTCAAAATAAATAAACTTTAAAAAATACACATCACTATTATTATAAGTATTACGGGCATTTTGGTGTAACTGAAATGATACTGATGTAAATGGCCATGAGCAGGCGTCCTTTTTCCAGTTACCACACATGTTTCTAATTGTCTTCTCCTTACTTTACTGCAACTACAGTCAGCATCAATGTTGAGAACCTTTTCTCACATGACCTACAGAATTCAGCTCCTACAAACGTGGTCTCCTTGTTGCTCAGAATGAAGGCTCTTTCTGCACATCCCATGGCCTCCCTCTTACCTGAGGTGTCCATAAGCAAAAGTCAGCCACTCTCTGCTTTTTGTCTGTGGTGTCCTGAGTAGCAGGAGACTTGGGACAGCAGAAATTTAGAATTCTACGGCTGTGGCGGGGGGGGGGGCTCCCCAGAAATCAAGAGCACTCTTCCCCAAATTCAGAGAGCACTTCCATAAAGGCTCTGTCTGCATTCCCAGAATCAGAGTCTAGAGACAGTGAAAAAGGACATGGTCTGTTCCCAAGCTCAGACAAAGAGCAGGGACTTAGCTAGGGAAGCTTTAGAGGGAGAGGCCTGCCCAGCCATCCCAAGCGCAGCTAAGATAGGAGCCGGGTCCTGGAGCTGGAAAACTTGCTCTTCGCGCCTGCAGATGTCTGAGCCCCAGACCCCCAAAGGTGCAACAACTCAGCCTCTATAGGGAAGAGAAGGGGGTGAATGGAGGCCATCCCGCCTCACCCAACTCTGGCTGTTCCAGGAGACTTAAGTAGACATAACTTCAGGTTTCTCTGATGATCATCAGAGTGTGATTTTTTGGTAAGGTTTATTTATTTTTGAGAGAGAGAGAGAGAGAGAGAGTGAGCATGAGCATGTGAGGGGCAGAGAGAGAGGGAGACAGAAGATTCTAAGCAGGCTCCGTGCTAATAGCAATGAGCCTCATGTGGGGCTTGTACTCACTTATGAACTGCAAGATCATGACCGGAGCCAAAATCAGAGCCCAACTTACTGAGCCAGCCAGGCACCCCTCAAAGTGTGATTTTAGAAATAATGGCAAATGTCCTGAATTGAAACAAAGAACATTCCTGCCTGCTTGCGGGTGTTTTCAATTCCTTTAAGAGGAATCACACTGAGTCAGAAGGTTTTACTTTCAAATGTTTAGGATAGGTAATAAATTAACCTAAATACCTTCACCCTAAAGAGTAATTAACAGTTAATTAACAATTCTAAATTATTATTCTTGGTTCTAACTAGAGGAGATTAGAGAGGAGGTGCCAAAAGCTGGGGGTGGGGGGGAGTAAGAGTTGGGAGACAAACTTGATAAAACATAATAACTTTGCAAAAGGCAGGCACAGTGCTCTCCACTAGACACAAAGACTATGCCCTGCAATATTTCTACTATGCGTGCTGAGGCCCAACGCGGTCATGGGAATGGAGTTCACCAAAGATCTCAGAACATGCTAGAAGGCAGATGGCCCCACCATCTCATTTCACTGATGCAAGACACAGGCTGGAGAGGTAAGCAGCACAAGGGAGTGAGGCAGGATCCCAGGCTTTTCCATCTCTATACACACTCCTTTTACCACACAGTATGATGGGTCCCAATGGCACAGGTTAGGGAACTGTCCCCTGCAAAAAGACAGGAAAACCCCCAGCTCCCTGTACGCTCATCTCTGGCTTCTCAGAGTTGAACCAGACATGTGCATTTGGAGAATCATTGGAAACTGTTCAGTGATTCTTCCAAATGCTAGAGGATGCCAGATGCCATGCTAGCCTCACAGTAGGCTGCTTCTCCTCTGAAAAGCACATAATCCCCTCCATGCTCCCTCTTCCTCCACCTTCTTAAAAATTGTCTTCTGGGGAGCCTGGGTGGCTCAGTCGGTTAAGCCTCTGACTTCAGCTCAGATCATGATCTCCCGTTGGTGGGTTCGAGCCCTGCATTGGGTTCTGTGCTGACAGCTCAGAGCCTGGAGCCTGCATCGGATTCTGTATCTCCCTCTCTCTCTGCCCCTCCCTCACTCATGCTCTGTCTCTTTCTGTCTCAAAAATAAATAAAACATGCTCTTTCCCTTCCTCTTCTAAAGTCCCTGTGTACTTTGGCCTTGCTCTACTCTGCCTTGTATTATAGTTATTTGTCATCATAGGTTTGGTTCCCCAGAGGCACACTCCTAGATAAGGATTCAGGTACAATTCATTTATTAAAGAAGGGAATGGGTGGGGTTGGGGATAAGAGAGGAAAGGAGAAGAAGCCAATCAACAGGTAACTTCAGGCAAAGACCCAGGCTCAGCCTCATCCCCAGAGACCTTTGGAGTCTAAATTATACCTAAATTTGTTCTTCTTGGGGCAAGAGGTTAAGGGCTGCTCTGGCAGGCAGGGAGCTCTGCAAATGTAGGCAGACCACCTGCAGGCGCACGGAAGCTGGAGAAGGGACAGAGAGGAGAGGGCTCCGGAGAGCTCTGGAGGATTGCTGACGTGGCCTCACATCAGTGCATTCACCTCATCTCCCTGCTATGGGTTGAACTGTATTCCCCCAAAAGATATACTGAGGTCCAAATCCCCAGTACTTCAGAATGTAACCTCCTTTGGAAATAAGGTATTGCAGATATAACTAGTTAAGATGAGGGCATACTAGAGTAGGGCAGACTGTTGATCCAACATGACTAGTGTCTACATGGGACAACGAAGTGGAGACACAGGGAGAGAATGCCATTTAATGGCACTCTGGAGTAATGTAGCTGTAAGCCAAGGAATGGGAAGGGTTGCTGGCCACCACTAGGAGCTAAGGAGAAGCAAGAAGAATTCTACCCAGCATTTCAGGTGGGCATGGCCCTACTGACACCTTGATTTGGGACTTCTGGCCTCCAGGACTGTGAGGTAATACATTTCTGCTATTTTAAACCATCCAGCTTGTGGTAATTTGTCATGGCAGCCCTGGGGAACTAATCCACTCCACTAGACTATATGTTCCTAGCAATCAGGCAACACCCTGCTCACTTTTTCCTTCAATGTCTGTTTATAGCAGGTGCTGAGCCAGAGGAAGTGAAGCACTTATTCTACTCATAAGTTCCCCAAAGTTGTGCCCCAGCCCTTTGTTGACTAAGCAACTCCTTTGATGCACAAGTGCAAGGTAGGAAACGGGCTCCATTTCCCTGAGAAATTAGCAGTCTTTTTCTCCCTCTACGAAGTCTGTGTTATATTGTTGAAGCCCACTTGGGAGCCTCATTGGGGCTTGTATTGCTACTGATTATATCAAAATGTGTCAGTCCCAATCTTCTGTAAGGGAATGAGCTGAACATGTCTCTTCTGTGTTCCCAGAGCACCCTGGGAAAACTTCACTCCTGGCTCTGCCACAGGCTATTGAACTGATTAGCTGGTGCTTCTCATCCCCCAAGACCGAGGACCCTGGAGGGGGTGGTCTTATTTCTGAACCCCCAATACCCAGTGTCTGGCACATAATAGGATTTCTGTGCAAGTGCTGCACTAAACAAACCTGGCTATTCCAGGTTCTAGAACATTTCTGGATAATCATAGCATTCCATTCCTCAATCAGCAAGACCCAGGGTCTCAAAGAGGATTTTATGTGTACATTTTGTGTTTTATAGGCACACTGCACCCATAGAGAGGCCGGAGAGCTGGCCCAACTCATTTCTTCACAGTTTATTATGCGGAAAAAGATAAGCCTTCTGTTTTCCTGGGCTGTTAACTTGGCACCTCATTTCATGTATAAAACTTGCATTAAAAGATACTACCTCTGTGAGTTAATCAGCCATATAAAGATCAAAACTACTTTATAGTACGAGGGACTTTCAAAGCTCATACCCTATGAAGAATGACCGCAGCCCAGGTGAGAGAGATGGGTGTCCAATCATTAATCCTCAAAACAACTTAATGAAGTTAGTATAAGACTCTCCTCAAAGATGGTGGAATTGAGACTCAACAAGGTTAAGTGACAAGCTCAAGGTCACATAGCTGCTAAGGGATGGAGCCCAATGTCTCTGACTGAAAGCCACTTTTTTTTTTAAGAACTTCATTCAGACTCTCAAAGTGAAAGAATTCTAAAGAAAATAACCAACTGTTTTTCCCAAGAAGACTTGGAATCACTTGTTCAAATGGGTGATGTTCTTCACAGCCATCTCTTGGAAAGCTAAATAGCAGTTTTGATGATTTGCTCCTTCTCATTTCATCTGGGGAATGCTTCAGAACCTGAGGGACATTCTTTTAAGTATGATTTCTGGTGGCTAATCTTTCACTCTGAAGTCTTTCTGAGAAAAAACATGGAGAATAAAGCAGATGATTAAACTAGGCATTAATGTCTTCAGTCAGAAATATACTTCGCTATAAAGATACAGGATGGATTTTCAGGGTGGATCTGGAGACAGCATCGACGACATTCTGCACTGGATTTGGAACCAGGCAGAAGGAGTATGATCATTATTATTATTATTGATCAAAAAAGACTTCTAGGGGCGCCTGGGCTGACATCTGACTTTGGCTCGGGTCATGGTCTAACAGTTCATGGGTTCGAGCCCCGTGTTGAGCTCTGGGCTGACAGCTCAGAGCCTGGAGCCTGCTTCCGATTCTGTGTCTCCCTCTCTCTGCCCCTCCCCCACCCTCAAAATTAAACATTTAAAAAAAGGCTTCTAAATATTTTTAATAATAATAATACAATTCAAGATATAACCTCAAGAAAATTCATCTAGATCTTTAAGCTCTGGTACCTGTTACATGGGTCCAGGGGCAAGACAAGAAGTTCAAAGTGAATGCTTTGGTGTTTACTGCATTCCAGTGGGTTGAATGCGTTCTCACACTTGGCGGTGAGGTTGGCTCTTACAATAGTTGCAACAATAAAATAATGCCATATTCAAGGCCCAATCATTCCTTATCTGTTCATTACTGCTCTGTAGCACAATGAGTTTCCAGGAAAAAAAAAATTGGGCATCTATTACAATAAGAAAAATGTTTCTTTACAAAGGACTGGTAAGTAACTGAGCATGGCTTCCGTCCCTGACGTGCTGGCGCTGCACCTGAAATGATTGCTTAAATATTTATTGCAGAGTTTTATGCAGTCAACTGGCTGACCAGGATTCAGATCCTAAGAGAATTTTTTTCATACAACATATATTTCTTTTTCATTATGCTAGAAATATATGTTCCTTGTAGAAAAACTAGAAACTGCTGACAAGCAGAAATAATGCTTAAATCATGCATAATCCTGCCACCCAGAGATAAATACTGTTAATATTTTTGGTGAACGTTCATTCAAATGTCACTGTATATTTACCTATTTTTTACACAAATGGGATCACATTATACATGCAATATTATAACATGGTTTATTAACTAAGCAGTACCATGAACATCCCTCTATGTCAATAAATGTACTTGTACAGTGCAATTTTCAACAAATGGTGCATAGTATTCCACTTAAATAACAACCCATATTTATCCAATCCTGTACTGTTGAACCATTGAGTTGTTTCAAAATCATGTTTTTGCCATTAGAAATGATACTATAATGAGGTCACCCTGGGAAGGGTGTGTTCTGTGAGAAGAGGACAAGCAGGGACAAAATGTCCCTGATGACAAGGATAGGCCCCTTGGGATGAAATGGAGCCCAAAGGACAAGAAAAAGCAGTCAGAAAACAAAGTAGAATGGTGGTTGCCAAGGGCATGGGGGCTGGGGGGAAAATGGGGAACAGATATTCAATAAGTATAGCATTTCAGTCATGAAACATAAAAAAGTTCTAGAGATCTGATGTACGACATTGTTTTATTGAGGGTAGATTTCATGTTATATGTTTTTAGCACAATAATATATATGTGTGTGTGTGTGTGTGTGTGTGTGTGTGTGTGTATGATAAAGAAAGTAGGAAGGAAGGAAGCAAGGAAGGAAGGAAGCAAGCAAGCAAGCTACCAGAGAAGCAGAACTAAAACCAGGAGGGAGGGATTTTAACAGAAGTCAGTGGTGGTAAGAATTTCATAAAGAAGGAAGAGACTTCTCAACACTGCGGTGTTTGCCACTACACCAATAAATGATCATCCATGGAATCAACTGGATGTTCTATACAATCCATAAGTGCAACTTCACAAAATTGTTTCACAGAGTCCTTGAATTTACCCCCCACAAAATGCAGCCATTACTGAGACACTTCATCATCCAATAGAGCTGGCATTCATGACGTTGATTCTACAACCTGAAGATGCTTTCTGGAAACTCAGTTGCCGACTTTCTGGTCCATGACAGCCTATGTTAATGAACACGGGAGCTGTGTCTCATAAGCAATAACTCTCCTTTCTAGTGTTACGAATGGGTGTGCCCCCTAAATGACAAATCTCTACACTGCCCATTGCTTATTATACAACTACAGGGTCACCCATGCACAAATTGACCAAAACCTTCCCTGCTTCTATGGCTGTACCTTTACCATTGGTTTGGTTTCTTTCCACAAGGGAGTTTTTATCTTTTCCCATAACTTATCCATCATATTCCATTGGAAATTATTGATTGTTTCAGTCACATCATGCATAAATATTAGAAGATACAAACAATAAATAAAAATCCCTCCAAATGCATGCATGGGCCTCTTAAAATTCACCAACATCACTTACACTGCCATCAGCCAGGTTTAAGACTTAATGCATTCTTACAACATTAGATTCTATCCTTTAAAGACTGATGCTTTCAGGGCTTCTCAGTGGGGCCCCAGGGTGGTAACTGCAAATGGTATTTTGCAATCCAACCCTGGATTTTCCCAGGAGGTTCATGGTTTTAGCACCGAAATTCCCAAGTCCTTGAAAACTTTAGGATTGTCGGTCACCATGCATGTGGCCCCAGTTAGTTTTGCTACCTCTTTCTACAGAACCCAAACTAGAGGCCTTTTCATTCCAGATTTCATAACTGATTGACTGTGAATGAATCACTACCTCAGAAGGAATTACATGCAGTTTATTAACAGTTAATGTTTACAAGATATTATAAAAATATATAAAACAAATGACAAAAAAATGGCACAATTCTTTGGGGTTTTGGCATGAACCCCCCCACACTGTGACTGATGTAGCTCTCACCCAGAAGTGATTTCTCAGTCCTCTCCAGGTCTTCTTATATTACACAGGATTGGCGTCATATCTGATCCTTCTTCATCCATCCATTCAGTCTGTAAATTGAGTGCCTACTATGTGTCTGGCAATGTGCTGGGCACTAGAAATACAGCAGAAAACAAGAGCTGTATCCCACTTGGTAGAATTTACACAACAGTGGAGTAGACTCATATTAATCAAATAATCTCACAAACGAATATACAATTATTAATTTTGAGGAGTGCAATGCAGGAGAAATTCAGAATATCCAGCAGCTGATTTAGGGTCAAAGATAGCATCTCCAAGGAAGAAACATGTAAGCTCGCCATGAAGGCTGAGTAGAAATGCATATTAAAACTCCAACCAGGAGCACCTGGGTGGCTTAGTTGGTTAAGCATCTGACTTTAGCTCAAATCATGATCTCGCAGTTCATGAATTCGAGCCCCGCATCAGGCTCTGTGCTGACAGCTTGGAGCCTGCTTCAGATTCTGTGTCTTCCTCTCTCTCTGCCCCTCCCCTGCTCATGCTCTGTCTCTTTCTCTCTCTCTCAAAAATAAATAAACATTAAAAATTTTTAATTAAAAAATAAATAAAACTCCCACCAGAATAAAAAGTTTAAAAGTCAGGGGAACCTTGGGGTGCCTGGGTGGCTCAGTTGGTTAAGTGACCAACTTTGGCTCAGGTCATGATCTCACAGTATGTGAGTTCGACCCCCGCGTCGGGCTCTGGGCTGACAGCTTGGAGCCTGGAGCCTGCTGCAGATTCTGTGTCTCCCTCTCTCTCTGCCCTCTCCTGCTCATGCTCTATCTGTCTCTCAAAAATAAATAAATGTTAAAAATTAAAAAAAAAAAACAATTTAGCATAGGGGCGCCTGGGTGGCTCAGTCAGTTTAGCATCTGACTTCCGCTCAGGTCATGATCTCATGGCTCTTGAGTTCGAGCCCTGCATCGGGCTTTGTGCTGACAGCTCAGAGCCTGGAGCCTGCTTCAGATTCTGTGTCCCTCTCTTCCTCTGCCCCTCCCCTGCTCATGCTCTCTCTCTCAAGAATAAATAAACATTTAAAAAATTTTTAAAAAACAATTTAGCATTATCTGGTAAAACTCTTGCACAAATGCACCAGGAAATATGTATAAAATGTCCATAGTAACATAGTTCTTAAGAAAAAAACAAAAACTAGAAACAAGGTGAAGAGGAGGAAGGTGAAGGTGAGAGGAGGAAACTGAAAGGGTCAAGAATGACTTGCCCATAACAGGAGAAACCTAACAGAGGACCATGGGGAGGGGAAGGAAGAAAAAGAGTTAGGGAGAGGAAGGGAGACAAATCATGAGAGACTCTTGAATACTGAAAACAAACTGAGGGGGGAAGGGGGAGGGGGGAAAAGGGAAGGAGGGTGATGGTCATGGTGAGGACACTCGTGGGGAAGAGCACTGGGTGTTATATGGAAACCAACTTGACGATAAACTATAAATTAAAAAAATTATTAAACCCTAAAAATGTTATTTATTATGGCAAAAAAAAAAAAAAAAGAATGACTTACCCAGATCTGGCTGGGGCATCTGGCTGGACAGAGTTGCCTAGCCACCTACTTTCCCTGCAGGTCCCACAAGAGTCCATTTGCATTTTGGTTTTGAAGTGCTCCCACTTGCTATCTGCAACTGCTCAAAAATTACTCTACCTGCTTGTGCCTCAAAAACATTAAGGGCGTTTTTATTTCTCTAGTGATTTCTCTGTTGCCTTTCAAAAAAACCAAGAAATGCAGGAAATGCTGTGGAGGTAATTCCCCTACAACGCCAGAGGACTCTATTACTGGCCCTTGCCCTGCCCACCCTCCAAACATCCTCAGATGGTGTAATGGCCTTTAATTCCAAGTGCAGCCTGAAAGACTCCCCCATCACGCAGCAACCAGTTTTTCTATGATTATGCCCTGTCTCCCACCATGAAACTTCCCTCACTCACCACCACTCCCCCTTCCCTCACTGCAGCTAGAGTTAAAAGCAGCCACCTGCTGCCCCATGGGGTTTAACTACTTTTCTCTTTTATGGCTTCTTACATGTGTGGGTTACATATGTAACTTGGTACTTAGATCCATTCGCCTGTCTACAGTATTATGAATATGAATGGCTTGAATCATCTACTATTGAATACCCTGGCTTATAATGTGTCACTTCCATAGGTCATTTTGTTTTCCATGTTGATCAAGCCTGAAAGATTAATGGGGAGGAATGCTATACTGAAATGTCTTATAAGAAATTGCTTAAGGAGATGAAACCATATGCAAGACTTCAACATGACTACTTACACATCACCTTGTACGAGGCAATCACACCGTCATTCATAAAAAACAGCTCCCTATTACCTTGCTTATACTAACCAATAGTTAGCACTGAAAATAGTTTTAACAAAGTAAGAGGGTACAGACTATGCCATGTGCTCTGAAACAGACTTTTACAGCCAAAGACTATATGTAAGGGTAAAATATGGTAGACTGTTCAGAATAATCCATGATGGGCATCAACTTTTTTTGAGAAGTTACACCAAAATCTTGACCAAATATGCCCAGGTATTTTACAGTCTCATCTGAGAAGTCTTTCAAGATTGTCAGAGGTTTCTCGTGATAACTCAAAGTCCTACTAGTTCCATCTCAAAACTTTGAGATGTAGATCTTTTCTGGCTATGAAAAAAAGTATGAGGGAACTCTCTCAGCATTTCTATACCCAGCACTTGTGATAGCATGGAGATGGTAAAGTCTTGTTCATAAAGGAAGAGAAGAGCCCTATATACCAAGGATCACAGTCATTCAATATGCGTAGTTTTGTTCTTTTCAATTTCTTGAGTCACATATTGCTATGATGACATCTATTTTCTTGAGGTAATCAGTCTCAGGATGATCAGTGATCAGATGCACAGCAATAGATTTGCCTCTTTTTCTGCTGCTGTTCTTAATGGTAGGTAAATCATTCTTGCAAATAAAATTGATATTACTAAATTTGAACACATAGAATACATTATAAAAATCCTGTGAGCAATGTTCTAAGAAACAACAAGTTTTGGAAGCCAAATAAGTTCTTAAATTGGCAATGCCAACACATGATTCTGTGTAGTGCTCTTAAATTTACTTGGATATCCAAATATTATACTAGTAAAACACTACCCAATAATATTGACTGATATTTTCCAATGGTTGAATATTATCTACAGGCTGTAGTTTTTTTTCTTTTTTTAAGTTTATTTATTTATTTATTTATTTATTTATTTTGAGAGAGAGAGAGAGAGAGAGAGCAAGAGTGAGGGAGGGGCAGAGAGAGAGAAAGAGAGTAAATCCCAAGCAGCCTCAGCACTTTGAACAAGGAGCCCGATACAGGGCTTGATCTCACAAGAACCGTGCGATCATGATCTGAGTAGAAATCAACAGTCTGCTGCTTAACCAGCTGAGCCACCTAGACACCCCAGATTATAGTTTTTTATAAATATTTTACCAGAAAAAAATGCAAAGAGAGTAAGATGTGAAAATTGTCATAGACTATTTCAATATTAAATTAGAAATTGATCTCAAATCCAAATTAGCAAAAGCAATATTGATTTCAATGGCAAAACCAAAATACGGAAAAACAAATTATTTTTAACATTAAGAAAGGAAATGAGTTTAAATGAAGCAGTACAAACCCAGATATCCAACTTGGAGATGCTTCTGAATGCACCCTTAAACATTCCTACCAATACTGATGTAAAATGAAAGAAATTTCTCTATGTCTGAAATATTTGTCACAAAACAGAGATGAAAACTATTGGAAAGGACAATTCATGTGTAGTGTGCTTTAAAATTTTTATTTTAGGATGACAACTTTTTTTTTTTTCCTACAATGTACTCACCTTGATAATGTTAGGATGACAACTTTTAAATATTAAATATTTGTAGTATCTTTCAAACTGTTAGAGGATTTTTATTTGGTCTTTATTTGGTGCCAATAGTCCCTTCTTTTGGTGTTTTCTACTATCAAATGTTTATATCAAGAAAACATTGTTCTGTGTGTTATTGAAATGCATAATATTTTCATAATATATCAGTTTATATAAACCAGTCATTTATTATACAGGGTAGATTTTTCTGTATAGAAAACCTCTATGTATATAACATCATCACAGAAATTCACTATTTATTATTATGGTCACTTATTGTTTTTAAACTCATAAATAAAGTGTGAAAAATTACAATATAAGGTTTGGCTTTGGGAATTCCTGGAAATCCCCAGCGATTCTAACTTCTCATTCTTTAATTCTAAAAACATGTATCATGCATCTGGAAATTCTATTTCCTGTACATTTTAAAATAGAAACTGCATATATTTAAGGTCTAAAACATGTTGATTTGACCTACATCTATATGGTGAAATGATTACTACAGTCAAGCTAGTGAATGAATGTCCTTTTCATAGCTGCCATGTTTGTGGTGAATGCATCTGAAATCTATTCTTTTAGAAAATTTGCAGTATATTGCAATATTTCTACAATATTTGCAGAAAATATTTAGTACAATATTATTACCTATGGTCATCATGCTGTACATCAGATCGCTAGACTTATTCTTCCTGTATAACTACAACTTTATATCCTTTAACCAAAATCTCCCCATTATCTCCCACTCCTCGACCCTAGTAATCACCATTCTACTCTCTGTTTCATATTCATTTGATTTTTTTAGATTCCACGTTATCAGTGAAATCACATAGTTTCTATCTTTCTGTGTCTGGCTTATTTCGCTTAGCATAACACCCTCCAGTTTCATTCATGTTGTCACAAAGGGTATGATCTCCTTTTTTTTAAAGGCTGAAAAATATTCTGTATACTTACCACAGTTTCTTCATCCATTCATCCGTCAACATATGCTTAGGTTGTTTCCATCTCTTGGCTACTGCAAATAATGCTGCAATGAACATGAGAGCACAGATACCTCTCTAAGGTGCTGATTTCATTTCCTTTGAGTGTATACCAAGAAAAGAGATTGCCGGATTGTATAGTAGTTCTATTTTTAGTTTTCAAGGAACCTCCATGCTGTTTGCCATAATAGCTGTACCAATTCACATTGCCACCAACCGTGTGCAAGGGTTCCCTTTTCTCCACATTCTCAACAACACGTCCTAGCTCTTCTCTTTGTGATGACAGCCATTCTAACAGGTGCAAGGTGATATCTCATTGTAGTTTTCACTTCTGTTTCCCAGATGATTAGTGATATTGAGCGTCTTTTCATGTACTTGTTGGCCATTTGTATGCCTTCTGTGAAAAAAAAATCTATTCAGTTCCTTTGCCATGTTTTAATTGGGTTGTTTGTTTTTTGCAATTGAGTAGTATGAGTCCTTTATATAGTTCAGATATTAACCCCTTGTCAGATCTACAGTTTTTCCTGCCCATTTATTAATGCCACTCAGTGCATCAGAAAGTTTGTACAAGAGTCTAACCCATTAGTTCAGGTGAACTTTATTTGCATATGGGTATATAGGCAGTATACGGTCTTACTATCTAAGAATTCACTGGAATTGAAAAATTACTTTCTGAAAACTAGAATTTTCAGAAAATTCTTTCAAGTGACCAAATATTAGTGGTACTTAGTAATTATACAAAGTAAATAATCACACATTGTATTTCATGTTTGAGATTTTAAAGAAGGTAAAATTTTCTGATGAGTTTCTTAACAGTTAAAGAAATTTTCTTCATGGAATTCCTTCATTATGATGTTATGATCACATGGATAACAACATGGATTCTGCTAGAAAGAAAAGCACATTCTTCATAGCAGATAAAGGTGTGGTTTAAGGAATAATCTTATTCAAATTATAAACACACTTTTTCATAAAAACTAAAATAAAAAATTATTTTGCAAAGCAGATGAGTCCAGTTGATGAATCCACATAAGGCTAGGGCTGTTACTGAGTTAATATTTGTCATGGTGCACTGCAATTTATCATAACTTTATTGTAGCCCCCTTGCTACAAGAAAAGCAATCAAGTGCTCTATAATAAATATTGAAGAGTAATAGTCTCTATATTCAAATTTATTGCTACCCCTCCAATTAGGGTGAAATTTCTGTAATGTGAAAAATATTATCTTAACCCAGATTCCCTAGAAAGCAGAGCCTGAGACAAGGATTGAGTCCTAATGCTTCATTTGACAGGTGCAGTGCCAGAGCAGTGAGAGTGAGAGGAAAGGGATGTGAGGCTGGGAGGGATGGACAGCACTGCAAAATCCTGTGTGTTACAAGCCACCACTTTACAAGCTGTGAGGACATAAAGCTGACTACTCAGTAGATATACCCACTGGACCAGAGTGTCTAGACAGGCTAATACAGAGAAACTGTGGCTTGGGATTGCCATGGGAAGCAGTAAGGAGCTCCTTACTGCTCATCTACCTAGCTCCTTCCCATCTCTTATTTCCTTCCAATAGTCAAAGTTTGCCCTAGTGGGGACTTAACCCATCTGAACTTTTGGGTTATATCTTCTAGCCTCTTTGGCTAATGCTCCAGAAATGAGATCCCATGCCCCACCACACAGCATCTCATCCATGACCTGTAGGAGGGTGAAAAGACAAAAACTCAGGGTGGTGACCGGTCAGTCTGGCTGTGCATCATGCCTCAGTGACTGATCACCTCCAGGTAATGGAGCCATGCAGCCCCCAGAGGGGGACTGCCAGAGCAGCAGCTAAAGCAGAACAAGCAGCTGAGGACCCAGAAGATGACAGCATTGCGAGAGTCTTAGGAAGGAGTATGAGATGTGCCTGAGCTGAGTATTTCATATCAGTTTCAAGCATTGTCTTTGACAGAGTGTTATAGGCTGAAGTATCTCCCCACCAAAACTTGTATGTTGAAGTCCTGGCTCCCCCAAACCCTCTCAGAATATATTTGGAGATAGGGTCTTTAAAGAGGTAATTAAGGTTAAATGAGGTCACTAAGGGAGACTGTGATCCAATATGACTAGTGTCCTTATAAGAAGAGGACATTAGGACACTGACAAACACACAGAGAAGGCCATATGAAGACAAAGGGAGAAGATGACCATCTGCAAGCCAAGGAGAGAAGCCTCAGAAGAAACTAACTTGCTGGTACCTCGATTTTGGTCTTCCAGCTTCCAGAACTATGAGAAAACAAATCTCTATCGTGTAAGCCACCATCTGTTGTATTCTGTATGGCAGCTCTAACAAACTAATACACAAAGATAGATCAGAAATCAGCCATATCAAATTCCGCCCTGCCTTTCTTCCAAGTCTGTCACTCGTTCACATTCCCTTGAGGTCAGTTCCTAGAGCAGCCAAATTATTAACTCTCTGAATCTACCAGAATGAATGGGCCATCTTATTTTTTTTAATCAAAATGAAAGTCTCCAATAAAGTAATAGATGCTTTTGCTAGTAGAATGCAACGATATATTCAAATAGGCACTGTATGTTTTCATGAATAATTTATTTATTGCACTGGTATTAACTCTACAATTATCTTACTACCCCTTACTGGGACATTGCTACAATTATTCATATATTAGTGTACTGATTATTGAGATTGTGGGGCAACTTCAATCAAGTCAATAAAAGAAATGAATAAAATAATAGAAGTTATGATATGTTCTTTAAAAAAAGAAAACAAAACAAAAAACCTAGAATTTGTAGAATCCACAGTAAAGCCTGATACAAAAACAAACTAGAAAAGCAAAATTGGCTGAAATAACAAACGTTTACATGGCTGCGATGAATGTCAACTTCATACAATTATTGGTTTATTCAGTTCAGTTGCTGCTTTGGGGGTCGAAAAAAATCATGTGAATTGAACAAAATACATTTAAAATAATCAAAGATGGGAGATCAAGGGAGGTTACTGTGCAGTGAACAAGAAAATAGCAAACCAAAACACTGTTTTATTTATAAGTTTTATCAGATGATTTAGTAATGCCCTACAAACTCTATTTAATTAGGCTCATTTACATGATAGCAAAATAAATAAGTATTGTTTTAAGCTGTTTTATATTATATCTTTTCCCCCTTTCTCTATCTTTTAGCCATCTCTTCTTTTGGAAGTTCCTGCACTATTTTTCTCATGTCTCATGTTTTACATCCTCATAATTGTATTTTATTGCTTCTCTGGTTGGGCAAGCTGTTTTGAATCCTATCAACATTCATTTGAGTGCCTTTGTAGGAGGCACTGTTAGTGGGAGAAGAAAAATAAACCAAGGTAGTCCCTTGTCCTCCAGGTATTTACTATCTAGAATGAGCAAGCACTGAGAGGTTAGAACCAAATCTGTTTAGCTTGAGTACAATTCCTGCTAATACTAGAGCAGGAATTAAAGGTAAAGTCATTTGACACCTCTTCCAGTGCCTTCTCATCACCCCCCACCACCATATAAAGCTGCCCTTCAGCAGTAAAATGGATACATAAATTGTGGTCAAGTCATACAATGGATGAAGCAATGTGTTTGAACATCTACAGCTACATCCAACAATACAGATGAATTTTGCATACACAATGTTAAAAAAAGAAGCCAGACATCAAAGGGTGCCTACTGTATAATTCATGTATGAAATGCATAAAAGCAGGCAGGACTATGGTGTTAGAAGTCAGGAAAGTAGTTACTCTAGGGGTGAGTTGTGGGAAGCAGTGACTGGTTAGGAGCATGAGGGGGGATGTTCTGGAATGCTGGGGATGTTCTCTCTTGGTCTGAGTAATGGTTAAACAGGTGTGATCAGTTTGTGAAAATTCATTGAGCTGTGCACTCACTTTCCTCTATGGATTATACTGCCACACAAAGTTTTTAAAAATATTATCAAATTATGCCCAGCAATACAAAGTTTTTCTAATATTGATAATAAGTTAGCCCAAAGATTTCTTGATTTTCATAGCAACAGGTAAGAATAATATTTCTTCATGACAAATCTTGAAGAAAGAGCAATTACTTCATTTGAAAATGTAGAAGAGGGTCTTTGTAGCAAAGTCCCCTCTACGCATGGGCTGAAAGAGGAATTTGTGCAACATAATTGATGAAGTTTTGTATCATCTTCCCATTCCAACTGATAAGCTAAAAGCCACAGGAAATTAGGCTAAAAAAAACACCACAGTTAAGTCTATTTTGAAAGGCAGCAAAGGGCACTGTGGCAACAAGCACCCCGAGTATGATACTAGATGAACAAAGTACATGTGTTTTTAAATTATCTTTGATGAAGAAAAATGCTCTTTGAAAAACATTCACCTCTTCTATGCTAGCATCCATAAAGCAAAAGAGATCTAATGGACACTCCACTAAGTGGGAAATGAACAACTTGTGAATATAAAAAAGACAACCAAGTACCTTGTTTAACTTATCTACACAAAAGAAATATACATGGAGTCAATTGGGACAAATGAGCTGTTTAAAAAAAAAAGTCCCCTTAAGGAACAACACAACAAAAAGGGAAATCAATTGAATTTTACAAGCTATAGGAATGTGTTATATAATTTAAGATCTATATTTAATTGGTAGGATTGAAAGTCTGCACCTTCCTTCCACATATATCTATTGTATTTATTATATTAGCATATTGTGTTTAAAAGCAATTCCATGAGTCCCAGTTGCAAAAACACAACAAGAATGTTGAATTATACCTACCCAAAGTAAGCATCTTAAAACCTGATTAGATACATACTAAATCATGACATGACAGATATAAAATGAATCCCTAGTCTATCCTTGATTTCAAAAAAGGACTTATGAAAGTGGTTCAGAATATAAAATTATGGAAAACATTACAGTACATCAAAGCAAAGCAAGTTTAATTAGGCTTAGTTTGATAATTGCTGAAAACAAAGAACCTGCCTCACAGCATGGCTGGTGTAAAATCCAGCAGTAAGTCCAGTTGATCCAAATTAAAACCGCCCTATCTACCATCCCACATGAATCCTTTTATCTGAAGTCTACAGAGAACAAAGAATTACAATCCAGCTCAGAATGACAGAGGGCTGGTGGTTTTTTCATCAGGATTTGCTTTGGCTAAAACCTGACTATGTGTATTTCGCTTCTCTATTTTAAAAATGTAACATACAAGGACTCTAAGGTAAAAGCCAAGAGAGTACCCAGTACTAGGCAAAAGCTGGTAGCAAACTGGATATTTCCTCATCATATTTAGATCCATAGAATCCATTTCCACCTTTTCCCACAAAGGTGTCACAGGGAACAAAATTCATCACCTTGCAAACAGATTCTTTTCTGAATTATTGACTCTCTAGATACGAAATGTAGAAATGGATCTCTCAGGAGAATTATAAAACTTCACCCAACTTTAAGGAGATTAAAAACATCATGAAATTAATTGGGTCACACTGTTACTGCTATACTAATTTTTCAGAATGGAAAACTGTAACAGGAAATCTGGAAGCCTAAAGGGAAGTCAGAGGTGGAGGTGGAATGCAATCAAATCTCCTGCCTTCCCTGCCTGGTTCAGACCCTTATCACCTACCACCAGGATGGTCACTGAGGTCTCCTCTCTGGTATCCCTGACATCGGGGCCTCTCCAGCCACCCATGTGCAACACCCTACCCCAAATTCTAATTCTAATAAATAAATATAATTGTGTTGTCTGCCCACTTATAGAATGCCACTGAAATTTAAAAAATTTGATCCTCATATAAAAACCAGTCAACCTCACTCATAATAAAAATGCTAATGAAAGCAGCAATTAAATATCATTTTTAGTTATCAAATGGGCACAAATGTCAAACAAAAAATGATTAGTACAGTAAGAGAGTTACAGAAGAGGCACTTTTATAAATACCTCTAGTGAAAGCACCCATTAGTATAGCCTTTTTGAAAATCAATCTGGCTATATAAAATCATGAGCATTAAAAAACAAAAAGAAGTCATATGCTTTGACCCTACTTCTAAGATTTTATCCTAAAAAGTAGTCAAAGTTATGAACAAAGATTTATATACAAAAACTGTGATAAGAGATTAAAATTGCCATCCTTAGCAGAAGCAACGTAAAACTACAATATTAAGAAAATAGTGGCCAGGAGGCCACCTCATGACAGATTAGACACCTGTCTCAATCAATTTAGGCTGCTCTAACAAAATACTGTGGACTGAGTGGCTTGTAAACAAAAGAAATTTGTTTCTCACAGTTCTAGAGGCTGGGAAGTCCAAGATCAAAGTGCAAGCAGATCCTGTGTCTCGTGAGAACCCACTTCCTGGTTCATAGCTGCCCATCTTCCCACCATGTCTTCACATGGTAGAAGGGGTAAGGGAGCTGTCTGGAGTCTCCTCTATAAAGGCACTAATCCCATTCATGAGGACTCTACCCTCTTGACCTAATCACACCTCAAAGGCCTCACATCCAAATATCATCACATTGGGGGTTAGGATTTCATCATGTGACTTGGAGGGGTGGAGGTGAGATCACAAAAATACAGTCTATAGCAACACCACAGGGCAGAACTCTGGGGAGAAGAAATTCTATAGCTAGAATGAGCTGTGCATACACTGACTAGTATCGAGAGTAAGAAAAGAAGTGAAGCTGATTGTTAAGGCCATGCATACAGGCGTACATAAGCAGGAGGAAATTGCCTCAGTTTGCAATACCCTGCAAAGTTGTTAATGCTGCATTCAAAATATATATTGACTTTTTAATAATGTATACACATAGCAAAGAATTCAAGTAACATAGATATGCAAAAGAAGTTTTAGCACAAACACCACCACATGAAATAAATCATTATTAATAGATTTTTTAAAGTTTTTATCTATTTTTGAGAAAGAGGGAGAGTGTGCAAGTGGGGGAGGGACAGAGAGAGAGGAGACAGAAGATCTGAAGTGGGCTCTGCGCGGATAGCAGACAGCCCTGTGTGGGGCTCGAACTCATGAATGGTGAGATTATGACCTCCGGCTAAGGCAGACGGTTAACGGACTGAGTCACTCAGGCACCCCATAATGTTAAAGTGCACATCATCCCAGCAGTTCTCCACGTGTGCATAAACTGGATAGGGGCGCCTGGGTGGCTCAGTCAGTTAAGTGTCTGACTCCTGATTTAGGCTCAGGTCATGATCTCACCGTGGGTGGGCTTGAGCCCCACGTCCAGCTCTGCACTGACAGCACGGAGCCTGCTTGTGATTCTCTCTCTCTCTCTCTGCCCCTCCCCCACTCGCACGCCTGTTCTCTCCCTTTCTCAAAATAAACATTTGGTGTGTTTTTTTTTAATTTGTGAATGTTTATTTTTGAGAGAGAGAGAGAGAGAGACAGAGCGTGAGCAGGGGAGGAGCAGAGAGGGAGGAAGACACAGGATCTGAAGCAGACTCCAGGCTCCGAGCTGTAAGCACAGAGCCCAATGTGGGGCTTGAACCCACAAACCGCAAGATCCTGACCTGAGCCGAAGTCAGATGCTTAACTGACTGAGCCACCCAGGCGCCCCAATAAATAAACATTTAAACCATATTTTAAATAAATTGGATATAAGAAATACTTTTCTAAAAAAAAGATCAAATATAAACAAAATAATACACTTTTTCTTGTTTAAATGCTGCTTGTCATTTTTTTTAACTTTCTTTGGTGTTTTATTTTGTTTTGACTTTTTAATGCAGTCATTCATTCTATCAGGTACTGTAGGAGTAAGATCTTATGATCTAGTTTTACTCTGTCTTCTTAACAAAAGTGTCCCATACTCCTGCTTATGAAAAATCATGATGCTGGCTCACACATCTCTAAAACCTGCTAAAACTGATTAGTGTTTCTAACTCAAGAAACTTCCTTTATTAGGAACAAAGACAGGCTCATTTCTGTATCACATGTTGTCAGGGTTAAGACCAAAATAGAATCAGAGTTGAGAAAAGAGACCTATTCTTTAACCTAAGTCCATGTTTAACAACAACAATAACAAAGTGGCTACTAGATCTCTAAAGCAGTAAATCTGGTCTGTTCCTGGGGAGTCTGCACAATCTATTTTACAATGGCTCTTCAGGACCATTATTTAGAGTCCCCTGTTGCTCTGGCCCCCCTTTAAGTGTCCCCGTGTTACAAGTATCTGGAGTTACAAGATCTTGAAATAATCATTCAATTAGTGTTTACTGAGTACCTACTACATGCTCAACTCTGCACCTGTTGACTTGGGAGAAAAATGAAAAGTCAAGTCTCTACCCTCACAGAACTTCTCAGTTGGGGAGATAAGGTGTGTTCCTTCAAAACAGGGGCATAACAGCTCAAAACAGGAGAGAAGTGCTCCACTCTGGCCTCCTACTGAGCCTGAGGTTTGATGAGGTTGATTACATCCATGTGGAGGGCCCCAAGAGGTCATTTTGTCCAACTTCTCACACTGAAGCACTCATTGTAAATGCCTATTTGTTGAGCAGCCATTGCCAGTCCTTAACTGATACCTGCAAGTGACACTTTTAAAGTGGGAAAGTATTGAGCTCTTTGTGTGTAAAAGGTTTCTGAACTACCCATTAGTCAACCAGTTCTCCCTCAGAAGCACATAAAACTGTCATTTTTGAGTCACTCTGAGTCAACCACAGGCTACCTTCACTCACGGGGACAAAAATTAATTCATGTTAAGCAAAAAGTTGGATACACCCATCTCCGCTACCATCTTAGTTTCTCAAAAAAATGTGTACTTATCACTCATGAGTTAAAAATTAATATTTTTTAACATAAATTTCAGCATAGGTAGCAATCCAACCTAAAAGGAAGTATGGAACCAACCGTGGGTTCAAAATCTGCCTTTGCCATTTTCCAGCTCTGTGACCTTGCACCAAAGGCTTCTCAATCAGCAAAATGGGACTATGAAGACCTCCCTGTGGAGGCCATTGTGAGGACTGACATAATTGTGAAGGGAAAGCACCAGGCACTGCTCAGTAACTGTTAGTTTTTTCCCTTCTTTATGTGAGAGCATCTCTGTTTATGGCCTTATTGGGATCCCTAAATTTTAGTGTTCTAATATCTCATTTATTCACTTTAGGCTTTTGGCTGGGAGGAGGCTTAGATGCAACTCTCTTTGGTTGCCCCAAACCCTGGTTCATCCCACACTAGCCACCTCCACCATGCTGCCTGAGTTCAACCCCAAAGAAATCAAAATCATATACCTGAGGTGCACAAGTCGGTCAGTCCATGCCACATCTGTCCTGGCCCTGAAGATCGGTTACCTAGGTCTGTCTCCAAAAAAGGTTGATGATGACATCACCAATGCATCTGGATGATGTGAAAGGTCTGAGGATGACAGTGAAACTGACCATTCAGAATACACAGGTCCAGATTGAAGTGGTACTCCTGGCTCTGATCTGATTATCAAAGCCCTCAAGGAACCTCCAAGAGACAGAAAGAAGCAGAAAAACATCAAGCACAGTGGAAACATCACTGCTGATCAGATTGTCAACATTGCCTGACAGACGCAGCACTGATCTCTAGCCAGAGAACTCTCTGGAATCATTAAAGAGATTGGGACTGCCCAATCTGTGGGCTGCAATATTGATGGCAGCTTACCTCATTACATCACAAATGACATCAACAATGGCGCAGGGGAATGCCCAGCTAGTTAAGAACTACAAAGGAAAATATTTCAATAATGGATCGTGAAGGCTTCAAAGGTAGAGAGAGTACTGAGACTAATGAGGACTTCATGAAGGATATAAAAAAAAACTAGAACTGAATCTTAGCAAATGCTTGGGCTTTGTGTAGGCTTCAAAAAGAGGGAAAGACAAGGCAGAGGTGGGAGCTGCGTGAGCAAAGCTAGGGAGACAGGAATGAATGTAGCAACAACCGGGCTCCGGCAAGGAGGAAGGGAAAGGAATAAACTACTTCAGAGAAACTCCTATGTGCCAAGAACCTTTGTGGGCTCATTTAGGCAAATGATTGCATTTAATTTTCCTAACAAGCCTATTAACTAGATTTATTTATTGGTTCCTCAATTGTTAATTGAATGGTTACAAGTTTTCTGGGAGGGGCTAGAAGTTAAGAAACTTATCACAGACCATGTAGTCAAAAGGCCGTAGAGCCAGAATTCACACCCAGAGCACCTGCCCCAAGCTTGTGTTTTTCCAGCTACAAGGTGCTACCTCCATAGGGGAACAACATAGGGGTAAATAAAGTAAGAGTAGGGGTGCCTGGGTGGCTCAGTCAGTTGAGCAACCAACTCTTGATCTTGGCTTAGGTGGTGATCTCATGGTTCATGAGTTCAAGCCCTAGTGCAGAGCCTGCTTGGGATTCTCTCTCTCTCTCTCTCTCTCTCTTTCCCTCTCTCTCTCTGTTCCTCCCCCACTTGTGTTCTCTCTTTCTCTCTCAAAATAAATAAACTTAAAAAGAAGCGAGGACAAGGGCGCCTGGGTGGCTCAGTCGGTTGAAGGTCCGGCTTCAGCTCAGGTCATGATCTCGCGGTTTGTGGGTTCGAGCCCCGCATCAGGCTCTGTGAGGACGGCTAGCTCAGAGCCTGGAGTCTGTCTTCAGATTCGTGTCTCCCTCTCTCTCTGACCCTACCCTGCTCACCCTGTCTCTCTCTCTCTTTCAAAAATAAAGTATTTTTAAAAAATTTTTAAAAAAGCGAGGGCAGATTACACAGGACTCAAAAGCTGGGTAGATGAGTTTAAAATTGTTGCTATGTTGATTATTCCATTACCCTGTTAATTAAATTATAAATATAGTAGCCAGCCATGTATATCATTTATCAGTGATCAAATAAGTGGTAAGATATAATTTTGTTAATCAGATTAGAAGAGACATGACAACTGAACGTAATAACCAATCCTATACTGGCAGAAAAAAAAGAAAAGAAACGTGTGACAAAAAACATTATTGGATTGATTAACAAAACTGGAATTAGGATGGTAGATTAGATATAAAGTATTCTATCAATGTTAACTTTACTGAGCTTAATAACTATATTATGGTAAAATAAGAGAACATCCTAGTTTTAGAAAATACACATTGAAATATTGAAGGGTAAGGGCTGAGATGTATGCCACTCACTCTCAAATGGTTCAGGAAAAAATGTGTATATGTGTGTGTGTGTGTGTGTGTGTGTATGCATATGTATATGTATATACATACAGAGAGAGAGAAAAAGAGAGAATGATAGAACCAATGAGATAACATATTAACTATAGGTAAATCCATATAAAATGTAATCAGGTTTTCTTTGTACTATTCCTATTCTTGAAACTTTTCTTGAAATTTTCAGTTATTTCCAAAAGAATTATATATTATTTTTTATCACTGTTACTTTGAAGATTTGGGATGAAGTGCTTTGATCAAATATTTAAGGTCTAAACAAAAATTACTTTTTGAAACAAAAATCTACCATTTGACACTTTTTTAAAAAAATCAAATATAATTTATCCAGAATGTAGGAAAAGGGAATTTAATGAGCGCCTAATGTGTTCTAGGTTCTTTACAAATTTTTTCATGCAATCAATTCTCATCACAAGCCTTTAAGGACATGCAGTAGCATGTCCATGAATTTTATCCCCAGTTTTCAAATGATAAAACTGGACTCAAAGAACTCAAAGTTCACAAAGTAAGGTGGAAACTGAATTCAAATCCAGATCTATTTAATATCTATAGTGTTAGGATGCCTGAGTGACTTAGTCGGTTAAGCGTCTGACTTCAGCTCAGGTCATGGTCTCTCGGTTCATGAGTTCGAGCCCCACGTTGGGCTCTATGCTGAAGCCTGAAGCCTGCTTCAGATTCTGTGTCTCCCTCTCTCTCTACCCCTCGCCCACTCACACTCTGTGTCTCTCCCTCTCTCTCAAAAATCTATAAACATTAAAAAAATGTTTTATTAATGGATATTAACCCGTAGTGTCAAATCAAACATTCATCAGGAAATACTTATAAGGTAAGAAAATACCACAATCATTTCATTATTTATATGTGAAATTAAAATGCACTCATATAAAACTATCATACTTGATAGTAAACAAACCCTGGTTAATGTCCACCCTTAATCTAGATTATCCTAAAAGCATAGTTTGGATTATTTGCATTAAGTGCATTGTCTTACATGTCCCATCTGAAGCTTTGATGAGTGAGGTCAATCACCAACTAAAAAAGCTGAATCAGGAAACAAAGAAAGGAGATGCTGTAGCAGAAACTGCTGGCCTAACCTCACCTGAGCACAACTGCATACCCCACTTGTTAGATTCCGATTTTCACTCTACACGCATGCGCGCGCGCGCGCGCGTGATTTCAGTTAGCCCCTTATTCCCTACCCACCCAAGCCTATATACTCCCAACCTGGAACTCTGTCCTTCTCTCTTTGTCCTTCTGTCCCATCAACGCCTGTTATCAGAGAAGGCCCACAGGTACTTAGGGCCCATGGTGAAACAGGACCACCTCATGTCCCGTCTCCATGGGTTTGTGTCTCCACAGATAATTTCACCCAACAATGCACTCCACTGATTCCATTTCCTTTGTCACATTCTCTATTGTGATTCCAAACAGACATAAATGACGTTAAGCCAGGCTAAGAATGTGTTTGGAGATCATAGAGAATGGAATTGGATGTAAGAAGAGGTGTCAATTATCACAGACTTGTTCATCTTTTCCCTGCCATGGTGGCATTTGAAATTTTTCTGTTACTCATTTAGATTCCGATCTCCGAGCTTCCCTTTCCCTTCTTCCAGCTTTGAAGTCAAACAGATTTTTCTCAGCAAAATAACCCTTCGGTGACTACCAGGGACAGACTGGTATGTGGGCTACAACAGATGTACAAGACAAGCTCTACAAGCATGTTCAAGGGTTCAGTGTCAAGATAAAATTTATCGAATGCAGCGTTTCCTCTCAAGTGCAATTTATCATCCCTTAGATGTTGAACCCCTTATAAATATTAGATTCTCTTTTTTCACAAACATTGTTTGTTATTTTACCCTTGGTTCAGGACAGGCTTTGAAATTAGATTGACTCATTTCATTTCTGCTTGCAAATTCACTTTCTTTACTTCCAATTCTAATTTTTTCCCCTTTTCCTTGAAATTCAATTTATATTCTAACACTTTGAAAAACAATGTCAATTAGAATTTGGCACTTTTGTGGAAGCTGTTTGTTCCAAAATGCCTTTTAGCACATCCACATCAGTGCAGTGTCTGTTGGTGGACCCACATCCTGGGAAAACTGCTGGCATCTACAAAGTCACCCGGTGTGTGCCTCCAGTGTGACAATATCTCTGATGTCATAAGGCCTTTGCTGTGACTGAGCAAAGAGATCCAGTCACTTCTAAAGCTATTAAGGCCAATGATGATAGGACATTAGAGCTCGAAGCTGTCTGTGCCAGCTGATTTTATGGTGATGAGATTGGGGAAAAGAGCAATGGTCACAGAGTATGATCCTCGAGAGTGATTATCAGATCCTGACCCACAAGGATGCCAAGTCATGTCGCAGTAGCATGTCCAAAAAGATTGACAAAGCCTGAGCCTCCTGAGGTAAGAACTGGAAATACCAGTGCATAACCAATAGATGTCAGAAATTGGGGGGAGATGCACAAGATGTGCAGGGGATCAGAAAAGCAAACTAGGCGGTAAATAAGGCAAATTCTGGAAATGGGCTTATGTCCCCTGCTGGTTCCCTTCTTTGTATAGGGCTTGGAAGGGGCAGAAATCAGAGACTTTCCAGCCAGACACCTGTGCTGAACGAGGCCTACAGACACGCAGCTCCATGTAAGCTGTGGCTTCCCCAGCTGAAATTTATCACTTGCTCCCAAAACTCCCACAGCACTTTGTTACCTTATTTACAACCCTTGAAATAATGGATGTGTAAGTGCTTTGTAAACTGAAAAGCACTGTACAAATGTCAGATGTTGGGGGTTTAGCAGGGGAGCAATAGATAATGCTTCTCTTCCATTCCTGAGTCAGGAACCAATTGAGAAAGAGACACAGGGAGTCAGCCAGACTGAGATCAGTTTGTCAGATTTATTACTGGTAAAAGCTGGTTCAGGTGCAGGGCCACAGTGAACTTCCTCATGCTTCACCACAGAATTAAACTCACTCCTCAGTCAAGGCCAATTTCTTGAAGCCTGATTAAGGAGCCCAAGCTAATCAGAGGCATCCTACCTTCTCCCCTGGGGAGACATGCAGGGGATATGGAGCAGAGCAAGGGGAGGCAGGGAAATGTTACTATCAGTCCCTCCACATAGAAAAACAAAAAGAAACAAAGTCCATTCACCATGAAGGACTTTCTATGCTCCATACTTCAATCATTTATGTATACTTGGTAGGCTCTGGGCTAGGTGGTGAGGATATAGAGAGCAATGAGATCTCAGGGAGTTTATTATCTCACAGAAACTATTAACAATCCAATGTGGTAGCCGTTGATGAGGAAAAGTGAGGTTCATCATGCCTGGGGAAGTTGGGGAAGGTTTCAGAGAGCAGGTGATAAGTGGGTTGGCTCTTCAAGTATGCGTAGGAGTTCATTACATGGAGAAGAGAAAGAAAGGAATTATTCCCAGTAAAGGAAGCAGCAGAGTAAAAACAGAAAAGCCCAAACCCTAGAAAGAAATGGGGCCCAAATAAATTAACACAAAGGCCTTTGAGAGTACAAAGCTATATACCCTTGTATCATACACCTTGTATCTTTTTTATACACCAAAGTTGAAGGCAAAATTTTATGAGACATAGGTGGCTCACTCTTTACCAAAGGTACAGTTCAATAAACTATAAAAAACAAGAGGAGATAACATTATTCGCTCATGTCTTTTGGAACATTAATGGGAGTTTACATAGACTACATCGACTTTTAGTAAAATCCCCTTTCTTATACTATCTACTCTCATACTCCAAACCTGGCAAGAACCCCTCTTCTTGACAGCCCCTCCAAATAATCAAAGGCTTCTTCAGACAGAGGAAGGAAACATGACCACATTAATCATTTATGTTTTATGTCCTAACATATATTCACAACACATATGAGATATATGATACACTCAAGCTATGTAGGTGAGAATATCAGTTCTCATTCACTCTGTAGAAAATTCACTGGTCATTCGAGAATAAAATCTGTATCCAAACATACTTCCCATTGCTCTCCCTACATTGAAAAGCAAAACATTTTGGCTGCTTCCTCCAAGTTTAAATTTTTAGGATCCTCTTACATGCGTTTGTCATAGTTCTGTTTTTGAGCAGCTTCCTTCATCCTAGGGAATGGAATTGCATCCATCTGTCATCTGAACTTTTTCAAATATGCTTCCCCCAAAGTCTGAGGACAGTGCTTGCCTATAACTCTAAGTTGTCAGAGTCACATTCTCCAACTGTTCCCATCACATCCACTTCATCAGACACTCTTCCTGATTCTAAGGGAGGCCTAGGCATGTGCCCTTCACCAGTTTCTGTCCTCTCCCTGCTCCTCTCCCTGCTCCCCATCTGGCTTTGCTGATCTACTCAGGGTTTACCTGTTAAACCTAATGACTCAGCTGGGCTTCAACACCAGCATCCTCAACAAACAAACAGCAATAAGAACTCTTGACTAGAATATTTCTAAATGTCAGCTTGTCCCCATCCTCCACATGGCTATGCTTCTGTTCTCAGGGGCCCATTGTCTGGCATCGTTATGACTAAGAGTACCAAACTGCTCAGGAGAAAAGTGTATCTGTAACAAAATAATAAGGAGTTAATATATTTAATATAGTGAAAGACAATACAGAAAATTAAGACCTTCAATTCATAAGTGGATAAACAAACAATTCACCAAAATTAACTACAAATGATTAACTCAGGTGAAATTTTCACCCTCTCAAGTAATCAAAGCAATACAAATTAAAACAATGATAAGATAAAATTTGATAACAAAGATATTTAAAAGATGATATCCAATGCTGTCAAAGGTTTAGGAAGACAGATATTCTCACACTTCTGATAAATTGGTATAATCTTTGTTGAAAGCAATTTCAGAGTATTTGCTGTCAATTTTAACATTCTATTATAAGGATAGAATAAAAATGTATACACAAAGATATTCATCCTTATTTGTATTACTCAGCATTATTTGTAATAGCAAGAAAATTAGAAATATCTTTAATGTCTATTTTTAGACAAATAGCGTCATAAATTATTTATGATGCTGATAAGGATTTAATGCATAAGAAACTATTCACGTATATGTACATACAGTATAATTTTGAAAATATTGTCAGATACTCACAGGTAAAAAATAAAAAGGAAATACACTAACATATTAAAAAATGATTGAGCTTAAATGATGGAACTCTGGGTGATCTTTTAATTTTTTAGTTTTTTAAATAAGAATGTGTTATGTCCATTAATGGGAGGGGGAACTTTTTAGAAAATATTTGAATTGATAATCAAGGAACCTAGTTCTAGTCCAAATTCTGCCACTGAAAAAATACTGAGTTTTAGATAATTCACGTCATATCTCTGACCCTAATTTTTCAAATCTGAAATGTGGTGGCTCAACAATGTGTCAAGTTGATGAAACCAAACCAGATCCTAAAATTCCTTTCCCTTAATTCCCACCTGGGACAGGTCTCCAAAATCGGAAGCTCACGGTAAAGTAATAACCATATTGTTCTTATGCTCAGCAGGCTGGTGCAGGGGACCAGGCAGTTCATGTACATTGTCACATGCTGGCTCCACTTGTTAGTTGGTCAGCAGTCAGTCTGAAGCTTCTCTGCCTTCCCTCACATCCTCATTCAGCTTCTCCACATCCTGAAATAGATGTGTGTTTACTGCTGTGATAAAGGGCACCAGCTTCTTCAGCAGGACATCCATACCATCAAGGTCAAGGCAATAAGAACAGACACAGGTTTGTTTTATTCCATCCTCATAGGCTCCAGCTCATGCTTTTGGGTTCCACCTTGTTCCTACTCTCCCCTGCTTTACATTTATCTCTCCTGCCCACCCTGCAGAATTCAAATGCCAGGATCTAACACAAAGATAACAGTCATAGAGAGACTTTTTAATCACCTCCCACAACAGGGTAAGGTCAAATTCCTGTAATAAATAAATGAATATCCAGTGGTCATGCTTCTCTGATTGAACCATGACTGGTAAAGAAAATAAGAGGTGGGTGGGATTTATTTATTACAGTCCAAAGTTCCTTCCAGCCCTAAACTGGAGGATTCTGAAGTAAACTCGAAGTCTTTTCACCATTCGTAGTCAACTGAGAATCCAGAAAGTCATCCAACACAAAATTAACATCAGCATGAAGTTGGGTGGTTCAGGGTGAGGTACCAAGCACACATGGGTATCTCGGCTCCTTGCAAGATCTCATGAAAAAGATGGTAACAACTGATGAATGGATAAAGAAGATGTGGTGCAAATACACAATGGAATATTACTTGGTGATCAAAAAGAATTGAAATCATTTGCAACGACATGGATGGAACTAGAGTATATTATGCTAAGCAAATAAGCCAGTCAGAGAAAGACAAATATCATATGATTTCACTCACATGTGGAATTTAAGATACAAAACAGATGAACATAAGGGAAGGGAAGCAAAAATAATATAAAAACAGAGAGGGAGACAAACCATAAGAGACTCTTAAATACAGAGAACAAACTAAGGGTTGCTGATGGGATATAGGAGGAGGATGGGCTGAATGGGTGATGGGCATTAAGGAGGACACTTGTTGGGATGAGCACTGGGTGTTATATGTAAGTGATGAATCACTAAATTCTATTCCTGAAATCATTATTACACTATATATTAATTAACTTGGATTTAAATTTTTAAAAAAGATAAAGATGGTAAAAATCATTTCAAAGATATTACCCCAAAAGAACCAAGAAAAGACCCAACACAGATGAAGAGTTTGAATAAATTGCTGGAAGACATAAAGCAGATGGAAGAATGTTGACTGGTGAAAGGAAACAAAGGATGCATCAGCCTCGGATATAAATGAAGGGATATGAAGGACCTGAAAAACTCTAGATTCTGAGATAGCAGGTGACTCGGGTACAGGTGTGGGAGGCAAAGCTGAGAACACCAGGAGCAAATGAAGGCCAGTTGTCGGATATGAGGCCCCTCCATTAGGACAGCCACAGTCAGATATTTCTCCCTGGCCAGAAATTGAGTTATTCTTAATTTTAAAAAACATTATTCTTAACTTTAAATGCTGTCTGGGGGGAAATAAGGATACCCACTAAGCAGTATCCCCACGGAATAGAGTCCTCCTTTTAATTCCATGTGAGGCCCCTCCATAATAGCCTGCTCCCCACCTGTCCTGTCCAAAAGCCTCACAATCAACAACCCCAATTCTATACACAGAAATCCCAGTTCATTTTCTATCATTTTGGTATTAAATGTAACAAATGTTTGCAATGTAAATGAAAAAATCAAGCAGGAAAAATGATACACACACACACACACACACACACATACACATACACACACACCAAAATTCAGGGAACAGAAGACAACTAAAAACACAAGCAAAGAAAAATCTGTAAAACCAAGAATTATATTCTATGAATGAGCCAAGAGAGAATAAGGAAAAGCTGTTAGAATTCAAAAATCTGGCTATACAGTTGTTGAGATTTTAAAAGTGCAATAGTAGGATGGAAAGATAAGTTTGAGACTATTTCCCAGAGACGAGGAAGAAAAAATTTTGAGAAATATGAGAGAAATTTTAAGAGGGAGAGATCAGACAGGAGGTCAACATTAGATGAACAAGTGTTCTGGAAAGCAGTAACAAGGAAAGCACAAAAGAAGAAATTATCAAGGAAGTAGTATAAGAGAACATCCTAGAGCTGAAGAAAGACACAAGTCTTTAGATTAAAAGAAAGCCTCTGAGCAAAGGCTCAAAGGATGAAAAAAGATCCCTACCTGGATGGGGTATGATGAAATTTCAGAATACCAAGGATAAAAGGATTGTAAAAGTAAGTAGAAAAAAAGCAAGAAAACACATACACTAATATAAATTATAACCACCACCACAACAATAGAAATAGGATTCGAAGTTATAAAAAGTTGAGGATATGATAGAAGAAAGTAGTGTAGTGTAAAAAATTATCTACTTGAACTAAACATTAGGCACAATCTCCATCGAGTGGCAAAAATGTGATGGTATTACTTCCACAGAGAATAAACCCGGGCATGGTACTTTGCACATCAATGAATAATATTTACATGATCATAATAACATAAGCAATGCTTCCTGGTTTTAAGCTTATAGAATCAACACATAGAGAAATCTTGGAAAAATCCACAGTGGTTACAGAATACAATGTAGCTGTTACCAACTTTGAAGTGGAAGGCTGTTGGGAGGAATGGAAGGAAGGAGGAGAGCAGAGGATTCCTCCTTTTATAAAATAAAGAGTAAAAATACAGTGACTAGAACAAGAATGAAGAGTAAATATGTTGTTGATAGCTGCTGAAGTCATCCAGGGAAGAAGAAACCAAGCATAATGATAGAATTCTGTTGGGCCAGAGAAGGTAAAAATGACCTGATCTTTCTCTATCATGAAAAGAAATTGATGGTGATAAAGAAACACCAAAAAAAGCCTGATTATATTGGTTATTATTATTTGTTTAGAGACTATAAAAGTGACTAACCAAAACAACCCAAAACAAGAATAGCTGAAAAAGTGGGTGCCTTGGGGGGTGAGATTGGAAGTGAGCATGATATATGCTCCAAGTGACAGAGGCCACCTTGAGAGAAAGGCCTGCCTGTGCATGAAGCCAGTATGGAGGAACCAGGATCAGGGGAGAGAAAGAACAATCTAGATCTGATGATATTGTTAGAGTCCCTCAGTCAAGCTGAGTGCAAAACTGGATTTTTGATTATGTGAGCTCTTTTAGTGTGTTCTTAGGGCTGTTCCAACAAAATACCATATACCAGGTGCCTTGTAAACAAGAGACATTTATTTCTCACAGTTCTGGAGGCTGGGAAGTCCAAGATCAAGGTGCTGGCAGATTCAGTATCTGGGAGGAACATCTTCCTCAGAGAATCTTCTCACTGTGCCTTCACATGGTGGAAGGGGCAAGAGATCTCTCTGGGGCCTCTTGCATAAGGGCACTAATCCCATTCATGAGAACACTACCCTCATGACTTAGGGAGGTAGTCACCTCCCATAGGTCCCACCTCCTGATACCATCACCATGGGGCTGGATTTCAACATAAGAATTTTGGGGGGAACACATTCATAGCATAAGCCAATAAAGTCTACTTTTGACTTGGGTTTCTGGAACTTGCCTTTATAAATGCTCAGTGGAAAAGCGGCAGAGGCGGCTCCGCGAAAAGGGTGGTGCAAGCCGGCCGGGAGGCCAGCCACCAGCGGGGACGCATCTCATCCCCGGTGACGGTGTTGAACTGCACGGACTGGGATTTGGAAGTGAGGCGGAGCTTGGAGAATACAGTGTGGCTCGCCCGCGGCACTGGGAGATCAGACTCAGAAGGGCGGTTGCAACGCTTGGTTCCAGCAAAACTTTGAGGCGGCGCCATACTTCTCCCCGCAACCACCAAGGCGGGGCCTCGGAGAGAGCAGCCCCCGAGACCTGACCTGACGCCAGACCACGCCCATCCGCACAGGGGAGTTGTCTTTTTTTTTCTTTTTTTTTTCTTTCCTTTTTTCTTTGCTTCTCCTTCTTTTCTGCTGCCATCGAGATATATATCCTGTAGCATATTCTTATATCTCCTCTTAGCTGGTTATATGCTTTTGGACTGCCCTGAGACTTTTGCTGTCT
>CM053567.1:47737769-47789085 GCA_028646485.1 Cryptoprocta ferox
TTAACAGTATTTTTTATTTCTGGCAAATGATGCTGGCTTTCATTTTACAGTTGTATTATGAAGTTTTCTTTACAAAGTTAATAATAAATTATAAAATTTCCTTCAAAAACTAACATAGGTTATAAAAAAGTTAGTTTAGGGTTGCCTGGCTGGCTCAGAGAAGCATGTGACTCTTGATCTTGGGGTTGTGAATTCGAGCCCCACATTGAGTGTAGAGATTATTAAAAAAAAAAAATAAACTTTAAAAAGAAGTTTAAAGAATGTTAAGTAAATAATAAATCATGCTATGATTTCAAATATGGCAAAAATCATGAACATGGCGCCTGAGGTTGAGGAAACCCCATTGAGAGCACACGCCTTGGGACTTCGTAGTTGGTCTTCAGCTGGCCTGGGGCCCTTCCTGCTCCCCTGTGGACCTCCACTTTGTCCAGACTGCTTTGCTAATTGCTCACATATCTTGCGCATTCCTGCCCTTGGATTTTTTCGCAAGATTGCCACCCAGGTTCCACTTTTTGGATTATCAGTCATCCTTCAAGGCCCCATTAAAAGTAACATCCTCTGTAAGGCCTCCTTGAACCTCTTGCTTTCGTCTTCTTCCTTCATTCTCTCATTTTTTGCCTGTTCCATTTATTGGCAGTCATTTTTTGGTATATGATATCTGTTATTTCCATTTCCCTGTCCTGTTTCTGCAACTAGAAGAAAAGGACTGGAAGCTCCTTGAGGGTGGGGACAGTGTCTTATTCATTTCATATCTCCTTCAGGGCTTGATACAGTACCTTGGATGCAGTAAATGTTGCTAAATACTCTAATTGTTGTGTGTATACATTGAGGTGTCATTTATATAGCATAAAATTCACCTGTTCTGAGTGTGCAGTTTGATGGTTTTAATATTGTATACAGTTGTAAAGCCATTGGCACAGTCCTGTCTAAAACACTTGGATTTCCTCCCAAGTTCTCTACTGCCCATTTGCAGCCAGTGCTCTCTCCTTTCCCAGTACCAGACAACAAGCTATCTCCCTTCTCTCTATATATTTTTATTCTTTTATCAAAATGGAATCATATAATATGTAGTCTTTTCTGTCTAGGTTCTTTCACTTAGTGCAGCGTTTCTGAGGTTCACCCATGTTGCTGCATGTATTAGTAATCTTTGCCTTTATGTCCCATAGCAGCAATAGGCTACGATTTGTTTATCCATTCACCATGTTATAAATTTTGGGAACTTTGTTTCCAGTTTTGGCTATTGAGGATTGTTCTTTGAGGAATATTCACGTGCATGTCTTTGTGTGGACATATGTTTACTCAAAGATAGACTTAGGCCTGGAAATTGCCTTTTCCTATGGTGAGTATAAGTTGAACTTTTAAAGATACTGCCAGACTGTTGACCGTTATGTATTCCCATCAGCAGCGTATGAGGGTTCCAGTTTCTAGCAGTCTCACCAACACTTTGTATTATCTCTTTCCTTTTAGCCTTTCTAGTGGGTGGTGAAGGATGAATAAAGGATGGCTCTTGGATTTTCAGGTTGAGCAGCTAAGTGTTTGGTGCTACCATTAAATGGAGGCTGAAAGAGGAATGAACTTAAAAAAATATTTTATTTATTTTTGAGAGAGAGAGAGCATGAGCAGGGGAAGGACGGGGAGGGGGGGGGACAGAGGATCCAAAGTGGGCTCTGTGCTCACAGCAGTGAGTCTGATGTGGGGCTTGAACCCACAAACCATGAGTTCATGACCTAAGCTGAAGTTGGATGCACAAGCGACTGAGCTACTCAGGTGCCCCCAGGAATGAACTTTTGGGAGAAAAATCAAGAGTTCTGGTTTGACTAAGTAGATTTTGAGGTATCCACTAATGATTCAGATGGACTGTTATAGTAGGTAGTGGGATTTATGAAGCGACCTGTGTTCATTCTGTTTTCCTGAACTCATTAAATAATGGAATCTGGAATAGTTGCTTCAATTTCCTGTACTCTAACCATGTGTCTAATGGTGTGAACAAGTCACATAACTTCTTCTGATGCCAGTTTCTCATCTTGTAGAGTAAAATAATGCCTGTCTTCCTCCAAAGGTTGGGTAAGAAGTGAATGATTTAAAGAATGTGAAAGTGCTTATTAGCATAGTTATTTTTAATGCATGATTACCTTTCATTTATTTCATTGCTGTGTTCATTGTGCCTTCTAACCCCACATTTTGTACATAAGCAAGTGCTTAGTACTGGTTTAGTAAATCCATGAATGCAGATGATGACTAAGTGTATAATGGGGAGAAGGGAGAGAGGAGAAAGAAGAAAAGAGGAGATGAGGAGAGGGAGGTGGGGGAGGAGAGGAGAGCAGAAAGAGAGAATGGGTAGAATTTGGATCGACCTCAGAAAGGATGATCATCAAAATTCCACATTTGAGCTTTGTGGAAAGGCAGTTTTCTTTTATGTTATGATATCAGGAAGGAACATGGAAGAGTTACGATTTGAGGAGCTATTTAAATAATAACACTTATGTAAAGTGTAGTATTTCTTAAGTGTCTTATCTTTATATTAGACTTTAAGCTTCTTGAGGGCTGGAGTGATTTCTGATATGCTGCTGGATTTTCTAGAACCTCAGCTTACTGCTTTAAGCATAAATGAACATGTGTAAAATGAATGAATACACTTTTTAAACTTCTCTCTTTGTTCTGTCTAAAGTGACATGTATTTGATTTTTGGTTGATCAGTAGATGACCCTTCAGCTCATTTCCTTCTTGTGTTCCTAGGACATCGTGAATATGCTTCTGTCATGGCTAACGGGTGACATGTAGCTGTAACTCTTGTTTATGTACCTGCTCCATGATTGCATGGTTCCATACCCCTGCCATATGCCTGGCATGGTGTGGTTGTTTAGGTGTTGTTTGAGAGAGTTATTCCTGAGTGGATATCTGTATTCAAAACTTAGTGAATAGCTGGGAAAGAAGATCAGATCCATGCTCTTTCAGATTACAGACCTGAAGATCTAAATCTAATGAGGGAAAGAAGATGGGGAAATGGTTCAATAATTCTATTTTCCCTCATTTTCTTTTTTTAAAAACATTTTTAAAAGCCTGTTTGTTTGTTTCTTTGTTTATTTAGAGAGGAGAGGAGCACAGAGAGAGGGAGAGAGAGAGGATCCCAAGCCCCTCATAGGGCTTGATCTCATAATTGTGAGATCATGACCTGAGCTAAAATCCAGAGTTGCACGCTTAACTGACTGAGACACCCAGGTGACCCTATTTTCCCTCATTTTCTTTTAAAAAAAAAATGTTTATTTGTCTTTGAGAAAGCGAGAGACACAGTGAGAGTGGGAGAGGGGCAGAGAGAGAGGGAGACACAGGATCTGAAGCAGGCTCCAGGCTCTGAGATGTCAGCACAGAGCCTGATGCAGGGCTTGAACTCACAAACCGCGAGATCACGACCTCTGAGTCGAAGTTGGACGCTTAACTGACTGAGCCACCCAGGCGCCACCCCCCAGCGCCCCCCCCCCCGCCATTTTCTATCTTATGGACATGGTAGGTAGATATATTCTTAGTGTGGTTAGGGAGTACCTTCCTACTACCATCTTACATCTTAGGTGGCAATATTAGCTCATGTTGTAAATATTCTGAGAGAGTCACAACCTCAAAAGTTCTTGTTAGTTTAGCTCATTAGGGAGTATTTTTCTAGACTGGCTTAAAACAAAGTATTTTAAACATTGTTTTTTAAGAAAACATTTGTTTGTTAAAATCTGGTATGAATCTCGTACCTATACATCATAAAAATAGAGCTACTGTGGTTGATGCATGTGGCGACCTCCTAGACCTTGCCCACTTTCTCTTTCTTCTCTCCTGTTTGAAGGCCCTGCAGCCTCTGGGGAGCCCCAGGGTTCCCTGGAAGAAAGTTTGAAAACCCACAGGTTTACTTGAAGTATGTACATTTTGACCTCCTGTTCTTCTTACCTGCATAGACCTGCTAAGTCTATGCTACCATCTACCATCCACTACCATGCTACCATCTGCAACCACTAACTTACAGGCTATATAAAACTTTTAAGAATCAGCCCTTTCTGGTTTTTCTATCTGAGAGCTTGAATCAAAAGAAGGTTTTGAGGCTCCAATAAATCATAAACAGTACACACTGGGAAGAAAATTCCCCATATCTGTGAATTTACCATAGTGAGTTTACAATCTAGGGTCAGTATCTTGTGTAGGTACGGAGTGTGCCCTGTCCAAGTAGGTGGCTGGGAGAGGGAACCACAGAGGGGTGGAAGAGAGACTGGCATTGAAGTGTAGAGTCAGATCCTGGGTTAGCATTGGGCCTCCCTAAGCCTGCTGGGCTCAGGGTGTCTGTGAAGAGCTATACAAGTTGTGGGAAGAGAAAATTTGCTAACGTGTAGCCATGGTGGCCATCAAAAGTTTGAACTCTCTAGGGCCTTGCAGTTAGGGAGAGAAGACAGAGTGACTCTGTGCTTCAAGGAGGGCCTGGCAGTCCGAAAGAGGAGGTGCTATCCAAGACAGTGCGCAGAAGGGAGTATTTGGAGAGGCCAGGAATGCTGGCATTGGCTAGAGTATATCCAAGAAGTCAAAATGGAGTAAGGCACTAGAATTTGCTGGATGGACTCCTGAAGCAGATTCATGTGGACAAGGTTTTAGGTAATGTGTAGTAGTTTTTATAAGAAGGACTTTAGTAGGCTTACCTTGGGATGTAATCATTCACAACAATGAAAAATACTAGAGAGATGGACTGCAACTTGATTTTTATTGAGATATAATTCACATACCATAAAATTCACCTTTTCATAGTAAACAATTGAGCAGTATTTAGTATATTTACGAAGTTGTACAACCATCACCACTAGCTCTAGAACATTTTCATCACTCCAGAAGGAAACCCTGTACTCAAGAGCTGCTCCCCATTCTCTCTGCCCTGGCATCCACTGGTCTGTTTTCTGTGCCTATGGATTTGTCTATTCTGGACCTTTCAATCCCTTTTTATAGCTGAATAATATTCCATTGCATGTTTACACCACATTTTGTTTATCTGTTCAACTGTTGATAGATATTTGGATTGCTTTCGCTTTTTAGCTGTTATGAATAACACTGTTATGAACATTTTGTGTACAAGTTTTTGATTCACTCTGACAATCTCTGTCTTATTATTAGGTACATATATGTACATACATACATTGATGTTCAAAATGATTATTGATATGGTTGGATAACTATCTACCATATTTGTTACTGTTTTCTATTTGTTGCCCTTGTTCTTTGTTCCTACTTTTGTCTTCTACTTTTTTCTGCCTTTTGTGGTTTTAATTGAGCATTTTATATGAACTCATTTTTTCTCTTTTCTCAGTATATCAGTTACACTTTTTTAAAAGACTTTTTAGGGACACCTGGGTGGCTTAGTTGGTTAAGTGTCTGACTTCGGCTCAGGTCATGATCTCGTGGTTTGTGAGTTCAAGCCCTGTGTCAGGCTCTGTGTTCTCCGCTTGGAGCCTGGAGTGTGCTTCGGATTTTATGTCGTTCTTTCTCTTTGCTCCTACCCCACTTGCACTCTGTCTCTCTTGCTCTCAAAAATAAACATTAAAAAAATTAAAAAAACCCTTTTTTTAGTGATTGCCTTAGAGTTTACAACATACATTTACAACTAATCCAAATCCACTTTCACATAACACTGTACTACTTCAGGGGTATCTTATAACAAAATAATTCTGATAACTGTCTTCCACCCTTGTATCATTGCTGTCTTTCATTTCTTTATAAATAAGCCTACATAAGCATATATTTATATACACGGACACCCATACATACACACATATTCACATAAGCATAAATAATTAAGTATGTTGCTGTTATTTTGAACAAACTCTTATCTGTTAGATCAATTAAAAATAAGATCAAATAAAATTGATCTGTTAGATCAATAAAAATAAGATAAAAAATAAGAAAAGTAAAAGTTTTTATTTTACTTTCACTTTTTCCATCTTTGGTGCTCTTCCTTTATGTAAATCCAGTTTTCTAATCATGAAAATGTATTAGGTTATTTACCATAAAAGGTAAAAGATACTATAATCTCAGTAGACACACATGCTTTTTGTGTGTCTGTTGAGATGATCGAGTGGTTTCTGTCCTTTATTTTATTAATATGGTATAGTACATTGATTGATTTTTTTTTCTGTTTTAAACCAACCTTGTATTCCTGGGATAAATCCACTTGGTCATGGTTTATAATCCATTGTATATGTTGCCAGATTTAGTTTGTAGTATTTTGTTGAGAATTTTTACGTTTATATCCATACAGGATATTGCTCTGTAGTTTTCTTGTAATATCTTTGCCTGATTAAAAAATGTTTTTTTTTCTATTTTCTATTTCATATATTTCCACTCTAGCCTTTATTATTTTTTCATCGGTTATTTAGGAGCATTTTCCCCCCCTTGTTATTTGTAATTTTCCCAGTCTTTTTTTTTTATCTTGTTATTGATTTCTACTTTTATTCTATTGTGGTTAGAGAAATACTTTGTATGATTTAAGTCTTTTTAAATTTATTAGGACTTGTTTTATGGTTTAATATATTGTCTGTCTTGGAGAATGTTCCATGTGTACTTGAGAAGAGGGTGCATTCTGCTGTTGTTGAGTGGATTATTCTGTAGAGGTCTCTTAGGTCTAGTTGCTTTTCGATGTTGTTCAAGTCTTCTGTTCCTTTCATCTTCTATATAGTTCTATCATTGAAAGTGAAGTCTCCACCTATCATTGGAGAATTGTCTATTTGTTGAATTGCCTGTTTCTTCCTTCAATTATTTTGTATTTTATTTATATGTTTTAGGGCTCTTTTGTTGTCTATATATGTTTATAATGGTTGCATCTTCTTGATAAATTGACCTTTTTATCACTACAAAACATCTTTTATTTGTCTTTATTTTTAAAAAAATTTTTAACATTTATTTATTTTTGAGAAAGAGAGAGACAGAGTGTGAGTGGGGGAAGAACAGAGAGAGAGAGGGAGACACAGAATCTGAAGTAGGCTCCAAGCTCTGAGCTGTCAGCACAGAGCCTGACGTGGGGCTCAAACTTACAAACTGCAAGATCATGACCTGAGCTGAAGTTGGATGCTTAACCAACTGAGCCACCCAGGCGCCCCTATTTCTCTTCAGTAACAATTTTTGTCTTAAAATTTATTTTGTCTGATATTAGTATAACCATTTCAGCTTTCTTTTGGTTGCTGTTTGCATGGTATATATATTTTCATTTTTTTACTTCCAACTTATTTGTGTATTTGAATCTAAAGTGTGTCTCTTGTAGGCAGCACATAGTTGGATTATATATTTTAAATCCATTCTTCCAATCTCTGTCTTTTAATTGGAGTCTTTAGTTCATTTAAGTTTAATGTAAATATTGATGAGGCTGTATTTACTTTTACCATTTTGCTGTTTTCTCTCTTTGTCTTTTTTGTCCCTCTATTCTTCTATTACAACCTTCTTTTGTGTTAAATAATTTTCTGTGGTAACATTTTAATTCCCTTGATTTTAGTGGTTGCTCTTAAGTTAACATCTTTTTTGAAAGTTTGTTTGTTTATTTATTTATTTATTTATTTAATGAGAGAGAAAGAGAGAGAGAGAGAGAATGAGTGGAGGAGGGGCAGAGAGAGAGGGAGAGAGAGAATTCCAAGCAGGTTCCGCACTGTCAGCGCGGAGTTCAACACAGGGCTTGATCCCACCAACCGAGATCATGACCTTAGCCAATGTCAAGAGTTGGATGCTTAACCAACTGAGCCACGCAGGTGCCCCTCCATAGTATTTCTTATAGGGCAGATCTACTAGCAATAAATGTTCTCTTTTTGTTTATCTAGGAATGTCCTAGCGTGTCTGATTTTTGAAGGTAATTTTTGCTGATACACAATTTTTGGTGGATGGTTTTTTTCTTTCAGCACTTTGAATATGTTATCCCACTGCTTTCTGGCCTCCATGGCTCCCGGTGTGCAATCGGCTGTTAATCTTCTTGAGGTCCCTGATATGTGAGAAGTCACTTTTCTCTTGCTGCTTTTAAAAGACTCTTTCTTTGTCTTTCATTTATAATCAAACTGTTTATTACAAATTGCAAATCCACTGTTACCCTGCCCATGTTTCATCACTCTTATTTGGAAGGATTGCACAGCACACTTGTTAGTGCTTTAATTCAACACTTAAAATATCTTGTAGCATTTCTCTAATCTATCAGTTTGTGATTTAGTAGTATGTTGTTTTGTTTTTCATTATCATATATCATAGTTTTATGGACCTTTGGAATAATATTTATGTGATCCATAGCTGTAATTTATTCTCCTAATAGATTTATTGAGCACCTGCATAATATGAAGGCCTTATGCAAGACTTTCAGTTTTCTGAGATCAGTGACACAACATGGTCCTGCCTGAGAATGACACATCTGGTTGGTAAAAGACACATACTCAACTAACTCCTATACAATTAGAATGAAGGTATATTGGGTATTGGGTATAAACAGAGTATTTTGGGACCACAGAGGAGGAAGTTACTGATTTTTGTATTTGCTAGATGAGCAAACTGAGGAATGTATAGATAAAGCAATTTGGGACCTTGAGGTGAAATACCTTAGAAAGAGAGAGCCAAGGACCAGGGCCTGCTATTCTGGGTTCTTTCTATGAAACATGGGGATTCCAGAGTGTAGCTACTCTGTACTTTCAGGCATCAAAGGTCAAAAAGATATCTTAAATAGCTGAAAATGGTTTATCAGAAGTCGATGCTGATGGTGCTAGGATTTTGGTACCGTACCGTGGCTTCTTGTTTTCACATGTATTAATTGATCTGCAGAAGACGAGGCTTTAAAAGATGTGCATGCTACAAATAAAAATAAACAGTATTTATTTATACTTACTAAATTGTAGTGGTATGAATTTAGTAAACAAGTGACTGTGTTGAAACTTGAGGTTCAAAATATGAAAATGTACTTAATTTTATTAACTCCACCCCTAAATTTTTTCTTTCCCTTTTAATTAATATTTATGTTTTGCAAAGAATTCTCTCCCCCCTCTTCATATTCAGGAAAATTTTGCATGGGTACAGCTTACATTAGAATTTCCTTAATAATAGGATTTGCTGTTCAATCAGAACTATGTTCTTTTCCCATAGGGTAAAGCATGACTTATTTGGGCATACAGTTTTAATTTTAATCTGCATGCCTCCTTTTCTATCCTCCCATGATTCTTTGCAGCAGGGCAAGGAAAAGCAAGTCTTATAAAAAGAAATACAGTATGTGGTGCTTATTAAAGTTACATACATCTCTTCTCACAGGAGAATTTTGATTTACTGCAGGTTGTGCATATGTCGCATATGGACATTTCTAGGGAACAGATTCCTTATCGCTGAACAGTGAATGGCTTCTAGTACTCCATTATTGCTCCGGGAACATGTTAGTAATGATTATGAAAGGTAGGATACCATGAAATCTGTAAGGTGATTTGGCAGAAGTCGATGCTGTTGGTGCCAGGATTTGGGTACCGTACCACAGTTTCCTGTTTTCAAATGTATTAATTGATCCGCAAAGGACATCTTTTGGAGACAAGGATTCAGACAGACTGGCACAGGCTGGACCTCCGCCAAGACTGCTCGGAAGGTTGCCATACTGGGAGCAAAAGAGTGAGAGAGAAAGAGAGAGGGAGAGGGAGAGAGAGAGAGAGAGAGGCAGAGGGAGAGCTGAGGAAAGAAAAAAAGGCAAGACTTGGCACAGCTCAGTCAAATCAGCTTCTTTTGTCTGCTTTCTCGGCTTGAGCTTCAGGAAAGAAAACCGTCCTGGGGTACAGAAAAACTCAGAACTTTTTGGTTTTCAAACTTAGAAGGCTTTTTAAGTCTCTTGGGCTATTTGAAAGTGTTGGTACATAACAATGACGTTTAGTCACCAGTATTAAGGGAAATAAAAGCCTTTTTCAAAATGAAGCTTCCACAGTGTCCATGCATTTGGGAAATACTGTATTTGATTTTTTGCATGTATGATTATACCATGAGAGACAGGATTAATATAGAAGATGGCAAGGCAAATTTCTAATTAGAGAGAATATTAATTTTCTACAAAATAAAGTTCGTTCATCAGTACAAACCTGCTTTCAAATCAAATCAGACATCCTTCGGAATGTGTTCAGAACGTAAGTTTTTAGATTTTATTTTATTTTATTTTTTCCCATTTGTAGACATTCACGTTTCAAGGAGCCTTTCTAAGATTTTATGCAACCCAGCCAGGAAGTCAGAGTAAAAGTTGTTTTATCCATGTGTTTAAGAAAACGTTTTCTTAAAGCAACAGCTTTTATTTCTGCTGCTTCATGCTGTCCTAAACTACATCCCCCAGCAATGAGTGACAACACTGAAGACCAGAAAGGCAAGCTGAAGACACCAGACTTCGTTTGAAGGGCAAACAAGAAATGTGAGCTTGGTCATTATTTTTGTGTGTGTCTTTGCTCTGAACCAGTTTTTGGAGGTGGGTGGGGAGGTGGGTGGGGAGGTGTCTATGTCTAAAAGATGTGTACGATTAGGGAATTCTCATTGTGAGAAGAAAATGATAAGAGGTAATTTTTATGATGTTGGCAGAAATGGCTGGGAATGGTAGAGAATAGAAATTTAATCTTTTGGATAAGAAGTAGCAAGCTATGTTTGCAATACTTGGAGAAAAATTCCATTATTTTTAGTTGATTAGATTGTATAATTAAACGATTACTATAGCTTGGCTTTCTCAAAATGTTTTAAGTAGAAGGAAAATCTAGAAAGTTCATGGATTTGCTTTTCAATACTACCCAGTATTTTACTTAGATGTGCACTTTGTATCTAATTTCTTAATAATAAAGTTTCTATTAGGCCTGGTTATGGTTGGATTGTGATAGTTCTGCTCTTAAAAATCAGCATTATTGTAGGAGAGGATAACTGTAAGGCTCGTATTTTTGTGGACCACCCTCATTGTCAGTAAGTAATCTGTTTCTAAAGAAGAGAGTTTGAGTTGTAGCATTAGGTTATGACTTACTGTGATAATATGTGTTTTTTTTGTATACTAATAGAATACAGGGAAATCTTACATATTCACATACGTACTAATCATGTTGGGTAATGTAAAAGACTGCTCCATGATCTATGCTTTTGTTTTGAGTATGTAATCATGGATTTCTTAATCCTTTCACAAAAATTTTTTTGTTTATAGCTTTATATTACCGCACACCTTAAATGATCAATTGTTTAAAATGGTTTTTATGGTATTATAATGACACACATCAGCAATTCTGACAATGGCATTTAATATACAAATACGAGTTAAAAATATGTGAAATCTAATACAGGTGTTTGCAGAGTTGAGCTTAAGTATTTCCTTCAACTTTTTTACTAATCAACATTTTGATCTTCAATAAAATGAAATCACTTAATGTTCACGTGGGTTGCCAAAATCACAACCTTTGTTTCATAAGCTTCTTTATACCCCACCTCGCTGATATTCCTAAAATGGACGCCAAGACATAAAAGACATGCTGATAGGCACTGGAAAGGAGATGCTCGCATGGCTACAGTCTTCTTGTTGAACTGCTCACAGGATCACTCACGCCTATGCTAGCAACCAACAATATAGGGCACAAAAAGAAAGTTCAGCAAATAAGTTTAAATTAGAGCTACGTTTTCATTCTGACCGTCTTATTACCGATTTATATTTACTTTCATTTACTTTTTAAACCTTTAACATAGCCTCTTGTCATTTTTAGGTTGCCTAAATATGTAACTTTTTTAGTTCCTTTAAGACCATTTTCCTTAAAGTTAAAAAGATCATTTGCTTGCTTATTTCATAACTTCTTTGCAGCGAACTCAGTGAGAATACACTGATCTTCTATCGGGACTATTTTATGTCCAATTGTTTTCTTGACAGGATAATAAAAAATAAGTGAGTTAGAAAACAAAGATCTCAGAACATACCTTAAGAAATATTAAATTTTTCGATACTGCTAAAGCCCCATTTTATGGTGTTTAGTAGACTTAAGATTTGATAATAAATATTAGCTGTTATACCCAATGAAAGTTTCTGACTAATATATTCTCTCCGGCCTACTTGTTACATATCTTAAAATGAAAAAAGTCCCATATTAAAATGTCCCTTGTTGACTGGGTGTCACAGGCACTCCTTTGTACAACCTTTTTAAAAAGTTAGGTTTAAGATTGTTGATTACATTTTTAAACTCATACATTTAGACTTAACATAGAGACTTTTCTTTGCTTTTAGACCTTTTATTTTGCAAACACACTGACATTTAGGTTGTGAATTATTTCCATATGAGTATCAATATTTCAAATCTTATTTTAAAGTGTGTAAATACTAGTAGTACAATTGTAAATGAACTCTATCTCAGTGTATATCATTGTGCTTTGAATTATATATATTTTGAAGTAGAATTATTAAGACAGAAATGGATTAATATTTCACTGCTACTTGATACCTATTATTTAGTCCCATTTAGGTATGTATACTTGAACGTGCAAGCACATAATTCTGTAAACTAATGGAAACCTCTTAGGGGGCCTTAGTCCAGCGTTTTATAATTATTCAGTCATTTCTTCATTCATTGAACAAATGTTGATTGAGTACCCACTTAAGCATGCTAATATTTTATTGACGAAGTTATTTTGGGTGACAGGGAAGGATACCACAAGCATAGGTGGAAGAGAGAATGGATTTAAGATAGACATACAAAAGCTTAGATAGACAAGAGCAGCACTGTAATTAGATTTATTTCAGCAGATTAAAGTACGTTAACTTCTGTGGCACAATGTACATATTCTAGAGTGTTGTTATGAAAACTCAGGAGATTAGTTGTAGTCCATACAGCTATAGGAACGTTGTTTTACCATTATTTAGGTTGCCGTTTCTTATTGGCCAGAAGGCTTCGGTTGTTCAAGTCTTCTGATGGACGTGTACAAAAAGCATTTCAAATGTTGTGAAAAAGAAATTAAATAGGGAAGATTGAACCACTGCTCACGTGCTAGAGTTTACAGATATCAAACTAGGTGTCATTGAACCTTTGAAGATGTGGCTGCAACATGAAACAGTGTCCTGTTTATGAGGGATTTTTTTTCTTTTTCTTTTCTTTCTTTTTCTGACAAAGAAGAGATGAGGAGGCCAACCTCACATCTGTAAGCGAGTGTGGGTCTTAAGAAGTAAGTTTGCTGGGCGGTGGTGTATTTTAAGTGTACCAGACAGTCCACATTCCATGCTGTCTGGTGTTTTGTTTTGTTTCCTTAGTTTTGTTCACTAATATAAAGGCTTATAGGCATAATACATCTCTTGACTCTAGATGTAAGTGAGCATTTAACTTAGTGGGCTAATTTTATTCCATGTGGTTGTTCTGTCATCTGAAAAGAAAGTTCATATTCTTTAAAAAATATTTTTTAATGTTTATTTATTTACATAAATAAAGGGAGAGAGAAAGAGAGAGAGAGAGAGAGAGAGAGAGAGAGAGATGAGTAGGGGAGGGGCAGAGAGAGAGGGAGAGACAGAATCTGAATCAGGCTTCAGGCTCTGAGCTGTCAGCACAGAGCCTGACGTGGGTCTCAAACTCATGAGCCGTGAGATCATGATCTGAGCTGAATTTGGACGCTTAACTGACTGAGCCACCCGGACACCTTTAGAAGGTTCATATTCTTAAGAGAAAATAAAAGTCACATGGACTAGGGAGGTGAGCTTGGAGGTTGCTGTGGTGGCCAAGGCCTGTGTCAGGGCCGGTGGCAGATGGAGTGGGCTGAGAAGTGTTTCAGCTGCAGGTATGCGCTGCTGAAATACTCAACAAGTATTCCCAGAGGGCCTGCTGTGTGCCAGGCCCCATGCTCATTGTAGGGAGACAGAGTTATAATTTCTGCCCATAAGGAATTCAGAGTTGTGGGGAGAGGAAGGATAAGAATAACCAATAAATGTGTATCTCTTTATAGTTTGCCAGGGCTTTCACCTGCATCTCACTAATTCCAGCAACAGTACTCGCGCTGGTACATAACCACCTCCCAGTAAGGATTCATTGAAGGAATAAACCAAATTGTGAAGCAGATTATTATCTTCTTGAGTCTTATTTGATTAAGAAAACTTTCCCCCTCATGGTTAAGGAGCAGAAAGCACTATGCTTGCTTTTAATCTGAGTCTGTGTTCTGATTATGGGTTTAGAGGGAGTGGCGTGTAGGGCCACATTCTTTACTACCAAGTTAGAATCCCCTGAGGTAACCTTTGGAAACAATATAAAATAAGGACTTGACTGTTACACAATGGCGCCAACTGCTCATTCCTTCCCTGCCAGCCCTTCATTGTCTTACATTCTCCCTCTCCTCATTTCCCCAGAGGATCCCAGAGCTGTTGGCCTTGGTGGTATAGCCTTGGCATGGAACAGGCCAACTGATTGTCTAACAAGTTGAAAGTCTCCCTTATGTGCTCCTTGTGGGAAGAAGGCTGAGATGATTCTGGTGAGAGGAAATCGGGGAGAGCTGAGAGTGCTGCTCAATAGCTGGTTTAGTTTTGCCAAAAACTTTACTGAGAGTGTGAGAGTTGATGTGGTATCTTGGGGCTAGACTGGACTATCAAAAACAGTCAACATTGAGAATGTGATAAGACGTTATGAAAGTTTGCTGAGGCCAGTTCATGTTGAGCAGCATCTTTCTAGGTCTTTCTGTAGAGATGTTTTGAGGCCCAGGAGAGGACGGGGCAGAGTCAGGACCATTGTGTATAATTACGAGAGGGGGGTGAAATTCAGGCCCAACTTTCTTGCTGAAGCCCTGTGCCTTGATATGCTAGAGGAAGGTACAAAGTCACCCCAGGTGCAAGTAGTGGCACTGGAGATAGAGAATATGGGGGTGAATCCAGACTTGGAAGTGGGAGAGCAGGAACTGAAGAAATTCAGAGGGCCTGGGGCAAAGGAGGGCAGCATTCCAGTGTTTGCCTGTGGGATCCAGGTGGGATAGGAGATGTGATTGGTAGGGTTCCAGAGAACATGGTGAAATGGGGTGAGATGGGTATGTAGAAATTCTCATAAAGTGAAAAAAAAAAAGGTTCAGAGAATACTGAAGTTGCTGGAATTTATTCTGAAACCGAGCAGGTCATGAGTTATAGCACCAGCTACAAGGCTTGACTTAATTTGGCCATTGGTTGTGCCAAGGTTATTTTATTTCTCTAAAAGCAATTGTAGAAAAGGAAAGAAGTTACCTGTTTTTGTTCTATATTTCACAATGTTCTAAGAATTAAACTTTTCTTTTTCTGTTTTATAGTTAAGAATCTCTTTATCCAGTATAATTACGATGCCTCTAATGTATGGATCTTGCGGTTTTGTGGAAAATATTTTGGTATTAAAGTTTGGTTTTTTTGTTGGTTTTTTGTTTTTTTTTTTGTTTTTTTTGTCCTGTTTTGTTTTGTGTTTGAGAGAGAGAGTGACAGAGAGACAGACAGAGAGAGAGAGAGAAAGAGAGAGAGAGAGAGAGAGAGAGAGAGAGAGAGAGAGAGAGGGAAAGCAGGAGAGGGGCAGAGGAAGAGGGAGAGAGAATCTTAAGTAGGCTCCATGCCCTGCACATAGCCCAATGACCTTAAGATCATAACCAGAGCTGAAATCGAGAGTTGGCTTTCTAACGAACTAAGCCATCAGGCAACCCTAAAGTTTGGGTTTTGGAGAATTAGTTCTTCTGTAGTGATGCCATCTTTTTCATTCCAGATGCCAGTGCCATTCATCTCCTTTTTGGCTAGGCACTGTTAAGTTACTTGCCCTTACTTGGAAAGATTGAATTGTTCCTTGGGACTCAGGAGTGCTTTATCCTAGTCCTCCTTGAAACAAATAGTCCTGCATCATGATGGGTTAGAGAGAATGGGTTTCAGAGTCTCACCAACCTCAGTTTGAATTTTGACTCCATCTTTTACTCGTTGAACTTTGGTCAAGTTATATAAACCCAGTTTCTTCATGTGTAAAACAGAGATCATGCTATCTTCCTCCAAGTTTGTTGGGAAGAGACATAAGGAAATATATGCAAAGCTCTTAGTGTACTCCCTAATACATAGTAAGTATTCAATAAATGGTAGATACTGTTCTTCTTTTAGTTAAAATAAATAAAACTAGTTAAAATACAAACATAAACTTTACCATCTTAATCATTTTTCAGTGCACAGTTCAGTGGCGTTGAGCATATTCAAACTGTTGTGCAGGCATCACCACCATCCATCCACAGAACTCTTCATCTTGTGAAACTGAAACTCTGTACCCATTAAACAGTAGCTTCCCATTCCCCCTCCCCCTAGTCCCCTGGCAGCCACCATCCTACTTTCTGTCTCCATGAATTTGACTGCTCTGGGTACTTGAGGTAAGTGGAACCATATAGTGTTTGTCCTTTTGTGACTGGGTGTTTTACTTAGCACCATGTCCTCAGGGTTCAGCCATGATATAGTATGTGTCAACATTTCCTCACTCTTTAAGGCTGAATGATATGTGTATCTCATGTTTTATTTACCTGTTCTTCTGTCCATGGACACTTGGGTTGTTCTACCTTTTGGCTGTTGTGAATAATGCAGCTTTGAGCATGGGTGTGCAAAGCATGGGTGTATGAGTCTTTGCTTTCAGTTCTTTTGTATCTGTACCCCAGAGTGGGATTGCTGGATCAATAGGCAGTAGTAGCAGTCATTGCGGGATACATTTTTGAAAAAGTTGTAAGCTGAAATGATATGAGTTGAATTTGATTTTTCAGTATAGATAATGATGTAATAAATAGAAGGTTATAGACTTGACTATGAACTCATAATGTCCAATTTTTTTTTGTAGAAATAACCCAAATACTACTTCATCATCTCTAAATTATTTTACAGTATACAGTTTTTCATGGTATGTTAATCACGGTAGTACTAATATGGATTATAATAGTCATATTTCATTTTTAAAACAAAGTTGTGTCTTAGCCTTCTTACCATTTCTGTTTAGAAAACTTCCTTTTGCCATTGTAATAGGGTCAGTCTGCTGGTAACAAGTCTTTTAGTTTTCCTTCAGCTGAGAATATCTTGATTTCCCTTTTCCCTGGAGGATATTTTTGTTGGATATAGAATTCTAGGCTGACAGTTCCTTTTTTCCCCCTTTTTTAGCACTTGAAAAATGTTGTGCCATTTCCTTATGCCTCTGTGGTTTCTGGTGAGAAACCTGCTGTTACTCAAATTGTTTTTCCCTTCTAGGTAAGATGATGTCTCTCCCCCACTACTTTCTTTTTTATTATTTAAATTTTTATTTAAATTCAAGTTAGTATACAGTGTAGTATTGGTTTCAGGAGTAAAACCCAGTTATTCATCACTTACATATAACACCCAGTGCTCATCCCAACAAGTGCCCTTCTTTAACACCCATCACCTATTTAGCGCATCCCCCCAACCACCTACCCTCCAGCAACCCTTTGTTTGTTCTCTGTATTTAAGAATCTCTTATGGTTTGTTTCCCTCTCTGTTTTTATATTATTTTTCCTTCCCTTCCCCTGTGTTCCTCTGTTGTGTTTCTTAAATTCCACATATGAGTGAAATCATATAATTTGTCTATCTCTGACTGACTAGTTTCGCTTAGCATAATACTACCCTCTAGTTCCATCCACGTTGTAAATAGCAAGATTTCATTCTTTTTGATGGCCATGTAGTATTCCATTGTGTATTCACATCTTTGTCCATTTGTCAGTCAGTGGACATTTGGGCTTTTACCATACTTTGGCTATTGTCAATAGTGCTGCTATAAACATTGGGGCATGTGCCCCTTTGAATCAGCACTTTGGATAAATACCTAGTTGTGCAATTTCTGGGTTGTAGTATAGTTCTATTTGTAATTTTTTGAGGAACCTCCATACTGTTTTCTGGAATGGCTGCACCAGTTTGCATTCCCACCAACAATTCAAAAGGGTTCCCCATTCTCTGGATCCTCACCAACATCTGTTGTTTCCTGAGTTATTAATTTTAGACATTCTGATAGGTGTGAGGTGGTATCTCATTGTGGTTTTCATTTGTATTTCTCTGATAATGAGTTATGTTGAGCATTTTTTCGTATGTCTTTTAGCCATCTGGATGTCTTCCTTGGAAAAGTGTCTTTTTATGTCTTTTATCCATTTCTTCTTTGGATTATTTGTTATTTGGGTGTTGAGTTTGATAAGTTCTTATAGATTTTGGATACTAACCCTTTATCTGATATGTCATTTGCAAATATATTCTTCCATTCATCAGTTGCCTTTTAGTTTTGTTGATTGTTTCCTTTGCTGTACAGAAGCTTATTATCTTGGGGTGCCTGGGTGGCTCAGTTGGTTAAGCGTCCGACTCTTGATTTTTGGCTCAGGTCATGATCTCATGGTTCCTGAGTTCAAGCCCACATCGGGTTGTGTACTGACAGCACAGAGTCTGCTTGGGATTCTCTCTCTCCTCTCTCTCCCCCCCTCCATTCCTTCATAAATAAATAAATAAATAAACATAAAAAAAAGAAACTTTTTATCTTGACAAGGTCCCTATAGTCATTTTTCCCTTTATTTCTCTTGCCTCTAGAAACAAGTCTAGTAAGAAGTTGTTGTGGCAAACATCAAAGAGGATGCTGCCTATTTTCTTCTCTAGGATTTTGATGGTTTCCTCTCTAACATTTAGGTCTTTCATCCATTTTGAATTTATTTTTGTGTATGGTGTAAGAAAGTGGTCCAGTTTCATTCTTCTGCATCCGTTGCTGTCCGGTTTCCCCAGCACCATTTGCTGAAGAGGTGGTCTTTTTCCATTGAATACTCCTTCCTGCTTTGTTGAAGATTAGTTGGACATACATTTGTGGGTCCATTTCTGGGTTCTATATTCTGTTCCATTTATCTATGTGTCTGTTTTTGTGCCAGTACCATACTGTCTTGATGATTACAACTTTGTAATATAGCTCGAAGTCTAGAATTGTGAACCTTCCAGATTTGGTTTCCTTTTCAAGATTGCTTTGGCTATTTGGGATCTTTTCTGGTTCCATACATATTTTAGGATTGTTTGTTCTAGCTCTGTGAAGAGTGCTGGTGTCATTTTGATAGAGATTGCATTGAATGTGTAGATTGCTTTTAGTACTATAGACATTTTAACAATATTTGGTCTTCCAACCCATGAGCATGGAATGTTTTTCCATTTCTTTGTGGCTTCTTAAATTTCTTTCATAAGGTTTCTATAGATTTCAGCATACAGATCTATTACCTCTTTGGTTAGATCTATTCCTAGGTATCTTACGGTTTTTGGTGCAGTTGTAAATGGGATCAATTCCTTGATATCTTTTTCTGCTGCTTCATTATTGCGTGTAGAAATGCAGCTGATTTCTGTACATTGATTGTGTATCTTGTGACTTTGCTGAATTCATGTATCAGTTCTAGCAGTGTTTTGGTGGAGTCTCTGGGGTTTCCCATGTAGTGTATCATGTCATTTGGGAAGAGTGAAAGTTTAACTTCTTCTTTGACAATTTGTATGCCTTTTATTTCTTTTTTGTTGTCTGATTGCTGAGGCTACAACTTCCAATACTATGTTGAACAACAGTGGTGAGTCTTTCTCAAATTTTTCTTTCTTTAGTTTTCAAAAAGTTTGATTATGATGTGGCCTTGGCACAGATTTCATTGGATTTATCCTGGGTTCACTGAGCTTTTTGAATATGTAGGTATATGTCTTTTGCCAAATTTTTTTTAAAAAGTTTGTTTATTTATTTTAAAGTTTATTTATGTATTTTGAGAGAGAAAGTGAGAGAAAGCATGAGCAGGGGAGGAGCAGAGAGAGGAATAGAGAGAATCCTAAACAGGCTATGCACTGTCAGCACAGAGCCTGATGTGTGGCTTGTTTGTTTATTTATTTTAAAGTTTATTTACTTATTTTGAGAGAGAGAACCCATGAGATCATGACCTGAGCCGAAATCAAGAGTCAGACACCTAACTAACTGAATCACCCAGAGACCCCAAATGTTTATTTTTTTAGTAATCTCTACACCCAACTTGGGGTGCAACTCATGACCTGAGATCAAGAGTCGCATGCTGTATTGACTGAACCAGACAGTTGCCCCTGTCTTTTGCCAGATTTACAAATTTTCCAGCCATAATTTATTTAAGTAATTTTTTAAGACTTGCCCTCTCTTTTCTTTCCTTCCAGGACTTGGAATGACATAAATGCTAGAGCTTTAGTTATAGTCCTATTGGTGCTTGACACTGATCCTTTTTTCTTTTTTTTTGTCCTGTTTTTTCTTTGTTGTTCAGACTGGGTAATTCCCATTGTTCCTGTCTTCAGGGATACTGATTCTTTCCTTCGTCATCGTCATTTTGCTATTGAGCCCACCTAGTGAGTTTTAATTTCAGTTAATATATTTTATCTGTTGTTTCTTTGCTGAGACTTTCTAATTTTTCATTTATTTCATGTCTGTTCATAATTGCTTATTGAAACTTTTTTATGATGGCTGCTTTAAAAATTGTTCTCAGGTTATTCCAACATCTGTGTCATCTTGGTGTTGGCATCAGTTGGTTGTCTTTTCTCTTTTAAGTTGAGATTTTCCTTGTTCTTGGTATGATAAGTAATTGTGATTATATCCTGGACATTTTGCTATTATGTCAGGAAACTCTGGATCTTACTTAAATCTTCTTTTTTAATAGACCTCTCTGACACCATGCCTGTAGGGGAAGGGGGCACTTTGTCATTATTACAAGGTGGGATTGGAAGTCTAGGTTCCTTATTGACTTTTATTTACAGCCTGGGGTGGGAGGAGTGCCTGGTTACTGCCTTGTGAGATTCAGGTTCCCCACAGGTGATACCTGTAATCTAGATTGTTAGTTTTGTACTTGGTGAAATAGCCTAACAGTCCCTGGAATGTGTATTACTTACAGTTAGCTTCTGTTGTTGGTGCTATTTGTGTTTGATAACTTATTTCGTGATGTTTACATTCTCACTAGCCCTCTCTAATCACCAACTTCCATATGATTCGTGTTTACCATTAGCACAGTGAATAAAAGATTGGAAGCAAAGAAACAAGGTTATACTTTCTATTTTATGAAATTTGAAAATTTATTTTTTAAAGGCAGGAAAAACCTATTGGTGCAAGGTTTCCATTTTTCCTATTAATAATATGCTAAGTTTTAGAAGACTTTTGTAACTTATTTTTAGAAGAGGTCGGTGTATTAGAAATAGAAGAAATGGATTTGATGGGAGGCTTGAAACATTTCAGTGATAAAAGTATTTCATTTGCTAACTCACACCTGTGGTTTCAGGTTCATAACACTGATCTTAAAGACGATGCATATGACTTTAAAATAATAGGTTTTTGGGATTCTTAATGGTCACCTGCGCAATAGTAATGACAGTATTGGATCCCAATACCGAATCACTTACTAACTGGGTGATCTGGGGGAAAAACCCTGAAACTCTAAAAGTTGACTATTCCTCTCAGAAAAATGGGTGTAATAATACCTAAATCAGAGGTTGTTAGGAAGAGTAAATGAAGTAGTACACCTGAAGCCATTTAACAGAGCTATTACACAGATATGAGAGATAATTATCTAGCCTAGCTACTTCAAGCATATGACTGTGATGGGTAAAGATAATGCACCTAATTCTGTATGATTTTCAGGGCTGTGTGTTATATACATATATCTTTAAAATGGTTTAAAAAGTCTTAATTATGAAAACTTTCAAACACATCACAAAGTACTGAATAAAACAGAGTAAATACCCATGTACTCATCTGGAATTAACGGATGCCATAATTATTTGCTCCAGATCTTTTTTTGTAAAGAAAATAAAATATTAGGAATATAAATAAAGCCCCATTCTTTCAACCCTGAAATTAGTGTAGAACATTTCTATGCACATTTTTGTTGTATTACTATGTATATATGTAACTATGTTTTACATAATTTAAAATGCATATAAAACGGTCTTCTATTGCAGCTTCTATTGCTGTTGGATGAGATTAGATATTTTTGAGACTGATCCATGTTGTTACTACAGGTCTGATCCTGCAGAGCATTTCATTTTAGTTTATCCATTCTTCTGTTGTGGCCATTTCACATTTGCCTTGTGCTAATCATGTGATAATGGACACCCTGCACATGTCTTCTGTACATATTTGTGGTCTTTAGGGGAATTACCTAGAAATGGAGCTCAGTTGTCAAATATGTCAACTTTACTCAATAATACTGAATTATTCTTCAAAGCATTTGTACCAGTTAACATTCCTGCACTATCAGATCTCTGTATCTCCTACATCTTTGTCAATACTTGGTGGTATCAGATGTAGCCATTTTGGCAATCTGATGTGCAAGAAATATTTTGCTGTTGTTTTTGTTCGTGTACTTGATTACTTAGTTTACCCATCCTTTTTAAAAAATATTTTAATGTTTATTTATTTTTGAGAGAGAGAGAGAGAGAGAGAGAGAGAGTTTGAATGGGGTAGGTGCTGAGAGAGAGGGAGACACAGAATCTGAAGCAGCTCCAGGCTCTGAGCTGTCAGCACAGAGCCACTACGGGACTCGAACTTACAGACCACGAGATCATGACCTGTGCTGAAGTTGGACATCTAACCGACTGAGCCACCTAGGCACCCCTTACCCATCCTTTAAAAAAAAATGTTTATTTATTTATTTTGAGAGAAAGAGAGTGTGCATGTTTGAGTGAGAGAGGGGAGCAGAGAGAGAGAGAATCCCAAGCAGGCTCTGTGCTGTTAGTGCAGAGCCTGACATGTGGTTCCATTCCACGAACCATGAGATCATGACCTGAGCCAAAATCAGGAGTCAGATGCTGAACGCGTAACCAACTGAGCCACCCAGGTGCCCCTGCACATCCTTTTATATTGACAATTTTGATTTCCTTTTCTATATATTCTCTATTCATACCCTTTGCACATTTTTCTTTTAGTTGTTTGATTCTTACTAATCTGTGGTATATTTATATGCCAGTCCTTTATTATACGGGTTAAAATATCTTCTCCAATCTTGTTTATCTTCCTTATGGCAACTTTTGAAATCAGCTATGGTATATGTTTGACAAATTAGAATACTTCCATTTTTTATTTTCAAAGATGATTTTAGTGGTACTCCTTACAATCCATGCTTTTGGATGTGGCAGGGAGGGCTAATGAGACTAACATTTCTTTGAATGTACCAGAATTGTATCCCCTTAATTAATAGCTAGAGGATAAAGTTTCTTAATTTCCACGTAGACTTTTGGTCAAGTGAAGTCATTGGGTAGATTCCGAGCTTCTGAGCACCAATCACTGAATTAATGGCAATCATGAAGTTTTGTTATTTGCAGAGTCTCTTATGGCACACCAATAACACAGGCACATTCGCATTGCATCAGCAGCCTTAGCAGATAGGAGTTCTCGGGTCCTTAGAATGTTCTTGTTGATCTTATTACAGTGATTTCTATACAGTGAATAATTGCGGTGCAGTAAGCACTTTCTCCTTTCCCTAGCCAGTCCTCTTGCTAACAAAATAACTTAATTGAGAAATGCAAACTGTTGGGGCAAGTGGAATTGAGTTGTGGCTGAGGCTCTTTGGGTATCTTTTGTTGTGCAATCAAGTAGCACTTATTCACCAACTTTCCTTGCAGTCCCGCCTAAAAAAAATCCCACCTAATCTCCCAAATCATTTTGCAAAACAAAAGAACACACAGAAGATTAAGAAACCTGGAGGACTGGGGGCGTGCTGGGTGTTGTGCATAGGGCCCTCCCTCTCCTTTCCCTGCTAGTTACTATTTATATGTGAACTGCTTTGATAACTATATATAATCATATCTCTGTTTTAAAATCTGTTTAAAAAAATTTTTTTTTTAATTTTATTTTTTTAAGTTTATTTATTTATTTTGAGAGAGAAAGAGAGTGAAAGCGAGGTAAGGGTAGAGAGAGAGGAGAGAAAGAATTCCAAGTAGGCTCTGTCCTGTTAGTGAGGAGCCCGATGTGGGGCTTGATCCCACAGACCATGAGATCATGACCTGAGCCAAAATCAAGAGTTCGTCACTTAACTGACTGAGCTACCCAGGCACTCCACAAGTTCAGATCTTAAGGAAAAGCTTCTGGTCTGGTTTTGCAGATTTGCCTTTCTTAAGGGCAGTGGCCTTGTGCTTCCCTCAATGCATGCTTGCCTTATTATACTTGCTTGCTATTTAGTACGATGAATGAGCCTCAGACCACACAGGAGGAAACCAGCTGAATGTCCTGTCACTGGCTGAACTTTGATCAAAGTCTTCCTTCTTCCACTTACTGAATTCTTTCCTAGAATCAGCAGTTGGCACTAGTCACCATCTCTGTACAACTCCTTCACTATTTTTAAAAGTTTTATGGAAAACTTCAATAAAAAATGTGTGAAAAGATTATTCTTTGTTACTATAATCCTCTGACACACACACACACACACACACACACACACACACATACACACCCCACATTTCAGGTGAGAAAACTGAGGCTCAGCGAGGTCAAGTGCCGGCTTAGTGACAACATCAGGGCTCAAATCAAGTCTTCTGCCTCCAAATTCCTTGTTCATTCTACCATATGGCATTTGTTCACCCCGTGATGGGCTCACTAGGAGAAGAACAAGTTGCTACTATTATAGTAACCCTTCCCATGTACTGCTTGGGACTGTGGTGCTTAGGTAAATCCTCTGCCCTCTGTTCATTCAAGGGGTCAATCCGTCATTTACGTAATATCCGAGTGTCAGAGCTAAGTGATGAGGATACAGTGATGAACCTACATACTGCCTTCATGGGGCTTGCCATCTAGTGGTGAAAAGACCACAAGTAAATTCAATCAGGTGTAATGACAGATATGACAGGAAAAGAAGAGGATCCTCTTTAAAAGACCTCCTTTCTCTCTTCAACATATAGGGAGAATACAAATTCAAGTATTTTAGAGAACGTGGACCTCTTGGAAAGTGAGACTCTTTTGCAGTTTTTTAATATGACATTGAGTAGAGAGCCAGAGAATAAACAAAGACTCCAGAAGTTTAGAATGCTAGACATCATGTAGTTTGCTTCTTTGTAGCTAAACCAATGGGGATCTCCCTTGTTAGCCTTCTGAGAAGCAGAACTACAATTTCTGTGCAGCAGTTTCCCATGCCAAATAGCACCTAGCAAAGAGGTGCATAATAAATTATTCTGTGGGTCTCTGACTCAGAACATTCTCCTCACTTAATCTTCCACCTGGATTCCTTTTAATGCATTGGAATAACAGATCAGTGGAGATGAGCTTTGTTTGGGTATTTCTGGATGTAAGTGTTAGGAAAGAAAAAGAAAGAGAAAAAGAAAACCACAAAAACCCAATGTGCAGATTAAATAAAGAAAAATGAGTTTTACTTCCAAGAGAGCTTTTGCCATTTTATTAATGCTTATTCTCCTTTGGAGAGCTCATTATTGAACGGAATGTGACAGTAGTTTACCATGGTGAATGTGTCTTGTCTGGGCCAGGGGATGAATTAGAGCACTGATAAAGGCCAGAGGAGCCAGCAGAACTGTACCTAAATTACCCCTAGATAGTTGCCAAGCTATTCTACTTTTTTAAAGACCTCTCTAGAGAGCATCCTTAATCACCTCCAGTTTCCCTTTTCAGTGTTTAATACCTTTGCTGTCAGGAAATTCTTCCTCATATTTAACCCAATTTTCCCTTGCCACAGTTCAATCCCATTTCTCTTGTTGTCCTTGGCGGTGACAGAATAGCAGGTCATTATCTTGTTGGTAATATCCTTAATGTCCTTGAAGGGCATCAGGAAGTTTCTTCTAAGCATACACAATCCCCAGTGAAATGAAACATGTTCCTTTTCTCTCTTCCCCACCCCTCTTCTCAAGGGTCCTATTTGGAAATATAATCTTTGACATTTTGCACTTAAGTATCCGGTCTAAATATTCACACCAGGCCTGTCTTGAGACATCCATTGGTTCCATTCTTATTCCAAGAGCAAGATGTTTTGTCACTTCCCTTGCTATTGGTTCATTCAACTTGACTGCTCTTTGCTGCCCGCCCTCTAGGTGTGAGATGCCATTCTGGAGGCTGAAGGCCATGTGACAAAGAGTTCCTGTCTCTGACTTACACCTACAAAGAGGGACTGTGATGCTTCTCACCACTCATGGTCTCACCGTAGACTGACAATTCATGAACTGGGCCTGCTGGTTTCTCTTTTCCATGAAAACATGTTATTCCAATTCACATTTTGGTACATTTAGTACCTTTTCCTCAGAAAGATATGGTGTGTCAATAAAGGTGGCAGTATCAGGCTGTTAGTGTGCTCCTCCCGCTTGATTTAATTTCATGAATGCCACAAGGGAAGTTGGAACGTACAGACTTTGCTTCAGAAGTGATGGGTGAACGTGTGTGTGCGTGTGTGTGTGTGTGTGTGTGTGTGTGTGTGTGTGTGTTTCCCATGGGATTTCTGTACCGTCCTCACAAGGGAGTGTGATTGATCTTTTATCTCCTCAGCACTTCTCAGAAATGTGGAACATGTTTTAAGCAAACTTAATGACCGTTGGTTGGTTGTCAAATGAGTTGTTGGGAAATTTACTTTATTTTCTTGTTGTTGGTTTCTGTCTCTTTATTCCTTTCACCTAAACACAAAAGCAGCTCAGAGCTTTTGCCTGGCTGCCAGTGTGGGCAGCCCTCCTACCTTGGCTGCCAAGCTTTTAGCAGATGAAATAAAAATCTATTTATAACTGGTCTCCGATGGGTTTCCTCCCTACCTGTGGTAGTGCTCCATCAGCAGGTGTACTGAACAGATGGAGAAAGGTTTTAATTTTTTCAGTTCAATTAGATCAACTCTCCAGGTTCAGACCAGCACATTCCCTTTCTTACTCAGTTTCTTCCTCTTGGCATTAAAATTGTTGAGCATAGCAAAACACAAATTACGACCAGGAGATAAGATGCATATAGTGAGTGCCTGCCTTTAAAATAAATACTCTGGCAAAGGAACCACGTTTGACACCGGACAGTGTATCAGTTTTAACCCTTCTCTCCCTAGCACCTAATTTTAATGTTATTTCAATTAATACTTGGAGTATGAAAATGCTGAAGTGTATACATGCTTTCTTTTTCCTTATGACGTGCTTTTAGTGTTGAATTTACACATTTCGAAAATCCATCATGCTGTTTTTGAAGAACAGTTTGTCTCTGATGGTAGTTGGGTAAATATTGCGAAGAATTGAAATGAGGAGCTGAAGTCATTAATTTCATGACGTTCACTTGGCATCTTTTTTCCCTGATGGTTGAATTGTCCAGGATAGTGATGTAATGGTAGCATGCAGTCCAAAACCAGTTTGAACCTGACCCTACCTAGCTCTGGATTTTACCATCACCAGCCAGTGTAAAATAGGTTGCCATCATTTCGGACTTCGAAATACTTCTGGGAACATTCTGCTTATCATATTTGCCCTTAGTAGGTTCTATCATCTCTTATTCACAAGATCTTAGATTGTAGTTAATCCCTGGACCTCAGATGTGAGGCCAGGGTTGACTACCTCACTGAATGATTCATGCACTCAGCAGACATTTATTAAGCTCCTGCCCAGTGTTATGACATTGCTGTCACTGAGGCCCATATTTAGGCCATGCTCTATTTCCTCTAGCACCATCAAAATTATTTAGTTAATATCTATTTGTAGCTGGGTTTGAAACAAGCAAGATTTGGCCTATTCCAGTGTATTTTTTATTTAGATATTAATAGAAACAGGCTCCCCCTCACCCCAACCTTTTATTTTGTTCAATTCTTAATTGTTTTTGGATGATTTTTTTTTCATGGATGTGGACTGCCCAGATTTATGGCTTGCTCTCTATCCTCTTTTCCCATCTTCTTAAGCCCACTGAGACTCATATCAGGGGTTTCTGGAGCCAAGAGAAATTCAAATAAGTCACTGCTGGCTAGAAATAGGGTGAACAGTTTAGTTAAGAGAGACAGTGTGAATGAGAACCACCACCATTTACCCATGTCATTCTCTGATGAGTGTATTTGAAGGTTCTCTTTAGTGGTTTGCTGTACTTTTTAAAGTGGCTCTCATATTTGGACAATAACTTAAATATTATCCAGCAAAATCACTCCTCTGATCCTTCTGTCTCCTTTGCAGAATCTGTGTTAAGTGACTGCCTTGGTTTTCACAATAGAGATCTCGCTTTCTCCAAGGCTGGCTGACCCGTGCTATCTTTGGTAGGTGATTCTATTGAGCTGTGATGCTGTGATCTTTCTTCCTATTACTTTCATGTGCTGATCCTCCTTGTATCTTTTGGGGTCACACAGAACAAAATCTAATTCCGATATGTGGCAGCCTTTCACATATCTGAAAAAATCCCTTCTGTATTCAACCATTTATATATGACATGATTTAGTTGCGTGGCTTTCCTCTAACCCTCTCCAATTTAGCGACTTCTTTATTATGGAGTGGTGTGCAGAACTGGGAGCAACGCTTTATCTAGGTGCAGTGTGATAGGTGCTGGGAAAAGCCAGATCATCGCTGTCCCAGTCCGAGGTCAAGCAAGGCTGAAATTTTTTTATTTGCCTGATTTGACTAAATAGAGCATCTTATTCCCCTAGTAGGACAACAGAGTTTCTCTCCTATCCAGGGACAGGAGGAATGTTTCTGGGCTGTGATGGATTCACTTTGATCATCTGGACCTGGCTTCTGTCATGCCTTGGTACCCACTACATGGCTGTGTGATCATGGTATGTGGGTGTGGTGAATGATGTTAAATGGGTGCTGAATGACAAATTTGGGGCCATCTGGAATGCTTCTGTGGCCTGTGAACATAAATCATCCCACCTCCCTCTGGCTCCTTCCCTCATTGCAATGCTACACCACTGTGTAGTTTTTTTCTCACAGGGCCACCTAATCTTGTCTCTTTTAAAATATTTTGTAAAAGCCAAAGCAATGGGATGCTAGGCTCTCAAAATATATAAAATAGATTCCCAGGTTAACCCTATCCATCTCTTCTCCTGTAGCAAGAAGAAACCTCATAGGGAGGGACTATCAGTCAGACAGGCTTCTTGGTAATTTTTTTTTTCCATAGCATTAACATATCATGCCTCATTTCCAAGGGGAAGGCAATATGACTGGGATGGAAGTATCTTAATGTGGGAATGATCAGTCTCTCCAGAGGTACCTGGCACAAGGTAGGCACTCAGTAAATGTTTGCTGAAGTAGTGAATGAGGCAGAAGCTTTTGTTCCACATCATGGCTACTATTGTTTCAAAAGGTATTATGCCATGAAAGTAGCAGAGTGTCCTTTAGCTTCCTAATGGGTCCTCACCTAGTTACCGCATTTGGGTGGCTCTAGAATAAAGGTCTCTCAAATCTCTATTAAATATGTCAAATCCTCAAGCTGTCTTAGATTAATACTATATCTCTCTCAAATAGTTGCCTCATGTAGATTCAGCCATACCTAGTTTACTTTAAATAGTACTCATATAACAGATAGGTTTTGAATATTTTCCATGTGCTAGGTGCTATGCTGAGAACTGGATACAGTGGAGAGCAAAAAATTCAGACCTTTGTCCTCAACACAGTGGGGAAAAAATCCAAATATATATTACATAGGGGTATGTGTGTGTGTGTGTGTATGTATGTGTAATATATCACCACAAATTGTAAAGCACAAGTGCCAGGAGCTATGAGAACATATATATATATTTTAATTTTTACTTTTTTTATTTTAGAGAGAGAGAAAGAGAGTGAACGAGTGAGAGAGAGAGAGAGAGAGAGAGAGAGCGAGAGAGCACACCTGAGTGGGGGAGAGGGGCAGAGGGAGAGAGAGAGAATCCTAAGCAGGCTCCACAATCAACATGGAGCCCAACGGGGGGCTCTTTCCCACAGCCTTGGGATCATGACCTGAGCCAAAAACAAGAGTCAGGGAGCCTCAACCAACTGAGTCACCCAGGTGCCCCAGGGAAGATTGAGAACATATTTTTGAGCTACTACTATGTGCCAGGCATTTTGCTAAGTACTAGGATTAGATAGAGCAAGGATGTTAAAAAGGAAGAGAAATTTAATTAGGTAGAATCTATCATAAGGAAACTAAAAATGCAGGTGCAGAGAAATAGAAACAATTATGGCAAAATATGAGAAGTCGCATGAGAAGTATTATGAGAAAAGGGCTATCCAGTTACAGAGGTAGGAATGACCAATTCTGTGCTTCAGTGAACTTGACATTTGAATTGAATATTAAATGATGAGTAGAATTATATCAAGTATAGAAACCAGAAGGAGCTATTCCAGGTTCCAGGCAGGGAAAAGCAAAGTGAAGACAGTGCCAAAACTACATGGGATATCTGATGCCTGGCAAATAGTTGCGGGCGCTAGAACATACAGTGATGGGTGGAGTTCTAGAAGGTAAAGTGGGGAGGAGGTGGTGTACCTTGTTGTGGAAAGTTAGGATCCTTGCTATAGAGGAAAACCTCAGATGCACAACTCTCAGATGCAGAGGACATAACAATAAGAATGCTATGTCAAACTATGTAATTTGAAAATATTAGGTTAAATGGATGATTTTCTAAGAAAATAGAAATTACCAAAATTGCCTTTAAAATAGCTAGAAGAACATAAGTAGGTAGAGAATAATGAAAAGCATAGAGAAAGCTGTTAATAAATTAGGATCTAAAATGCCATTGGGATTATGTAGTTTTAAAAGCAAAGTATGTGAATAGAATGCCTAGGTTATGAAAATCTTCCAGAACACAGGGAAAGAAGGAACATGTTCTTATTCATGTTATTAGATCGGAATAGCCTGTTAAGGACAGTCAGGATAAAAGCCCAAATCTAAGATGTTAGGTGTTTCAAAAAGAGAACTTCTTTTAGTTTCTCAGTGGAGCCAGCACTGTGCTCTGTGTACTATGTCCTTTGAACACACCATCTCATTTAAGCCTCACACAACCCTCAGTGACTGCATATTCTGTGATTAGTGGGGAAAACGGAGGCTTTAGTGAAGACTGGCTGGGCTCAGTTCATCTGAGCATACAGACTATTATTCCTCGTGTTGTGTTTTTGTGGTGGTTCTTTTCTCTTGGTCAGATTTGCCAGCAATTCATCTACTTTATTATTCTTTTCAAAGACTCAGTCCTTAGGTTTATTTATTAATCCTAATAGATTTTTTCTTCTTTATTTGCATTTTGTTTGTTCTCTAATTCATTAGTCAGTTTTGACACCTAAGTCTCAGGTTTTATCAACATTCCTAGACTGCCTACTTATTTTAAAAGAATAATTTGCCACTGTCAGTTACAGTGTACTCCAGAAACACAAGGATAGTTCAATATTAGGAAAGCTAGTATTGTAATGAATTGTATTCATTTGTTAGAGAGAAAATGCTGTATGATCATCCTGATAGTTACTCAAGACCATTTGATTTAATCTAACATCTACTTTTTCTTAAAAATAAAGAAACAAAAGCTCTTTGTAAGTGAGATATAGAAAGTGACTTTTGGGGCGCCTGGGTGGCTTAAGTCAGTTAAGCATCTGACTTCGGCTCAGGTCATGATCTCATGGTTCATGACTTTGAGCCCCATGTCAGGCTCTGTGCTGACAGCTCAGAGCCTGGAGCTGCTTTGGATTCTGTGTCTTCCTCGCTTTCTGCCCCTCCCCCATTCTCTCTCTCTCTCTCCTTCTCTCTCTCAAAATTAAACATTAAAAAAAAGTTTATGAAAAGTGACTTTCTTCGCACAATAGAGTATCTATGAAAAGTCATTAGCAATGTCATTTCCTTGAAAAAAAAAACATTCTTACTAAAGTCATAACCAGATAAAATGCCTGGTGTCTTCATAGTTATTCAACCTTGTTTTAGAAATTTTAGCTAATGCCATAAACAATATAAAGAAATAAATACAAATATTGGAAAGGAAGCAAAACCTTTCTTTTCAGTTATAACTACCTGGAAAGTTTCTGAAAAGATACTTATTGAGTGTCTATCATGTGCTAATAAGGTCTCTCTCTTGCAAAACTTACAGTGTGTTGGGGAAGACATTGAATTAAATGCAATTCCAATTGCATTAAATTAATTAAATGTAATTAATTAAATTATAAAAATAATATTACATTCAAATTATTATATAATTAATTAAATTCCAATGAAATGCAATTCTAATATAGTGTTATAAATTCCATGGTGGAGAAACCAAAATGCTATGAGAACTATCGTGTAGTTGGGGCTATCCTAACTGAAGGATTGGGAAAATTTTTCTGTTCTTCAAACTTGACAAGTTCATTACTGCTTTTCACTGGTGGCATGCCCTCTGTCTGGAAGCTCTGTCCTTGAACTTTTATGGCTGGCTGGCTTCTTGGAATCACCCAGGTTTCAGCTCATGAGTTTCTAAAGCAGCCCCTCACCTCTACCAGTCACTCCTTCACATCACTCTGTTTTTTCAAATTTTATTCACAACAAGGTCACTCTCTGTAGTGGTCTCATCTATTTGTTACTTGTTTATTGTCTCTCTCTACTCCCATCACTTAGAATGTAGGAACAGCCCAAGAGGGTAGGAACCTTGTTGGTCTTGCTCACTGTTGTATCCTGAGTGGAGAACTGTGTGTTCACCTAGTAGGTGCTCACTAAATATGTGCTAGATGAATGTGCTGGAAGACAGGAGGTGGAGATAGAGAGGACAGTTGGCAAAGAGGTCAGAGCCTGGGCCGGGTTGGACTGAATGTTTATACCCCCCCCCCCCCACCAAATTCATATGTGGAAGCCAAATCCCCAGTGTGATCGTATTAGAAGGTAGGGCCTTTGGGAGGTTATTAGGTCATGAGAGTAGTTACCCTTATGAATGGGATTAGTACCCTTATAATAAGAGACGTGAGAGAGCTTGCTTCCCCTTTCCATACTCTCCACCATGTGAGGATACAACAGAAAGATAACTATCAGAAAACTGGGGTAGACTCACCAGACACCAGATCAACCAGCACCTTGATCTTGGACTTCCTAGCCTCCAGAACTGTGAGAAATGAATGTTTGTTGTTTAAGCCACCCAGTATGCGGTATATTTGTTAGAGCAAATTATATTATTATAATAATGTAATTTGTTATATTAGCCTTGACTAATAACACAGAACGTATGGCATTCATGAGGACAGGTTTTTTTTGTTAACAGCTCTGTTAAGATATAATTGACACATAATATTGTATAAGTTTAAGGTATACGAAGTGATGATTTGATACATGTTAGTTGACACATATAAGGCTAGTTAACACATTCATCATCTCACACAGTTCGTGTGTGTGTGTGTGTGTGTGTGTTTGTTTGTGGTGAGAACTTTTGAGTTTTGTCTTAGCAACTTTCAAATATACAACACAGTATTGTAAACTATAGTCATCATGCTGTACATTACATCCCCAGAACTTACTCATTTTTAGAACTGGAAATTTGTACCCTCTGATCTGCCCTCTCAACCATTTCTCCCACCCTGCAACTACTACTTTGCACTTTGTTGCTGTGAGGACTTTTTTTTTTTTTTTTTTAGAATCTCCATGGAAGTGAGATCATACATACTTTGTCTCTCTCTGACTTATTTTACTTGGCATAATGCCCTTAAGGTCCGTTTATATTGTTTTAAGTAGCAGATTTTTTTTTAAATGGCTGAATAATATTTTGTTGTGAGATAGATATATAACATTTTCCATCCATAGATGGACACTTAAGTTGTTTCCATATCTTGGCTATTGTAAATAATATTACAGTTAACATGGAGGTACAGATACCTCTTTGAGATAGTAATTTCCTTTCTTTCAGATATAGACCCAGAAGTGGAATTGCTGCATCTTACAGTAGTCCTATTTTTATTTATTTTTTTGGGGAGCCTTCATATTGTTTTCCATAGTCACTGTACCAATTACATTCCCACCCACAGTGTGTTAGGGTTTCCCTTTCTTCACGTCCTCATCAATACTTGTTATAGCTTGTCTTTTTGATGACAGCCATTCAAACAGGTGCCCGGTGATACCTCATTGTGGTTTTCATTTTCATTTCCCTGATAATAGTGATGTTGAGCACCTTTTCATATACCTGTTGGCCATTTGTATATCTTCTTTGGAAAGATGTCATTGGCTGTTTTTTATCGAGTTATTCATTCACTCATTTATTCATTCATGCTTGCTATTGTATGAGTTCTTTATATATTTTGGATATTAACACCTTATCACATATGTAGTTTGCATATATTTTCTCCCAGTCCATAGGTGGGCTTTTCATTTTGTCGATGGTCTCCTTTGCTGTGTAAAAGCTTTTTAGTTTGATGTGGTCCCACTGGTTTATTTTTCCTTCTGTTGTTTCTGCTTTTGGTGTCATATCCAGAAAATCATTGCCAAGACCAATGTCAAAGAGCTTTTTCTTTGTGTTTTCCTCTAGGATTTTTATGGTTTCAGGTCTTACATTTAGTCTTTAGTCCATTTCAAGTTAATTTTTGTGAGTAGTATAAGGTAGGGTCCAGTTTCATTCTTTTGAGTGTGTTGTTTAGTGCCATGTGTTTGTGAGTTTTCCAGCTTTCCTCTTCTACTGATTTTTAGTTTCATACCATTGTGGTCAGAAAAAGATACTTAATGTAATTTTTTTTTGTCTTCTTGAAAATGTTGAGACTTGTTTTGGGAGCTAACATATGATCTACCCTAGAAAATGTTCCTTGTACGTTTGAGAAGAATGTGTATTCTGCTATTATTGGGTGGAATGTTCTGTAAGTGTCTGTTAAGGTACATTTGGTCTATAGTGTTGTTCAAATCTGCAGTTTCCTTATTGATTCTCTGTCTGGATGATTTATCCATTGTTGAGAGTGGGGTATTAAAGCCCCCAACTCTTGTATTGCTGTTTATTTCTCCTTTTACTTCTGTTAGTATTTGCTTTTTATAATTAGGTGCTCTAATGTTGTGTGTATAAATATTTATAATTGTTTATTTTCTTGATGGGTTGACCCCTTTATATTATAATATAATATAGCAACCGATTTTAATCTTATAACAAGTTAACTCTAATGGTCTACAGAAATGTTATACTTTTACTTCTTCCCCACCCCCTACCTCCCAGATTTTAGGTTATCGATGTTACCATTTACATCTCTTTTATATTGTGTATCCAATGACAAATTATTGTAGTTGTGGTTATTTTTAATATGCTTGGCTTTTAATTTTTACCTAGAGCTGTAAGTGAATTACATACCAGCATTATAATATTAGGGAATCTGACTTTGACTATGTATTTACCTTTACCAGTAAATTATACACATTCCTATGTTTTCAAGATATTAATTAGCATATTTTATTTCCATACAAAGAATGCTGTTTAACATTTCCTGAAAGGCAGATCTGGTAGTGATGAACTCTCTTAGCTTTTGTTGGTTTGGGCAAGTATCTCTCTTTCATTTCTGAGAGACTGCTTTGGGGGATAGTATTTTTCATTGATAGTTTTTTTTCTTTCAATATTTTGAATATATCATTCTACTTTCTTCTGGCCTGCAAAGTTTGTATTGAGAAATCTGCTTATAGTCCAATCGGGGTTCCCTTGACTACGACAAGTCACTTTTTCTTGCTGCTTTCAAAATTCTCTGTTTTCGACTTTTGTCAATTTAATTATGTGTCTAATTGTATAGTCCTTTGTGGTTCAATAAATTTGGAATCCTTTGGGCTGCATGAACCTGGATCTCCATTTTGCTTCCCAAGTTTGGGAAGTTTTCAGCCATTATTGCTTTAAATAGCTGTTTTGTCCTTTCCCTTTTTTGCCTTTTGTTATAATGTGTATATTGTTTCTTTTGGTGGTATCTCCCAAGTCCTACGACTTTCTTCATTCTTTTTCATTCCTTTTTGTTTTTGCTTCTCTACTGGATCATTTCAAATGACCTATTTTCCAGTTCACTAATTATTATTCTACCTGGTCAAGTCTAATATTGAAGCTTTCCATTGAATTCTTTAGTTCAGTAATTGTATTCTTCAGCTCTAGAATTTCTTTTTTTCCCTTTTTTTATAGTGTATATTTCTTTGTTGGACTTCTCATTTTGTTCTTGTGTTATTTTCATAACTTCATTTAGTTGTCTGTGTTTTCTTGTAGTTTACCAAACTTATTTAAGAGGATTATTTTGTTTATTTATTTATTTAAGTTTTAAATTTTAATACCTGTGTAGTTAACATACAGTGTTACATTAGTTTCAGGTGTACAATAATAGTGACTCAACAATTCTATATATCACCCAGTGCTCATCGTGATAAGTGTACTCTTAATCCCCTTCACCTATTTCACCCATCCCCCTACCCACCTCCCCTCTGTCAAACATCAGTTTGTTCTCTATAGTCAAGAGTCTGTTGGAGCGCCTGGGTGGCTAAGCTAAGCGTCCAACTTTGGCTCAGGTCATGATCTCACGGTTTGTGGGTTCAAGCCTCGCAGCAGACTCTGTGTTGACAGCTCAGAGCCTGGAGCCTGCTTCAGATTCTGTGTTTCCCTCTCTCTCTGTCCCTTCCTCATGTGCACTCTCTCATTCTCTCTCTCAAAAATAAATAAACATTAAAAAAATTTTAAAAAGTAAAAGTATTCTATAAAAAAAAAGTCTGTTTCTTGGTTTCTCTCTCTCTCTTAAAAGGATTATTCTGAATTCTTTGAAAGACAGTTCACAGATCTCCATTTCTTTTGGGTCAGTCATTGGAGCTTTATTAGTTTCCTCTCTGGTGGTATCATGTTTATCTGATGCCTTGTGATCCTTGATCCCTTTCATTGGTATCTACATGTTTGAATAAGTAGTCTCCAATTTCAGACTTCACAGGTTTGCTTCAGCAGGGAAAAAGCCTTTATCCCTGCTCAGCTTGGGGTACTGAACAGGTCATCTGGTAATGTCCATAGCAGGTGGAGCCTGCTGTTTTGGTCTCTGCCTATGTTTTCAGGTTGGAGAGGTGATACTGGCTGGGCTATGCAGTTGGGTAGGCCTGTCAGCTTTCCTTCACACTCAGGCAGGGCCACTGGGTGGGCTTCCTGATTTGGCAGAGCTGCTGGCTGTTGTCAGGTGAGATAAGTAGATAACTAGTTGTACTCTGCAGTCACCTCTGGTTGAGCAAGGTCACAGACTTTGTTCCCTGGCAGAGTAGTGCCACTGGTTGAACTTTGTGATTGGGTAGATACCAGCTCAAGTGCAATGAATTGTGTGCCACCTGGAGGATTCATTCACTCATTCAACATTTGGGAGCACCTCTATGTGTCATGCGGGGAAACAAAATTAACCAGAGTCCAGCCTACAACTCCATCCTGTAGCAGAACGGAGCCTACAGCCCTACTCAACTGCTCAGCGTAGCCTATGGCCTCACCTAGGCAGGGAGTCCAGCCAGAGACCCTGCACAGTCTCGGATCATAGCCTGCAGCCCCACTCGATAAAGGAGCCTGGACAGTTTTCCTGTTTGTTGTGAAGCCCAGTCTCTAGACCCACCCAACTTTAGGATATAACTGAGGGCCCCTCCAATCAAAGAGCTCAGCCAGTGACCTTGCCGAACAGCAGAGCATGGCCAGCAACCTACCTGACCATCCCCAGCCTATAACCCACCCAACTTTGGGGCACAGTCTGCAACCCCACCTGATTGCAGAGAACAGTTTGGAGTCCCCCTCCAGTCAGAAAGCCCTTTTGTAGCTCTGCTTAAAGATGGAGTCCAGCCAGTGGCACTATCCAGTCATGTTGCACAGCCTAATACCCTGCTCAAGCAGAAGTGACTGCAGAACCCAACCTGGAGCACGTGAAGTGGTATCTCATTTCAAGTAAATGCATGTTGAAGCTGCGAACTTGGATTGATCCATGGTTGGGAATTTTTCTGGGAGGCTCCATGGAAAAAGAAAGTCCTTATGCTTGGGAATGATGGCAAATGGATGGTTGAATGAAGTGATGGGCCAGGGAATGAGTTAATGAAATTAAAGAAAGGACATATGAGAAGGAGCTATAAAACTCCACTAAGGGGCGTAAGTGAAACCTTAAATTAATGAAAGAATCAAAATTGTAAAGGTGTCAATTCTTTCAAAATCTCATATGCAAATGAAATAAATATAAATGCAGTAAAAATCCCAATGAAAAATTTTTGAAGGATTTACTAAAACAATTACAAAGTTCAAATGAAATAATAAATGCATGGGAACACCCAACGAAGATGAGTACGTATACATGAGATATTACACTATAAAGTTAGTAAACGATGTGGTTTTAGAAATGGAATAAGCCAATGGGTTGATGGAAAAGATGACCCAGGTTTACATAGGAATTTATTTTAAGATAAAGATGACATTGTAGCATCAGAGTTGAAAGCGTAGATAATTTCATAAATGGTGATATGGCAATTGACTAACTATATTAAGAAAGTGAAGTTATGTTCCTGTCTCACACTTTTTAGCAAAATTTTTTTTAAATTTTTGTTTATTTTTGAGAGAGAGACAGAGCATGAGTGGGGGAGGAACAGAGAGAGGGAGACACAGAATCTGAAGCAGGCTTCAGGCTCTGAGCTGTCAGCAGAGAGCCCAACGCGGGGCTCGAACCCACAAACCATGAGATCATGACCTGAGCCGAAGTCAGACGCTTAACGCTTAACCCAGGTGCCCCTCTAGCAAAATTGAGATGGATTAAATATTTATGAGGAAAAACATATTGATAGAACATTAGAAAAGAGACTTTGCAATCATATGGGGGTTAGATTTTGTGGGAGGGGAGGGAGATCAGAGATACAGAGAAAGTCATTTAAAGACACATGGGAAAGAAGGCCATGTGAAGACACACAAGGAAGACAGATCATGTGAAGACATAACACAGAGAAGACAGATCATGTGAAGACACCTAGAGAAAAGAGACCATATGAAGATGGAGGCAGAGATTGGAGTGATGCAGCTATAATAGAGGGATAGCAAGTATTACCAGGCCACCATAAGCTGGTATGCAGAAAAGGAATAATATTTCCTTAAAGCCTTCAGGGGGAGCATGACCCTACTGATATACCCTGATTTTGGACTTCTGGCCCCCAGAAGTGCAAGAGAATAAATTTCTGTGTTGAGGCCACCAATTTTGTGGTAATTTGTTATCACAGTCCTAGGAAATGCATGCAGTGACTAATCTAATTTGATTTGATAGAGGGAGTAGTCAGAAACAGTACTGAGTTTTCTAAAAAATTGATACTGTAACCTGTATTCGATTATTCAGTTCTTGGGAAGACAAGTTTCAATTTCATGGTTAGGGGAAGCCTCATAGATCTGCATGATGAATTTGAGGTATCTGGACTGGTCCCACGGGAACAGGAATTTTGTCTTAGTCATCACTGATTCCCCAGCATTTAGAACACTTAGAACAGAACATAGCCTACACCCAGTACCTCCTTAAAGAATGAATTAGTAAATAGAAAATATACAAAGATACAAACTGTGTCAGTTTTTCAAATGTTGGAGACTTTGGTTTTGAAAAAAAAAAAACAAACAAAAAACGAAACAAAATACCAGCATGGGACAGGACAGTAGGGCGAGAAGAGCTGCAATTCCCTAGGTCCTGGACATGTCTTTAGTCTATAACCCATGATGACTTAGAGGGAAATGAAGTGTCAGTTTATAGCTGGAGCCACTGCTGTGATTCAGTGCTGCTGAAAATAGTACCTTTGCTCTCCACTGTCCTGACACATGGCTTAAAGCTGTATGTCAAAAAGGAAAGAACCATCCTTACAACTATTGACATTAAAACCCCAGTTCGATCATCATGTTAATGCACCAAATAATAGTTCCTTAATTTCACAGATTGAGTAAAAATGTATTCATCTGGCAATCAGTTATTAGCAAACATACTTATTGTATGTTGAGCACTGTGTTAGGCTCTAGGGTACAGAGACCAAAGATGTATCTATAGGTTGTTGGGGGCAAGAGGGTAGACAGATACATAATTTTGATATAGTGTGATAACATGCCATTGTTATAAGCTTAGGATCCTGAAGGAGCCTGGAGCAAGGTCTGCTAAGGTGAAAGTAGGCATCTTAGAGTTTAAAACAAGATTAAGTTCTATTTGGGCTATATTTTGTATTAGCAAAATAGTTGGTTTATCTAATGAAATAATATGAGGATGCTGAATATTCACAGCTGCCCCAAATAATTCTGGCTGAATAATGCCTGAACTTGTATCTTGGAATTTCTTTGTCTTGTACATTCCAGGAGTTCTCTTTTAGAACTGGGATTGTTCTGTAGGACTTTATGAGGCTTCTAATTAGGCATCTCTACTTTTTGGGGATTGATTTCCCAAGTTGATCTTCAAGGGAAGAGCAATGACAAAGGGTGGAACAGAGCATAGATTAGTCTAGAGAGAGGTTAGAGAAGAGGGCTCTCTGAGACCAGAGAGAGCACTCACTGGGCATTTAAAGAGAAGGATTGCAAAGAAAGAGAGGAGAGAGTCCCTAGAAGGAGCACCAAAGATAGTCTAGAAAGTCCATAGCTTTCCCTTGGGCTGGGTCTGCACAGTGCTTTCACGCAGCATGCTGGCCTGCCACAATGTGCACAGAAAAGGGGACCATGGGCTATTCTGTCCTGAGTAACTGTGAACTCTTGGCTCTTCTCTTTGGGAATGGAGAAAGAGACTAGATTCCTGTAAATGTAAGTTTCTATATTCTGGGTATTAGAATGAATCTTAGTTGTTGGGACAATATCTTTTGTTAATCCAATGAAGTGTTTTATATATGGAGAATCAAAAATTTGATGGTGTGATGGGAGTACAGTCAATACATGTGCTTGCCCATTTACCGAGGCTCTTTGTTGATAGCTGTGAATGTTACTTGCTAGTATTAAAATATTTTAATTTTTGATAACTTGGACTCTCTTTGCTCTGATGAACCAGTTAGAAGTATTGTCAGAGAAAACCCAAATTTGCTGTCATTTTCAGTCCTGAATGAATCTCTGATTGCCACAATAAAGACAAATCCTGGGTCCCTGCTTTCTTGCTTGAATTCACACAAATGTAACATTCCATCTTGATCAGAAGATACCAAAGATTGAACATAAACAAAAACATATGAAGCACCTCATCACTCTGAGGAGATACTTAATTTTCATCAGTCAGGAAAGACACAGACACCAAATCAAAAGTGTTTACAGGATATTAGTAAGTTTTTGGTTATTTTATTTTCACTGGCTTTTAACTCTATCCCCCTGGGCTACTGTTGGTTGGCAGATCTTGAATATTAGCATTAGCTTTTCTTATTCCTCACTCCTGCTTTGTAGTAATGTCTTCACTTCATTGCCTATATAGCCTTGGTAGGTACACTTAGTCACAGGTATACATTCTTGATTATAGGAAAGACTTTATAATAATGGCTCTGTTATTCATTTATTCAGCAAACATCAACTGAGTATTAGCTACGTGCAGTGAACTATGGGAAATGCTAAGGGGAAACAAAGATATGTAAGTCACGGTTCCAACTATATGTAAAGGCCCTTGGGTGGCATAAATAATCATAGAACACCTGTCTTTACCTCAAGATGTTTATAACTTTACTGAGGAAATACTATAGGCCTAATCATCAGTTCTCTTTTCAAAGACCTCCAGTGGCTCTCCATTTTCCCTACGATAAAGTCCATATTCTTCAGCGGGGTGCTCAAATTTCTGTACAGTCTAACTCTAGACCGCCTTGATATCCTCATCTCCCACAGGTCTTCCCCATATACTGTGCTTGATGTTTTTTTTTTTTTTTCCCTTTTCCCAAATTCCATGTTCTTCCCTACCTTTGTGCTTTTAGTACTTTGTTTTCTTTGCTTAGACTGACCTCCCTTATTTTCACTGACTGGTAAACTTCTACCCATTCTTTGAAACCAGCTTCTGTGTTACCCTTTTTGTAGAACTTTTATCCAATCTCTTCCCTTCCCCCAGGGGCAGAGTTGGTCTCTGGGCTTGTGTTATAACAGCAGGGATGCAGGACCATTTTGGGGAGAAGTCATTGGTGCCTAGAGTATTGGGAGGCAACAGTCCTTGGCTTTTCTGGCTTAGCCCAAGCTGGTTTGGCCCTCTGTAGGAGGAAGTCAGTATTCATAAAGCTGGGTTCTAGAGATCCTTAAAGAGAACTCCCCCTATTCCTGAGGCCTCTGGAATCCCCTGTAAATGTGAAGGACCTGGAGTGTGGCTTTTAGCTCTTGTACATCTGGGTTGGCTCTTGTTCTGCTTCCTTATATTTCATAGTTTGTATCTATACAAACACTGTCTGAGAGCATGATAGTGAATTACAGCTATTAACGCCATGGAAATGTGTTGTCCTGGTTAATATTTCTGGTATGTTTTAATATTGCTATGTAATTTGTCCATGAAATGCGTGTCTTCATAATAAAATATGAATGGGGGTCTGTTGAAGGGAATGGTTGTTGATGAACAAGATGATAACAGGACACTGTAGGAACCTGTTATTTAAGTCTTCATTGGGCCTCCTTCTTTATTATCTAGAGGAGGTAATGAAGACCATTTGGTTAAGGTGTTCTGTTGCAACCTCAGAGAACAGTGATTAAGTTCTACACTTGGGAGTGGTTTGCAGTGGACTAAATGATTGAAGTGTGGAGTTACTCTAGCATGAGAAAGCAATCGTGGCAAGGTATTTCTATATGTATTTGGTTCTCTGATAAGCACTCGGATACTGAGGTGATTAATACACAACTTTGTCCTTTTGGAGAGAAAAAAATTCAAAGAAATGTGTCACAAAAGTGTTGAGTGCTCTAATAGAGGCGTGTGCTTGATTCTTGGGGAGTACTAGGTTGTTAGTGGAGAACAGTGTTAGGGTAGGAGAAGAAGTGGGGTTGAGTAATTTTTAGAATTTGGGCGTGGAGTAGAGTACTGAGAGCAGTAGAGTCTTGGGATTATCTCTCTGCATAGTGGACAAAGGGACTGTCTTGGTCAGAGTCCTGGTAGAGGTACCCAAGAGGGATAATTGGAGGAAGTGAAATAAAGGCACTGCTTACAATGGTGGGCAGGGCTAAAAGAAACCAATGGGAGATTGGAGATTGGAGCACCCAGGAGCTAGCAACAACTTTACTGCTACTAAATCCAAAGGGGGGCAAGAGGAGGGGACATTATGAGAATGGAACTGTGGGTTTAGGAGAGAGGATCACCCCACAGCAATTGTGCCCTTCAGTAGAGGAACACAACCACTGCCAAATTCTGGCCTGAAAGGGAGATAGAGCCAGAGGAATACACTTCTAGACAGTCTCTCTCTTGTCCATTCTTCTGCCAGTGTCTCTCATTGGCCAAACCCAATCAGAAGCCTGAAATCAAGGGAGCCCTTAATGCATGGTCTGTACAGGACACAAATAGGGCAGAGAATAGTAGATAGTGGTTCTAAAAGAGGAAGCAGAATATCCAGCACAGGAACTGATTAGGCATAAGTGAACATAGTATTTAGGAACATTGAGGGTTCAGCCGAGGTTGGAAACAATGAATTTGTAATTGTACCAGATAGGAAGTAGGTAGACTTTACAATGTGCCAGCGAGAAGGCTTTCTCTGCTAATTGGAAGAGATGCTTTACTCTCTAAGACCTGTAACTTGCCAATCGGTGTATGGTTTATTAGCATTATGGAATGTGTACAAAGTGGGAAGTGACATCATGCATTAAGGACTTACCTCTTTCTGTATGGTTCAGTCATTCAAAAAATGCATCTACAACTTTTTGGGTATTATATATTTTAGCTAGTATTATCTCAATTGAATTCATTTCAATTCAATTTAAAACATTTACTGAAAATCTATAATTTCCTTGGAACTGTACTAGATATGCTTAGGATACTGAAGACACAGAACCTTTCTTCAGAGATACTATAGTAGAAAAGATGTTTATTAAAAAAATTGTATAATTAAAGGACAAAATAGGACAGTAGAAGCTTTCTTGACTGATTTTCACCTAATAGACTCACTGCACTAATTGATAAGCCTTATTCTCTCTTTAACTATTGTAGCTGATGTGTTGCTAGATGGATTGTTTTCAGCTAGTAGGTTGTATCTCTGTATATCTGCACACGTCTGTGATTTGTATGCTTTACCAAGAGTGTGTTGTGTTTGTTCCCAAATATTTTTATGTCAGTTGGACTTGTTACTAAGTTTACACAATTTAATTATATATACAGTATTAGGCAAACCAATGAAATGGAAGTGCAAAAAATAAGATGTTGTTTGCATTAAAATCAGGTCAAACATTTTGGAAAAACTTAAAAAAATTAGTCACTTAAAAAATGTCATTAAAGGGGCGCCTGGGTGGATCAGTTGGTCAGGTGTTCAACTTCTGCTCAGGTCATGATCTCATGGTTCCTGAGTTAGAGCCCTGCGTCAGGCTCTCTGTTGTCAGCATAGAGCCCACTTCAGATCCTCTGTCCCCCTCTCTCACTTCCTCTATCCTGCTCATGGTCTTTCTCTCTCTTAAATGTTTAAATAAACATTTTTTAAAAAAAAATACAATTGAAATAAGTGTAGATAAGACAGTCCCTTATCCTTTGAACCTGGCAGTAAGGATGATCTTGATACAGATAATTTTGTTGATAGTGGACAAGATTAAGACAGTGTTATCTTGATGGTTTCTAGATTTTTCTGTGAGGTACGAGTGGACAGTGAAATGAGGAGGGAGGTGCTTGAGGAGGGTGAAGAAGGGTTGAAATAGATAATGTGGAGAGTAGAGAGGGAGCTCACTGGAGGCGTATAGAAGGACTTCTGGGTGGGACTGATGGCACGCCTGAGGCTGGAGACCATGACTTTGTCATGCACCAACCGAAATGACTATGTGACTTCCTCTTCCTCTAGCTGTGGGATTTTGTGGGGCAGTTATGGCAGAAGTTTCAAGGAGAGTTGGAGGTTGGGACAAAAAGAGCGATTTAAGCCTTTTGTTTGGAATCACCATATTCTAGTAATTTGCCCAAATGATGAACATAAAGGAAAAGCAGACAGGTATTTGCTGTACATTTTCTAGGCTTTTTAAAAAACATAGAGTTGTTCCCTTGGCCACATACATGTGAATCTGCAATAAAGGTGATATTGTAGATACCAAGGCATGGCCCACAAGTGTTACTATGGCATTGTTGTAAACAAACAAGTTAAGAACAAGGTTATTGCCAAGAATGTTAATAGAGAGAGAGACAGCATGTGTGCCAGAGCGAGAGACAGACTATTAAACACTCTTAAGAGCCAAGATAGCTTCCTGAAATGCATGAAAAAAAATTAGAAAAAGAAGGAAGCCAAAGGGAAAGGTGCCTGGGTTCAATATTCGTACTGCTTCATCATCAGGGGCACCAGGAATTTCAAATATCACACATTTTCCAACTTTGCCATATTTTTCACACTCCTCCTTGGTTTCAGCTTCCAAGTCTTCATCTACCTCTCCTGCACCAACCATGTTCCGTAGGAGGACCACTTTGGTAGGACACTTAAGTATTTCAGTTAATGGATTGGAATCCGACTTCTTGGATGCGTCTTTCTCTGTGGCGTCGCCCACAATGATCTTGCCTCCTCGCTTGCTTGTCTTCTCCACCGACAGTGCCGTGCTCAGCCCTTGCTCATGCTTGCCAAGACCCTGGCCTTCCCGGAAGCCGTACTTCTGCATGATTTTATGGGCTACAGGTCCGGTCGGAGATCTGGGCCGGTCTTGTTCCTCGTACACCGGGGGAGGGATAGCAGCTTTGGAAGCCTGGGAGCGAGGCCTTGAGTCCTCTTCATAAGGGAAATCTCGGGGCACCTGCCTCCTTTGCCTGGAGAAGCATGGTGTGTGTTACCAGTGGAAAAGAACTTGAGCTGCTGGAGCTTATTCCTTATGAATACATGGTGTGATACATATAGAAGAAAAACATACATCCAGACTGTTACAAGAAAAAACGTGACTTAAGTGGTAAATTATTATGTATAGTCTTATTAGGAATGTTAGTGGGTCCAGAGAACATAGTGGCACCAAGGGGATGGAAGTCTTGATGAAGTTAGAGAGTAGGTGTGATGAGAGAGAGGGAAAGTTCTGTGAGGCTGCAGTCAGAGAATGATTCATTGGCATTTGGGATTGCAGGGACGGGGATTGCTGGCTTAGCTGTGGCTGCAGAAGATTTGTGTGGTATAAGTGGTGGCGAAGGTCAATGGAACTGAAGACATCTATGAACTTAGAGGCAAGGGGATTCTGATGCCTTCTTTGGGGACATTGAGACCACCCTCAAATAATACCAGGATTTGGGATAGAGAAGTGGGTGGGGAGACAATTGGTAAAAACATGGAAAAAGTGGGAGCACTTCTAAGGAGGGCAGTAGGTAAAGTGCATGAGCCTTAAAGGTTTTTCACTAAGGAAGGCAATGATGGTTCCCCCACTTCTGATTTCTGTTTTCTTTAAAAAAATTTTTTTTAATTGAAGCATAGTTGACACACAATGTTACATTAGTTTCAGGTATACAACACAGTGATTCAACAACTCTATAGGTTCTACTGTGCTCACCACAAGTGTAGCCACCATCTGTCACCATACAACACTATTACAATACCACTGACTATATTCCCTCTGCTATATCTTTCATCCCCATGACTTATTTATTTCGTAACTGGGAACCTATACCTCCCACTCCCTTTCACCCATTTTGCCCATTCCTCTCCTGCTTTGGTAGGCACCAGTTTGGTTCCCTGTATTTATGGATCTGTTTCTTCCTCTTCTTCTTTTTTCTTTTGTTTGCCTATTCCTTTTTAAATTGTTTTTTTAAAAAATGTTATTTATTTTTGAGAGAGAGCACAAGTGGGAGAGGGCAGAGGTGGGGGCAGAGAGAGAGAGAGGGACAGAGTATTGGAAGCAGGCTCTGTGCTGTCAGCAGAGAGCCTGATGCAGGGCTCTAACTCATGAACTGTGAGATCGTGACCTGAGTGGAAGTTGGATGTTTAACTGACTGAGCCATGCAGGTGCCCCCCCATTCCTTTTTATTTTTTTTAAAGATTCCACATATAAGTGGAATCATATGGTATTTATCCAAAGAAAATGAAAACACAAATTCAGAAAGATATATCCACTTTTCTGTTTATTGCAGCATTATTTACAATAGCCAAGAAGCAACCCCAATGTCCATCACTAGATGAATGGGTAAGGAAATGTATGTGTGTGTGTGTGTGTGTGTGTGTGTGTGTGTGTGTGATGGAATATTACTTAGCCATAAAAAAGAATGCAATCTTGCCATTTATGACATGTATGGACCTAGAGAGTATTATGCTAAGTCAGACAGAGAAAGACAAATACCCCTTTCTGATTTCTTTGTGACAAACATCTTTTCTTTAAGCACAAAATGTATGCTTTTAGTTGGGTAAGGTATCTGCTCCCATTTAAGGGAACACCTGCCTGCTATACTTGTGAATCTTAGGGAAAATCCAAAAGTGACTTCGGTGCCAAAATTGGAACTAATACTTATTTTTTGCTTCTCTGATTCTACTTTGGTACTAAATAAGTTTTCCTTTATGAAACATCAGTTAAATAGAACAGAATGTATGGTTAAATAATTAAAATTATTTTCATCATTACAATTATAATATGCCTTGCCATTTCAAATACCAAGTAGATGCTTATCTTTCATGAAATTTTGCAAGAAATATATTACTCAAGGGTGCAGAGATGATTTTTTCAGTTGAGTTAAACATTTTTATGGATTAGATATGAATTCAGTAAAATAATTGAATTGAATTGGATGACATGAATAATTCATGACATGTAATTTCACATCAATCCTAGCATAAAAATAAAGCTATTGGTTTATGTGCTGGGAAAGTATATTTTATTATTTAGAAAGGTAGTGAATGTTTATTATTTTGGAAGATAATTAACTTTATGATTAAGTTGAGTGCCGGAGTCCAGCTCCAGCAGGTCCAGGGTTCCCAGAAGGATGGACGGTGTCAGCGAGAGAGAGTAAGAGAGCCTTGAGTTTCTTTCTGATCACCAGGTGGGCATCTCTGCACTGACCTGAAAGCCAGCTTTATTTATGGTAAAAAAAAAAAAAAATGTATGGGGTACAAAACAGAAGTGGCCTTTGCTTTAGACAATGATTTCTGATGACAAATTTCTTTGGTATGTAAACATTTCCCAGAACATAGATTGGTAGAAGACTCATGCATAATCTTTATCAATAGTGATTGATGTAGGTGATTTAGATGCTTATCATATGGGGAAAGAAGGTATCTTCAGCATTCAAATACAAGGCAATGTTTTTAGCATAGCAAAAGCAAAAGTTAGTTCTTTGATAGCAGGGGTAAATAGCCTTTTTTCTTGAGGGGAAGTAAAACAGGTTTCTCAGGAAATGTAATATTTGCTCCTATTATCACAAAAGAAGAAATTCCTATAATAAGTTCCTTCACAAGGTGCAGTCAGCATATTTTAGGATAAGTGGACAAGTCACTCCCGATACCAGTCAACAAGGTGCCTTGGGGGTGGGTGATCAAGCAAAAATAGTTGAGTGGGGGTGGATATCAGTCACCATCTGACAGCAAGAGGCCTTGCAAACTTGCTTTACCTCACAAGGGGTTTTCTCAACTTTAGTGAGTTCAGAAATGGCTTCCAACAGTTGAGATACTAAATTGTAAGATTGAAAGAAAGTATAAAATCGAACTAGGAGGCTTTGATGCAAATCACCACTTCCATCTACTTGATAAACCACTTGTTGCTATGTCTTGGTCACTAGTGATTTTAGATGGTTTACCACAATAGTCTTCGAGATCTTGAGGATAAGTCCAGTAATTCTGCCAGAACATTCTAGAGCATGTGAAGGCTGCCAGGTGTTGCCTTTGAAGAGCAGAGGGAAGCTTTCTGGCTATGTCTATCCTCTGGGGCTGGGCTCTCAGGTCCTTGACTATATATGGGAAACTTCCTTGCTCCTTCATCCTATTTCCCTATGTGTGGGCCAGGTGCCCCTGTTTTCCTGGTTAAACTTTAAATCCTTGCTAGGAGAGAGCATACAGTTGGGACATTGGGCTTACTTCTGATATGGTTGTAGAACTGGCCTTTTCACACCTCTCATTTGATCTGAATCTAGGACTACTTGGGATGGCTTGTTAGATAGAAAACCTGACTCTGGGAGTTGTCATTCTTCTTAACATGGAAAGTCATTAGTTCACTGACATCACTCATTCATTCGAAAACGTTTACTGTGTGCTGACTCTGTGTATAGCTCAGGATCCTGGGACATTTGAGTGAGTAAAGGCTTGGGAAGTGTCTGACAGGGTTTGAAGCGTTGGTATGGTGGGGCTGAGGGCAAGGAGCAGGGAGGCCCAGATAAAAATTTTAATAGAAAAGTGAACCTGGAGAGTCAAAGACTTGGCTTAAGCCTTGTAGGGGGAGTAGGAGTTAGTTAAGCAGAAAGGGGTGAGAAGTGGGGACATTCCAGGAGTGGGAATAACCTATACTGTGGTACTAAGGTGAGAGGCAAGCAATCTAGAACTGCTGGCTGTTGCTGGAGGGAAGTAAAATGGTGGAAGATGAGGCTGGAGAACATTCGGGGCCAGGTTATAAAGGCCCTCAGCTACCAGGCTAACAAGCTTGAACTTGATTCTGAAGGCAAAGGGGGGAACTGTTGAGTGACACTGAATGATACGTACATTCTGTGGGCTTCAAAGTCATATGAATGTCTCTAATGAAAGGTCTTTATCCTAAACATTTTTGGTTGTTCAAAATATCAGTTTTTCCACAAAGGTATTATATAATAGATCATGCAGTATCTTAACCTCTGCCATCATTTAATGAGGACAAGAAGTTCATTCACAGAAATAGATACCAATACGTGTTACTACTTAACAGCAATGTTTTAACCTCCATTAGGCTACTAGAGCCTTTTAGCCATTTTATAGTAAGACAACCATATTTCTTTTCAAAAGTCCTTTGCCACAGCTTTTATGATTTGAGATTAATCAAAGGCACCAAGGGTCAGGTTTTTTATAGACCTTAGCCAGATTTTGGAGGAAAGCTTCATATTCATCCATCTTTAAATGGAAAGAAAGGAAATCCTGGAAATCATGCTACTTTTATTCTCGGAAGATTATCTCTTGGGTAGGAATCTAAGGTTTCTCAATTAAAAAATTAATAAATACTGCCTGATGAGTGGAATTGCATCTCAGGGCAAAGTTGTTGAAGCCAGATAAAATGGAGGGAGATGACAGACAAAATGGACTCCATTGCACATGTTTTAGTTAATGTTTCTTTGTGAAATAACTATATATATGTGTGTGTGTGTATATATATGTGTATATATATATATTTGAAGTTTTTATTTTAGTTCTAGTTAGTTAACATACAGTGTTATGTTATGTACAATATACAATATAGTTATTCAACATTTCAACATTTCTGTTCAATGTTCAATATTCAACATATTCAACATTTCTGTATATCACATGGTGCTCATCACAAGTGCGCTTCTTAATCCCCCTCACCTCTTTAACCCATCCCTCCCACCCTCTTCCCTGTGATAACCATTAGTTTGTTTTCTCTATAATTAAGAGTCTATTTCTTGATTTGTCTCTTTCTCTCTCTTTTCCCCTTTTGGTCATTTGTTTTGTTTCTTAAATTCCACATATGAGTGAAATCATATGGTATTTTTCTTTTTTTTTTTAATGTATGTTTATTTTTGAGAGAGAGAGACAGAGCATGAGCATGAGCAGGGGAAGGGCAGATAGAGAAGGAGACACAGAATCCAAAACGGGCTCCAGGCTCTGAGCTGTCAGCATGGAGCTCGATGCAGGTCTCGAACTCATGAACCATGAGATCATGACCTGAGTGAGCTGAAGTCAGACGCTTAAGTCATTCTTTGACTGACTGATTTTGCTTAGTATTATACTTTCTACCTCCATCCATGTCGTTGTAAATGGCAAGGTATCATTCTTTTTGATGGCTGAATAATATCCCATTGTATATATACATACCACCTCTTTATACATTCATCAGTCAGTGGACACTTGGGTTGTTTCCGTATCTTGGCTGTTGTAAATAATGTTGCTGTTAAACATAGGGGTGCATGTATCCTTTTGTATTAGTGTTTTCATACTCTTTGGATAAATACCCAGTAGCTGTGTTTACTGGATCTTGGGGGTAGTTCTATTTTTAATTTTTTGAGGAGCCACCATACTGTTTTCCACAGTGGCTACACCAGTTTGCATTCCTACCAACAGTGCATAAGTGTCCCTTTTTCTCCACATTCTTGCCAATACCTGTCATTTCTTGTTTTGTTGCTTTTAGCCATTCTGACAGGTGTGAAGTGTTAGCTCATTGTAGTTTTAATTTGCATTTCCCTGATGGTTTAAGTGATGATGAATGTCTTTTCATGTGTCTGTTGGCTATCTGTATGTATTCTTTGGAGAAATGTCTGTTCATGTCTTCTGCCCATTTTTAAATTGGGTTATTTGGTTTTCTTCTTCAATATTACTTTGGCTATTCGGGGTTTTTT
>CM053567.1:47789585-47820517 GCA_028646485.1 Cryptoprocta ferox
CCTTGACCTCAACCGCAGCAATTTCCTACGTGACACATCCCCAAAGGCAAGGGAATCAAGAACCAAAATGAACTATTGAGACCTCATCAAGATAAAAAGCTTCTGCACTGCAAAGGAAACAATCAACAAAACTAATAGGCAACCGACGGAATGAGAAAAGATTGTTGCAAATGACATATTGGATAAAGGGCAAGTATCCAAAATCTACAAGGAACTCACCAAACTCCACACCCAAAAAACGAATAATCCAGTGAAGAAATGGGCAGAAGACATGAATAGACACTTCTCCAAAGAAGACATCCAGTTGGCTAACAGACACATGAAATGATGCTCCGCATCACTCATTATCAGGGAAATACAAATCAAAACCACACTGAGATACCACCTTATGCCAGTCATAGTGGCTAAAATGAACAAATCAGGAGATTATAGACGCTGGCGAGGATGTGGAGAAACGGACACCCTCCTACGCTGTTGGTGGGAATGTAAACTGGTACAGCCGCTCTGGAAGACAGTGTGGAGGGTCCTCAAAAAACTATCAGTAGAACTCCCCTATGACCCAGCAATAGCACTGCTGGGGATTTACCCAAGGGATACAGAAGTGCTGATGCATAGGGGCACATGTACCCCAATGTTCATAGCAGCACTTTCAACAATAGCCAAATCATGGAAAGAGCCTAAATGTCCATCAACTGATGAATGGATCAAGAAGATGTGGTTTATCTATACAATGGATAAACTGGAATACTACCTGGCCATGAGAAAGAATGAAATCTGGCCATTCGTAGCAAAGTGGATGGACCTCGAGGGTGTCATGCTAAGCGAAATAAGTCAGGCGGGGAAGGACAGATACCATATGTTTTCACTCATAGGTCTAACAGGAGAAACCTAACAGAGGACCATGGGGAGGGGAAGGGGGGAAGAGAGTTAGGGAGAGGGAGGGAGACAAATCATGAGAGACTCTTGAATACTGAAAACAAACTGAGGGCTGAAGGGGGAGGGGGAAAGGGGAAGAGGGGTGATGGTTTTGGTGGAGGTCACTTGTGGGGAAGAGCACTGGGTGTTATATGGAAACCAACTTGACAATAAACTATAAAAAAATAAATAAATTGGGTTATTTGGTTTTTTGGGTTGTATCAGTTCTTGGATACATATTTTGAATACTTTTTACTGGATATGGCATTTGCAAATATCTTCTCCCATTCAGTAGGTTGTCTTTTAGTTTTTTGCGTTGTTTACTGTACAGAAGCTTTTCATTTTGATGTAGCCCAGTAGTTTATTTTTGCTCTTGTTTCCCTTGGCTCAGGTGACATATCTAGAAAAAAGTTGCTACAGCCAATGTCAAAGAGGTTACTGTCTGTGTTCTCTTCTAGGATTTTTATAATTTCAGGTCTCACATTTAGGTTTTTAGTCCATTTTGAATTAATTTTTGTTTGGTTTCTTTCTTTTGCATGTTGCTGTCCATTTTTCCCAACACTATTTTTTTTAATGTTTATTTGTTTTTGTGAGAGAGAGAGAGAGAGAGAGAGAGAGAGAGACAGACAGACAGACAGAATCCAAACAGGCTCTAGGCTCTGAGTTGTCAGCACAGAGCCTGATGTGGGGCTGGAACTCACAAGTCATGACATCATCACCTGGGCAAAGTCGGAGGCTTAACTGGCTGAGCCACCCAGGCACCCCGTTCCCAACACCATTGTTGAAGAGACTATCCTTTTCCTATTTTTTTTTAGTGTCTATTTATTTTTGAGAGGAGAGGGGTAGGGGCAGAGAAAGGGAAACACAGAATCCAAAGCAGGCTCCAGGCTCTGAGCTGTCATCACAGAGCCCAACATGGGGCTTGAACCCAAGAGCCGTGAGATCATGACCTGAACCAAAGTCAGACTCCTAACTGACTGAGCCACAGGTGCCCCTGTCCTTTCCCTATTGGATGTTCTTTCCTGCTTTGTTGAAGATTAATTGACCATATAAATAACTGTATTGTTTTTGTTAAACGATGAATGCTTAGTGTGAATCAAAGTAAAAATCACTGCGGCACCTGGGTGGCTCAGTTGGTTTAGTGTCTGACTCTTGATTTCAGCTCAGGTCTTGATCTCAGGGTCATGGGATTGGGTCCTGCATCTGCTGTCAGCACAGAGCGTGCTTGGAATTCTCTCTCTCTGCCCCTCCCCTACTCATATGTATATGTGTGTTCACTCTTTCTCAAAATAATAAATAAACATTAAAAAAAAAGTAAAGATCACTGAAAAACCTCATCCCCTAAGGATAACAACAAATGATATTTTGGTGAACATAACTTCCAGACATTTTCTAGAACTTAGAGCCTTATGTTTTTAGTTACCTTCGGTTTATAAATTCTGGAGTGCTCTGTCCCTTCTGTAGGATATCTATTGTGATTGTCTAGATTTTTTTTTTTTTTTTTACTTCTCAAGTCTCTTAAATTAGGGATTATGTTCACTTTTGCTTGTTTTCAATTTTGTTTTTTCTCTTTACAGTGCTTGGCTGTTTTGTAAATGAATAAGATATGTATAGGGTATGATGAGGAGAAGGAGAAAGTGAGTCATTTGTAGTTATCCATGATTTGGATAACCTACTTTTTTTATTGTGGTAAAGTATACATAATGTAAAATTACCATTTTAGCCATTTTTAAGTGTGCAATTCAGTGGCATTAAGTACATACACAGTGTTGTACAACCATCACCACTATCCATTTCTAACAGTCTTTTTTTCATTTTTTTAACATTTATGTATTTTTGTGAGAGAGAGAGAGAGACTGCACATAAGCGGGGGAGGGGCAGAGAGAGAGGGAGACACAGAATCCAAAGTAGGTTCCAGGCTCTGAGCTGTTGGCACAGAACCCAATGCAGGGCTCGAACTCACAAGCTATGAGGTTATGACCTGAGCCAAAGTTGGACACTTAACCGCCTGAGCCACCCAGGCACCCTTTTCTATCCATTTCTAGAACTTTTTCATCATTCCACATAGAAACTGTATCCATTAAGCAATAAGTCCCCATCTTCCCCTTCCCTGAGCCCCTGGTAACCTCTATTTTACTTTCTGTCTTTATGACTGCCTACTCCATGTATCTCATGTAGGTGGAATCATACAGTGTTTATCCTTTGTCTCTGACTTATTTATTTCATTTAGCATAATATTCTCAAGGTTTATCCCTGTTGTAGGATATATCAGAATCTCATTCCTTTTTAAGGGTGAATAACATTTATTTGTATGTATATACCGCATTTTGTTGGATAACCCACTTTTTGAATTCGGTTTAGAGTTCATACCTGTGTTTAGTGGTCATTTTACAAGATAGATTTATTTTATAAGAGTAGACGTCACTAGAGATATCACCCAGAAGGAATGAACAGAGGATGATATATTAAATGATATTGCCTAGGATCTGTCCTTAAGCTTACTATTTAGCATTAAGACAATCGCTGAATATTTGATACTGGGGTTAAGGACGTTTGTTATATTTACGATAAAAGAGAATTGGGTACATTAGCAAGTACTTTAGCTGACTTCATTAAAATTCAAAAGGTTGTTGTTAAATAGAATAAGTACATAATTAAATGCCAGAGTTTGAATAAGTACAGGTAGAGAAATTCAGATATGAAAACCATATATTATTATTTTTATGGTGTTGTAGGAATTTAAATCGTTTTTAATTCCAGATTTTTTCTCAGACATTCAACAAGAATGGATTTTTGTACTGTCCACATGTGGAACGATGTCTCTTTGCAGACAGGAATGCTGTTAGCTGTCTTTTCATCAAAGGGCAGTGTTCCTCAGACCGGAGTGAGTCATGGCCACTCCTGTGGACCGTGGTGCACTTGGGGAGAGCAGATATATTCTCCCTCTCTGTGTGTTCTTCAGGAGATCTTTACGAATTTTCTGTTTTGGTTCCAATGATAATAAAGCATTAACATAGGCATATTCAAGATCATGTGGCATTACTGGGTTTGCCATTTCTACTTTGACTGTCTTTTAGTCTATCTGAAGTTCGTTGACTCATATTAATTTATAATTCTCCTGAGGCATCTCTGTTGAGGCTGGTGTGGCTCCCTTAGCTGGTAGCTGAGCCCAGAAAATGAGGTACTCAGCATTCACCTCTCAGCCTGGCTTTGTTGTCTATGCAAGTACATTTATCAGGGAAATTCTGCCCATGGTGGTATTCCAAATTTAGGCCAGTCCCTAGAATGAGAAGGGGCCTACTGTATTGTATCTTGTTCCTTTAGATAGTGCTAAAGACCCACTGAAAAGTTTTTTGCTGTTCAACTCCTTATGTTTTATTAGAAGTAGTATTCATTACCTCATTTATTCATCCATCTCACAAATATTTACTAAATGTTTACTATGCAATGGACACGTTATAATGAATCATATCAAAAGCTTGTTATGTTAATTATATTTAAATTGATTTTTTTTCCAGGACAGGAGTTGAGGAAGACATTCAAGTCTCCTTGGTAAATTTCCAAATGCTTTTCCTGTCAGCCTTACTTAGGCAGCAACATCGCATAATATGCGCTGTCTGTAAGTCTTCATTTTCTCACTAGTTTGCAAACCCCTTGAGGGGAGAAGACTCTATCTAACACTCTCCCAATTTTGTTCTGCACAAACAGAGGTACTTTGGAGCTAATTGATGGATTCTATCAACCAGAACATCCTATTCCTCTAGCTTCTGATTGCCTGAAACTCATTTTTAAACAGACAGACACAAATTTGCTGCATGTTCTTTCCTGCCATGGACACTCAACAACAACAATTGGCATTATTGTTATTCTCATTGTTATTATTAGTGGTAACGGTGGTCGTGGGGGTATTGTTGAGACAGAGATGTAAAGAGAAGTGAGCACTGCTTCAGAGCGAACAGATTGGATCCCCTACTTGGAAAATTCATTTGACCTTAGAAATGAGAATTAAAATATGCATCTTTCAGGGTTGTTGAGAAAATCAAATGGTATATGTAAGGTATACCTTACAGGTATATGTAAAATGACGAGATGAAGAAATTGCTGTGGCGGTCACTTGGAACAATGATTTTTCTTCTTTTGCCCTTAAGCAGATTCCCATGTCCGCCTCCCCCACCCTACCCAGCCTTGGGTCCAGGAGCGGTAAGAAGCAGGACTTTGAGTAGGGGAAGGAGAAAGACCAGTTGAGAGAAGGAAGCTTGATTGTAGTAACAATTAGACCACTGTATTCACTGGATAGGACTGTCTGGGTCAGAAAGGGTAGAAATGCTATTGATATTTTTAGGTTTTCTTTTCCCATTCCCCTATCCTTGAGTCCCAGCAAGGTAACAAATGCAGAGATGCCAGTGATTAGGAAATATAAAGACATTCTGTGTTTGTAAATAGTCACATTGAATCTGTGTCCAAACCTGCTTGTTTGTGAAAGAGTGCACATCTGGCTTGCTCACATTTGGCGTTTGGCAAATGTTAGTTCCATTCTCCTCATTCCCTTTTCCTTATTTCTTTCTCTCTCTAGTGATACATGTATACATATAACCCATAACATATGTAGTAGCAATACAGATTATAAAATGTGTGTACATGTATGTGTCCCCATTGGTCTATGCACTAGCAGTTCTTACTTCCCTTAGCAGTAGCTGGGTACCCGAATTTGTTGGCAGGTGCATTTCTGGTAATCGCATTGACTGGGGATGGGTACTAGCGTTCTCAGGGATGTAAAACACTCAGCAGAGTTAGGGATGATCCCCCACAACAGAGAATTGTCCTGTCCCGAAGCGCCAGCAGCACCCCCATTGAAAAACACTGTGCATTTGCAGTGTGGAGGAATTCTCAGCAACTTTGTAAATTAGGGACTGTTTATAATTCTGTCATAAAGGATAGCAACTTTGCAGGGGAAGTCAGAGAGCCTATGCCTTAGCGAATGGTACTACTTGATGAGAATAGTGACTGCATCTTGATTCTTGTGAAATTCTAGGTATGTTACATTCTGCCCTGTATGTGAATACTATTTTGGATTTTAGGGCATTGCTCTCACTGTTCTCCTAATATAGGTATATGGTGAAACAAAGGTGGTTACTGTTTGGATTCCTCCCCCCACCACCCCAGACATTCTTTCTTTGGATAGCTATTAGATAAAAATTGGGTAGGCTTTGCGGACAAGGCATTTCACCAGAAAAATAATCTTAGTGTCACTGTGCACACACACAGAGGCTACACACACAAAGAAACTTGCAGGGCTCTTTTGATATGACATAGGGAAACTGACAGTGCCAATAATAGCACAGGGCTATATCTCTCACAGTGCTTTTGAAGGCAAAGAAAGCAAATGGCAATTCCAGCGGTAGCTAAGATATATTTTGCAGTGGCTGGAAAGAAACTGGCATTCTTATAGGAGTCCAGGAAATTGTCTTTGAGCCTTTGAAGGCACACAGAAAGCTAATGACACCACAGAGGAATAGTGTTCTCAGGTTTTAGATGCCACAGATGCCAGCAATGCTAAAGCCAGGATATAAAACCTTTCTTATAGGGCCTTTAAGAATCCTCAGTGTGCTTTTATTAGCAGGCTGAGTGTGTATATAGAAATGTTAATGGTCTGTGGAGCAAGCTCAGCTTGTTTTTGCAAACTACAGAACTATAAAAGTTATCAGAAAGGACACACATTCTCCTTCCTTCCTTTGTTCTTTCGTTTTGTTTTTGTTTTTGTTTTTGTTTTGTTTTGTTTCCTTTCCTTTTCTTTATAATAGAGCACCTATCATGTGCTGGGTTCTGTGGATACTGGGGTGAATCCCATGTGGATTCTTCTGTCTAGAAGCCAACCACCTAACATGGGAAGAGATGTGTGCTCTAAGATCTACAGTGCAAGGTAGAAGGTGATAATGATGCAAGTAAAGCACAAATTAAATGGAAATTTAGCCACAGAAGAAATTACTTCTGGCTGATAGGATCACAGGAAGCTACATAGAGGAAAGGGTGGAAATGGTATTGAACTGTTTTGAAGAATGTGGAGGATTTGGGCAGGTAGCAATTAGCTTGTAGGGAGAAAGAAGTGAGCGTTGTAAGGGAGGGCACCCCATGCTGGTGCAACAGCATTGTACAGGTTATAGGGCAGGAGTGGTACAGAGTGGGGAAGAGGGAAAGATTAGGAGGTTCTCGGTATGTACTTCTGATTATTCAGACAATGAACCTCCATTTATTCCTCCTTAATTAATGGTCTGGAATTCTGGTCCTTTACATTTTGATGTGCCACAGAAATTCCTATTGAGCTTATTAAATAAGGGGAGCCCCTCCGCACACCTTTGTTTAGATGTGAGATCCTCGTCGTCCCTCACTGCCGGTAGCCAGTGTGGGTGCAGCAGCAGCCATTGGACACTCTAGCCACGTGTGTCACCGAGCTGGGACACAACGCTGGAATGACGGGGGGCAGGAGGGAAATGGAAATTATTTTTCTAAGAAGTAAAATCCCCAAATCTCCTCTTAAGCAACTGCAATAACACCTCATCTTTTATTTAATTTTCTTTTAATGGAAAAGCCAGTAATGCTAAATGAAAGCAGATGACTGGTAAAGATTTGAATGTTGTTTATAAGTCTTTCCTATGATTCTTTTTTATTGAGTTTTTTGGTTTCCTAATTGATTAATAAAGGGAAGAATGGGGAAGACTGACGTTGTTATATTCTATCAGGGTTCAGATAGAGTGAAATTATTCCCACCTTGCCAATAAAATCCTCAAGGTTGATTGCTATTTTTAATTTATCTGAGCAGTGTTTTTCAGTGAAGGGACATTGATCCTGATTGTTCTGTAAATAGGAAATTTTACCCCAGGAACTGAAGTTTCCCCCTTCCCAAACAAATTTGGGCTTTTAGATTGCTTAGCTGACATGAATAATGTCAGACCCATACTCCACTGCAGTTCTGCCCAGGCCACTGTCTGTTGTTTTTCTCAGTAGGTTCCCTGAAGTGGTTTTGGTCCTAACTGGGTGCTCTGTCCCCAAGCCCAGGGTCTGGCTGTCATGGTGTACCCTTTGTGACCCACTGAGAGGCATGAAGAGCATTCTGCCAACAAATAAGCCCCACAGACATGTCTGAAACATCAAGGGCTGCTGTAGTAGCTGGTCTTTTAGGTTCCCTGCTGCCTGGCTCACTCCAGCCTGCCTCGCTCTCTCCTGACATTTCTATACAAGGCACTTGCCTACACATTTAAAAGCCCAACCCACAATCCTATGAGATATGTAATAGTAATAAGTATACTGGATACTATTTACCAAGTGTCTGTTGTATCTCCACAGCAGGGGTGGCCTCATGTCAGTTGTACTTTACTCAGAATAGGTGCAATATGGGATCCTGGGTCGGAGCTGAGTCCTACAGGAGTGCTTGTTAAAGGCCTGGTACTGTCCAACTCTCAGAGAAACAAAGCCATACTGGGGATGGATGTTCTGGGAAGTTGCCAATGATTCCTGAATCCATTGTCAATAAGACCTACATTTTGCATCCTGTTTTTCATGGATCGTGTGGGGAGGTGGTGAGGGTGGTTGGAGGGGGGTGACTACCATTGACAGAGCATCAGCCACACGACGCTAAGTGTAGTACATTCTCTTCTAGCTCATTGGGTCTTCATGGCCACTGTGTATGATTCATATCATTGACATGTATTAGAAATGAGGACAGTCCTGTGGGGCACCCTGGCTCCTGTGTTCCCCAACTCAGGGAGGTGTGTGGTCCACAGTGAGGCTCTGCTTTGCTCTTGCCTCTGTGTTTCAGTGCTTCGGACAAGGTCCTGGTCATAAGCATGACTGGATCTTAGGGTTCTCCCCTCTGACCCTCCAGGGAAGATGTTTTAGAGGCAGTCTACATTAGGGTCAACTAGCCTAGTAGGTGGGCTTTCCTGCCCACTAGCTGTGCAGCCTTTCTAGCCTGAATCTATCCAGACCTTAGTTTTATTATCCCAAAGGTAGGAAAAAAACCCTTAAGTCATATGATTATCATTAGGTGTAAGTGAGAAAACTGATATAAAGTACTAAGCATGTGGTCTGGCACCTGGTGAATGCTCAAGAAATGGTAGCAACTATTGTTACTGTGATTCTTTGAGCCTGACTCTTAACTGAATACATATCCACACCCCTAAATCTATCTCTTTAGATCCTGTCTTAAAAGAGTTTATGTCATGGTAAGTTATAAAATGTCTTATCCATACTGTCTTGGTTTTTGCATTCTCCCTTCCACCCCTCCCTACCTTTCCATGATTCTGTTATAGGTGAGTTTCACGGACTTTAAGGTGCACAGCAGTAGCGATTACTGTATAAGAAAATAAGAAAATAGCTCACCATTTCCTGGTATTGTTCACTAATTGGAAAACACAGTATAACACTTTAAATCTTTTAATGTTAAACTTGTGAGGAGTTCACATTCAAACTGGAGATGAATTCTTTTCATGCCTATCTAGGTGGTACAAATGGGGATTTTAATTGATACCTTGTCAGTGTTATTCTCCAATACCCATGACAGTAGGACATATCCATGCCTGTGTCACACACACACCAAGTCACTGTCAGTGCTTTCTCTGGCTTGGAGACCCTTTGCTAAGAAGTTCATTTTCTTGCACAATCTCTGGTCTAAATTTGCCTGTGGCCCATTGATATTTCATGGCCAGCACACCAGGCCAGACTGCGTGCACCATGTTGGATCCCTGAAGTCAGGTGGTGGCAGAAACAGCCCAACTACTTTAGAATGAAATGTTTAGGAGGGAAGTAGTTTCCTATGGCAGAACAGAGCAACTAAACTGAATGTTTGGTTGAAATGTATCTGCCATGAACCCACTTTAATTTTGGTTCAAAAATGTCACTCATTACATTTTTCTGTTCATATGTTTTACAAGCTGTGTTCTGACTGCAGTGCAGGCTTTCTAAGAAAGCAATCCCCAAGAACTCTTTCTGGAGTATTCTGTATCCAAGGTAGATTACACAAGTTAAAGCTGTTGCTAAGAGAATGAGCTGAGGATTTTGAATGTATAAATCTTGCTATTATATTTAAATTTTTTTAAATATTCCATTCCAATTGTATATATACACATGTACTACACTACATTTTCTTTATCCATGCATCAATTGATGGACACTTGGGCTTCTTCCACAATTTGGTTATTGTAAATAATGCTGCCATAAACATAGGTTGGATGTATTCCTTTGAATTACTGTTTTCATATTATTTGAGTAAATACCCAGTTGTTCAATGACTGTATCATAGGGTAGTTATGGCTTTAACTTTTTGAGAACCCTCTATACTGTTACATTCCTACCAACAGTGTGACAGGGGTCCTTTTTCTCCTCAGAGGATTGTTACTTTTTTTTTTATTGTGGTAATTTTTACTTTCTTTTTTTTCTTTTATAGTTTATTGTCAAGTTGTTTTCCATATAACACCCAGTGCTCATCCCAACAAGTGCCCTCCTTTGTGCCCATCACCCCATTTCCCCTCTCCCCCACCCCCATCAACCGTCAGTTTGTTCTCAGTATTTAAGAGTCTCTTATGGTTTGCCTTCCTCCCTCTCCTTATCTGTTTTTTCCCCTTCCCCTTCCCCATGGTCCTCTGTTAAGTTTCTCCTGTTCCACATATGAGTGAAAACATATGGTATCTGTCCTTCTCTGCCTGACTTATTTCAGCATAATACCCTCTAGTTCCATCCATGTTGTTACAAATGGCCAGATTTCATTCTTTCTCATTGCCATGTAGTATTCCATTGTGTCATTATATTTAAATTTTATGTAAAATCTGACCCAAGCTTTACTTCAGGGTGATGAGGGAAAGGAATGGGATTTATAGCAGGCGAACATTGACGGGATAGGCACCATCATGTCAGAACTCTGTACCAGTAGTGTTTATATTGCACTCTCTTCATAAACAACTCTATGTTTCTTTTTAAAAGGGTCCTAGATAAGCTCTACCTGCAAAGCCACCCTCTGTTTCAGGCCATGCCCTTGAGAATATGGTTTCCATCACTAGGGGCTGCTTACTTCAGTGAGAGGCAAAGCGATGGGGAAGAAATAGTTCTCTTAATGTTTTAACCACTGAAACAAATCTCTAGAGTGACAAAAGAAATTCTGTAGTTTACTGGGTGTGATTTTTTTTTTTTTTTGCCAGTTCTTTTCTACCTAAGTCTCACCTGTTCCATTCTACCGAAAATGCTTTTTTACACTCTTATACTAGATAGAAAGAAAGACTTTTCTTATACTGAAAAATAGTTAAAGCAATTCCAATGGGTAATATGACTGATTTTGTTAGTAATATTGAGATACGACTAATGTGCCAGATATTCTGTTAGGAGTTTAATATACATTATCACACTTAAGTTTATACTGTGATAGACAAAGGTGTGGTTCATGATCCCAAGCATAGCAAATGCTCAGCTGCATTTGATGCATAAGATGACAGCAGTATTCTCTGCATTTGTGTGCCCCTATGCTAAATACATTTAGATTGAACCACATGACATTGCTGTTTTGTGAGCAAAAAGAGCCAAATATTAACAGTGTCTTACGGTACAACCTAACACATGTGTATGTATAAACTGCTATACATAGTTCTAGAATTTCCTTGGGACATACCTCACATGTTTCACAGGCATAAAAACATGGGATTTTTGACAAACATATAACTAACAATGCAGGGAGGTAAAATTCTTCGATGCTTTGTCTATTAATCCCAGAACTGAAGAGCCACGAGGATCCTCAGGGGTTGTGCGGTGGCCTTGCCTTGTTTTACAGAAGTGAGGCCCTGAGAGGTGAGGGGACTTCCTGTGGTCATGGGATGAGTTAGTGCCGGGTGTGAGGCTGGAACTTAGGCCTTTGTGGCTTCTGGAACACTGTGTTTAAGCTTCCTCTATTGATTTTCAATTATAGGCCTTCAAAGCCCATTTTGATGTGATGTCTCTAACTTTCAAGTCAAGTAACTGGTATAGTCCTGTCGCTCTGCTAGGCACAGGTGTTCTAGGGGGTAGGGTGTTCTGTGGTGTAGAGAAGAACGATGGGAAAGAGTAAGACATTCCACGTGGAGGTGACGGAGGATGTTGGGTGGTCAGGTGGGAAGGGGTGGGCAGCACAGAGCAGAGGACAGCATGTGCACTCGGGGAGGGCCAGCAGGAGAGACCGTTTGCAGATGAGGACGCAGCCTGGCTGGCTGAAGTGACTGCCTCGGGCCATTTGGTGGTTCCTTCCTGCTTCCCTGTTAGAAGGGCTCTGGGTTCCCTCAAATGGCCTCTTGGCCAGACGCAGGCCTATGCTGCATTGCTGGTAGGGAGTAGCCCTGCAGTTCTCTTTCTTCATCCCTTGGGGGTTTTACCTCAGGGGGGTCTTACCGTCCTTCCCTGCCCCTGGCACCATCTTTGTCCATCTCAACAGGCTTCAGTAATTTTGAATTTTGGGGAGAAAAGGTTCAGTGCCAAGAGCCTAACCTTTTCTTTACTCTCAGAAGGGCCTCTGCACTGCAAATTTGCTCTCAGCCTGTGTTGAGCAACTTCTGAACTCCTCGCATCCATCCTGATGTTCACACATACAAGAATAAAGTTCCACTGCATGAGACCACTAAATTAAAATGTGTAGAGTAAGTGGATGTGTGGAATACATGTATCTCGGCAGGGACAATGGGCTTGTGATTTTTTAAAGTATAAAAAAATTTAAAAATTGCTACAAAGGTGAACCTGTGCATTATATGAGCATGTTTCTTTTTACATAGTAGAAACCAGTGCCTATCGAGTCTAGGGGCTCAAACAGATGCTGGCACACATTTTTTCTGGAATTCTGCGGCTGGGGCAAGAGACCATGAGGAGTTTAATACTGGATCACCTCTCCTTGTCACACCTCCCGTTGCCTCTGGAGGTTTACCTGTGATTCTAGCTTTGCCCTTGTCCTTCTCCATTTTCTGTATGTCTTTCTCAAGCTTAGGAATTGTCTCTTCTTTTCTCCCCCACTGAATTTCCACCCTGTTGGCTATGCCGTGATGGAACGCATACTGTCATGTCAGAAGCACCACTAGTCATTGTTCCCATGGACCCGAGAAGACTGTTTGCCTCATTTACTCAGATAAATAAAAAATATACATCTCTTGAATTCTCCAGTAACCTGTGATGTGTGTTGGTCTGAGAAAATCTGCTTCCACCTCGAATCCTTGTATACTGAAGAGGGTATACATTTAACAATACAACCCAGCTCATCCTCTTCCCTGGGCATATGGGTAGCTCAGTAAACTATTATGGGTGTCTTCCTCACTCTGACAGCAATGTCAGAAAATAACATTTCTGCCTTCATTTCCTAAGTTTACTGAAAATTATATTTGAAAAAATTGGCTTTCAGTATTTATGTGTAAAGAAATTGTTTTCTGGCTTTATCTAATTCAGGAACTTTGAGGTGCCTGCCATTTTTCATGGCAATCATCTGAAAGATCCTTTTGACATTCAGAAGTTAAGTGCTCTTTTCTGACAGCAGGAAGGGCTGTCTCAAATACACACTTGGAATCGGCATTTATTATTATTTTTTATTCTGTGCCTGTTTCATTGTAAGGGGATATTGTGGTAAACTGGGAAATAAAAGAATCCAGTGAAAACTCATAGTATATGAGCTAAGTAAATGAGCTAAGCCATTAGAAAGAATTGACCAAGAGCTTAATAGGAATCAGTTATGTGATATTGGAACTAAAATAGTGCAGTAGGTTTCAATCTTTTATAAAGTAGGAGAACTCTTTTCTCAATGCAAACTCTGGAACCCTATGCTTAAAACAGACAGAGGCACTGAGTGGTGGTGGTGGAGGTGTGAGGAGCCCAGTGCCATCTGCTCTACCCTTATCTGCCTTTGGTAATTTTCTTCTCAGAAACTGGGAAACTATTGTGCTAATACATTAATTATATAGGTAGAGTAATCCCTTATGTAAATTAAGTGTTAAAATTTTAGAGGCATGTTTTTATACATCATTTTATTTGACTCTGGGGAACAGATAGCAAAGACATTATTATTTCCATTGTCCTAATTTCTTATAAAAGAAAACTGAGGATCAGAGAGGGTTGCAACAGGTCCAGGGGCACACAGCAAATCTGTAAGGCAGCAGGATTGGAATGCAGTTCTTCTGACTCTTACTTTAGGGCTCACTTTACTGAACCATGGGGTTGTCTACTGATGATCTTAAAAGTCCAGGCTTCTTTGAATTGATGAAACTCTTTCTGGAATGTTTTGTTCAATGGTGGATGGTAAATGGGAAGATGTCCAGAGCAGGGTGACTGGGGTACAGATGTTCACATTATAAATAGAAGTAAAAGACTGTAAAAATGGAAATCTCTTTGGGAGTTCATTCAGTGGAGTGAATTGGCATCAGTAAATGCATGAGATGCTATGTAAGGAGGGACTCGCGGCTCTGAAGGCTTGCAAGGTTTTGGATGACTGGGTGTAGATATCATAGCAAAGGAATGGAAAGTAAGAAGACAGGAAGGCTCAAACTTCCTGTAACTTCAGAGATAAGCAGTCTGTGGCTCAGGGGACACATGTAGCCCACAAATTTTCAAAATACAGCCTTTGTTCTTCTTTTCAGGATAAAAATTAGAAGGCTGCTTTCATGTTTCTACTTCTCAAATATGTCAATTTTTTCAATGACAGTCTTTTATTCAATATAGTAGGTAATCTGAATTGTAAGAATATTGTATATTTCCCCATGGGACTAAATTAAGCTATTTGCATTTTGAATGGAATAAAAGGCTCTAAACACATGTTCTTTCCCCTTCCTGAATCATCTTTGGAAAAAGAGGTTGCTCACCACTGATTTATTTTATAATTTTATCTGGGTAAAAGCCGCTTCGCAGAAAAAGCACCTATGTAAGTGCAATGATGCTAGCATGGAATTAAGCCCAAAGAGTGGAAAATTCAGTGCAGGAGATTTGGGTTCAACCTGTCAGCAGCAGTAGCAAAATCACAAGAGCAGAGCTAGTCACCTGTAGCATGTGGCCTAGCAGTGCCGGGCTCCCCTTCTCTGGAAATGTGCAGAGGCTGAGACTGACGACTGCACCTCTAGGTCAGGGATACCGTAGACCACTCTGTTCTTTTGAGATCCAAGATTGTACTATTTTAAAGGTTTTCAGTGAGCCGTCACTTCAGAATGAGTCATTTGACTTTCTTGCATTTGGATAGATGATGCCGAAGAATACTTAGGTTTGAACACTCAAATACTTAGATTTCTTTTATGTTTTGTGAATTTCTCACTCTTGAAATGTTCTCAGAAGGAATCTGAGAATGGTACGATGTTCACTGGGCCAGATTTGCTAATATATTTTAAGAGCTTGTGATCCGTGAATAAAAACTGATCTGAATATTATGTGGTAAAACAGTAGTCTACATATTTTTTATTTTAAAAATACCATCTGTAAGTCTTGGAATGACCCTGCAGTTGGTAAATGTGTCCCCAGCGCAAAACGTACAGAGGCTGTGTTCCTGAAAGTCGTGTATTAAGTGCCCATATTTTCCATTTATCTGCATAAGTTTTCAAAGATTTCCCACTTTTATTTTTGATTCATCTTCAGATTTCAGGTAGTTTTTCATAACTATTTAGCTTTACCTTTCTCTATCAGCTTTAGGACTTAATGGTCTATAATAAATTCATGAATCAGTGTACTAAGGGCATAATATTACAAATGAAAAAAATGAACAAACCAAAAAAAAAAACCCCTAAGTGAACTCTTTTGTAATACACATAGTTTCCCAATTTACCTATTTTATATGTGCTCACTTTTCCTATCGTAAGTCACTGATCTGCAGGAAGAATGAATCAAGGTCTGCTAACCAAAGAGCAACTTAATTTCTTTGAGAGAAATATATTCTACTTCTTTGCCTTAAAAAAAATAAGAACATGGAACATAAAAACTGTATTTAATAAAAGCTAGGGGTAAAAATTAAGAGAGACCGAGGATGAAAATAAAGAGGGAAGAGAGCTCACAGAAAGAAACACACACACACACACACACACACACACACACACACACACACACACAAAGATAAAGGAAAAAACAAGGACCTTGAGTAAGAGAGACAAAATGAAGCAGACACCCAAAGATGAATCCATAGGAACATGTGCAAGGCTGTAAACTGAAACCCTTTTTGAGGGCCAGGCAGGTAATAATGTAACATCATGAGAAGTGGAGGCAGATATGAAGTGTGGAGTGCCTGGCCCACCTAAAGGCACTCAAATCCAACAAAACAAAACACTGTGCTGACCAAAGGAAATCCATTTGTCACCTCCTGGCTACCAGGTTAGACCCGTAGGTTATGACCACCCACAGAAATAAGAACTAACATTTACTGAGTGCTTACGATGTGCCAAGTCTCATTCTTCATGCCTTACCTATAATGACTCCAATCTTCATAGGGTCTTTGGAGGCACATGCTACTGTCATTATCCTCATTTCAAAGATGAGGAAAGTGATGCTTTCAGTATACAACTGAGGTTACTGTATTTCCACGACTGGTAAGTGGTGGAGCTGAGGGTTGAACAGTGGATACCCTTGCAGTTGTCTGAATATATTTACATGCAGTATTTTACTGATCATCTTGGGAACTTCTTGAGATATTGTTATTCCCATTTTGCAGATGAGGAAATTAAGACTAGGAGGGCTGCCTTGACTGAGGGCTTCTAGTTGACAAGTGATGGAACTGGTGCCCAGGGGCTTCTGCCTTTAAATCCAGGTTTTTACCACTAGACTGCACCACCCTACAATGATTTAAACTGAAAGCCACGGATCAGTCTTGAGGGAATGTGTTTTCTTCTGGAGTGGTAGCATTTCTGAAAAACGTGGAGCCTTTACTTATTTTTTTCTACCTTGGGGGAGGAATATTAAATACTTGCAGTGTTTAAATTCCCTTCACCCCCTTTCAGGCCTCGAACCCCTTTCAGAGGATGTTTGGGGCTATCATCTTCCTGTTTGCTTTTTAATGTAACACTTTTTGTTCCTCTGCAATTGAAAGGACATAGAGTATGATATTTTCACGCAGATTTTTCCTAGGCTATTTGATAAGATCTGTTTTATAAAGAAAGATTCACCGCCAACGTCAGTTGCAGTAGTAACTAAGAGTTTTAAAGTGATATTTACCAATGCATATTTTCCTGTGGCACAGCTTTTGAAATTATTTTGAGTTGGTATTGGAAAATAGCATTATTTTAAAACTGTGTTCTTACTTTTTAAAATCTTAATTGAAAATTAAACATCCTTGGGAACAAAGGAAATACCTTCCGTTTCCTGATCCCCATTCCACTCTTCCATTTTACGCCTGCCTTCTGTAAATTCAGAGAACTTTGTTATATGGAGTGAGAGCTGAAATATTTTATTGGGACATGCTTTGACTTCCCTCACACCCTAAATAAAGAAATTAAGCACGATTTTATCAAAAGAGTGATATGAAAGGAAGATTCCCTTTGCCATAATTCTGTTTTTTCCTTTCCTTACAGGGGAGAGAGGGGCCGAAATGTGCTTAATTATTTGCTACATTTCCTGTGCCTACATATTTATCCCTCATACTATCTGAGACCAACTGAAGGGGGAGTGTTTAGAAAAAAGAGGAAAGCTAATACAAGTTGAAAGTAAGATGCTTGCATCTTAATTTTAAGAGAACACCGAAAGCCAAATGCTTTCAGAAAAGGGCCCCTTCATGGAGTAATTTGCCTGGTATGGCATCACAGTTTGCTGTATAATTTCAGCCCTGTTACTATGGAAACCTGCTTTAGTGTAGCAGTGATTGTTAATCAGGATTTGTCGTTATTCCCCTTTCATCACGAGGCTCTATATCCTTATGGATTAAATCACAGTTCTCATTGACAATGGCATAGATCAAACATTATTGCCACACATAAAACCCTGGGCCGCTCCCTGTCATTTCCCCCCATTACCGGCAGCCGTGAATGCCAGCTGAAGTCTAACTTTTCCAAGGAAATCAAGGCTCCTCTTGGCTCCTCTGCTCTCTACCCTCATGAGAGAATGCCAAGTAGGGGAGGAAGAGGGCTACTTTCGTTTGAACTCAGTCTGTGCCTATGGGAAAGGCAAGCATCGTTTCATGTCATTGCCAACCTAAGTCTGCAAGTACAAATCCAGGCAGGAAGTTGGTTTCAGTGTGACCCCTGGCTTCTTCTTTAGTTCTTTATCTGTGTTTGCACATCAGGCATTTAACCAAACTCTTTTTTCTTGGTGCAGCCCACTTTGCCTTTCTTTCCAATCCATCTTCTGGATTCCTAGCTGCTGCTTTTCCATACGAAGGCGGTCAAGGCGGGGAGGCCAAGCTGCTACCCCAGTGGTTGTGGCTGTCCTGCCATAAACCAGACAGTGCTGTGTGGCTCATAGGGGAATGGCTTGCTCTTCCCACTTTGGAGAGTTGAGTGATGACAGAATCCAGATTTAGTAGTACCAGATCGTCCCTGTCTTTAGGTAAATCAGCCTGAAGGAATATGGGAATGGCCACGCTCTAGTTACACAGTGTTATGTGTAGGGCCCATCCCCAAACATGGCGTGCCCTCAGATTGCTAATGGTTTTGTTCGGGGAGCAAGAACCTTTAAAATGGGCTGGTTAGGGAACAGCCTCTGGAGCCAGTCTACCTGGGTTCCGTTTCTGGCTCTCCCGCTTACTAGCTGTGTGACTTTGGCAAGTCTTTTAACGTCTCTGAGCTTCTGTATGTAAAGCAAGGATAACAATAGTACCTACCTCATGGTCTCGAGGATTAAAGAAGCCAGTATTCCTGACGTGCTCAGACTAGTGAAAGGCACATTCATTGTGAGTGCTGTATAGGTGTTTGTAAATAAATGAAAAAGAAACAACATTGTGCTTACATGTATTCAAAATATATTCCAGATCGGATTACCCAAATATTAGTGAGGTGTTGAAAACAGCACTCCCCTCCCCCTCTCATCTCACGGGCCCCCCTCCTTCCATTCCCTGCTTTCTCTTCTTCATCTCTGCAATGTGCCCAACCCCCAAGTATAATTCTGATTGGCTAAATTAATTCTGCAGCATCCTGCTGTGAATAATTATGTTGATCCAGTGTGTATTCTGATGCCTTTTTTTCCCCTTTGCCTAAATTATAATGTGACAATTGCAGCTCACAGCTGGCTCATCAGAGGTGGGCAGTTTGGGAATTGGCGCATCTGAATGTGCTTCTCTGTTAACCCTCTGCCTTGATTGCTTAAGACAAGACATATGTAAACCCCATGATTATTGCCATTTGTTTGGACTTTGCAAAGACTCTGCCTTCAAACATAAAGCTGCTGGGTTTGTTTTGGGGGAGGGGGCCATATAGAAGTCCCCTCCCCCTTTCCCTTCCCCCCTCTTTCCTTTCAGACAATAAATAGCTGTCAGGCTTATGTCAAGGATGAAATTATAGGTGCACATGAGGCCTTGATTACATTGTTTTGGAGAGATTGCTATTAGCATACTGAAATGAAGTCTAATTTTTCACTGACGGAGCTGAGTCAAAACTCAAGTGACAGAGGCTGGGCATCTATGGTATGAGGGAAGAAAGGTCCGAAAGGAGCCCCTGTTCTACACTGGATGGGCTTTTTCCTTATTTAAAACAAACAACGAGAACAAAATAATTAATGTGAAGAATATTGTGTTGGAGAAGAAAGGCCAGCTGATCAAGGATGAAATAAGACATTTGGGTTAGATAAGGTTCTTTGTGAAATTACTGTGTGTGATTTTCAAGTGTATTTAATCCATTTGAAGGGAGCATCTCTATTCTTAAGCGTACGTTTTAGCTGAAGAATGCACTGTCTTGATTTTTTATTTTGCTTGCTGCCTGCATAATTCATTTCATACCGCCACATCCCCCACACACGCACCCTCTGAAGACGCATGCTTATGATCACCCCATCTGCAGGGTGAGTGCCCTTGTTGTACTTCTGCTGTTTACACATTCTGAGGATGTGAACATGTGGCTTGTTCATTTTCCAAATCCTTCATTTAAAGAAAAATTCTTTGCATGTGGTTCCCCTGAAATGTTTTATGGAGTGGTGTCTCATATGATGGTAGGTTGATAATTATATGTGTTTTATTATAACTGTCCCTACTCACTGTGATGGAAATTTAAAAATTATAAACACACACACACACACACATACACATACACGTGCACATACACCCACCCACGTAGGGAGTGCATATACATGTGTATGTGTCTAAAGGTTTTGGCAATGTTAGTAACTTGAAAGGTTATTCCATTCCTTTGTTTCATTATTATTGTTATTAGAGGCAAAACATGAAGATTTTAGTGTGGAGGGGGAGAGAAGAGGGTGTCCTCCAATTTGAAATCTTGTAACAATGGAGAAAATTTGTAGACAGGTCCTATTTTTGTTTATTTGGAATATCTATTTTCAGAACTTACTAAGCAGAAGACACTGTACCGCGGTCATTGTGGAGATTCAGAGATGGATTAGTGATGGTTCCTGCAGTTCAGAAATGTGTGGTGTAGACTGCAAGAGAACATGTATGCCCATGTAGCTCTGGTAGAGCAAAGAAAGGGTAGTGGGATGGTGGAGAGATGATGTTTGCTTTGCTATACTGTTGTTCAGATGGTGCAGTGGTAAATTAAGGAAGAGGAGGGATCGGTGAAGGTTTAATGGAGGAAGTTGTGTTCAAAGTGCAAGGAGAATTTAAACTTGGAAATGGAAGAAAAACATCCCAAGCAACATGAAAAACATAGAAGCCAAAGCTGGGAACTAAACTAGTTAGGGCTCTGGCTTGGTCAGAGCTAATCACCCCTAGCTATCCTTTGGCATTGCCTAACTGGTAATAAAAATGCCTGCTGCCTGGGGCGCCTGGGTGGCTCAGTCAGTTAAGCAACTAACTCTTGATTTCAGCTCCAGTCATGATCTCATGGTTTGTGTGTTCGAGCCCTGCATTGGGCTCTGTACCGACAGCATGGAGCCTGCTTGGGATTCTTTCTCTCCCTCTCTCTGCCCCTCCCCCACTCACACTCACTCCCCCCCTCAAAATAAATAAGTAAACTTAAAAAAAAAGCCTGGTGCCTGAAATCCATAGAGACAAAAAGTAGTTTAGTCGCCGCCTAGGGCAGGGGAGCTGCTAATGGGCATGAGGGTTTCTCTTGGGGTGATGAAAAATGTTCTACAATTGAATGTGGTGATGTCTGCACAACTCTGGAGATGCTGAGAAAAACCACTGAATTATCTACTTTAAGTGGATCAAGTTGTATGGAATGTGAATCATACTGCTGCCTCGTTCCCACCTCAGACTAATGAGATCAGAATCTTGGGCCTTCTGTGACAGGTCCTCAGGTGACCATGCTGTGTCAGGTGCCCCTGGGCTGCAGCGTGGGGTATGTAGGGGAGACAGTGGGAGTGCAGGCTGGAAGGATAGGTGGGCTTTACCTTAGAGACTCTCGAAGGTCATGCTGCAAGGATTGTGCCAAAAGGAACCATTGTAGGTTTTAAAGTAGGGACGTGGCACATTTAGACTTTTTAAAAAAGCTGCTCACAGACATATGGAGGATGGTTTCCGAAAGCTGGGATGCCAGCTGAGTCTATTTTGGGTTACCAGTGGATAGGCAAAGTGGCCCTCATTGGTGCCAATGGGGAGAGGTTGCAGTGAGAATGGAAAGGAAGGAGAAATTGAAGAGATGCTAAGGAAGCAGAAGTAGGACCCAGTGACTACCCGGATATGGGGCTAATGAGAGAGGCTCTGAGTTGGTTTTCCAGACCATGTTTCAGGGAGGATGGAGGAGTGAGACCAGATGAGGAGTGGAGATGCAGAGAAGGGCAGGTTTGCAAGAAATGATGTGTAGTTTTGCATATGCTGGACTTAAGGGACCAGTGGTCCATCCACAAGCAGATGTCTGGTAGAGAGTTGGAAATGTCTCAGTGATCCTGGTTTTCTGAGGTAGGTCACAGAGGCTTGGGGGTCTGCATACAGGAGGTTTAGATAATCTGCTTCCACAATGGCTCACTCACCTGGCTGTTGGCAGGAGGGCCCAGACCCTCACGATGTGGACCTTGCTGTTGGCTGCCTGAGTATCCTCACAATATGGCAGCTGGCTCACCTGGAGTGAGTTACCCCAAATCGGGCAAGTGAGAGGGTGAAACAGAAGTCAGTACCTTTTGTGAAAGCCTAGGGAGTCATATAGCTTCTTCAGGATGCCCTCAGTCACACAGAGTGGGTGATGCTGGGTCAGGGAGGGAATGCAGGAGGGTGTGAGAACCCAGGCCCACAGAGAGGCATTCTGGAGCCTGGCTACCACACTCTGATTCCTGGCTCTACAGAATAGTAAAAATAAATGATATGGTTACTGACGCTGGAGTGTCTGTGAAGGGAAGGGCCCTCAGATGCAAGATGGCTACAAGCTCAAGGGCAAGGAAGCATGTGTTGCCTGGAGGGTTCATTTACTCACTCAATGTTTGGGGGCAGCCCTATGTGTCAGAGGCAGGGAAACAAAATGAATAAGGCCTTGTCTCCTGGGATTGTCCCTCCTGGAAGTTTGCTGTTCTGGGGCTTTGAGGAGCCACAGCGGTGGGGCAGAGAATCCTGGACCCCCCACAGCTGTCCCCAGTGCCAGGCCATGGAACAAAGATCTAAAAAGGGAGGAAACAAAACTTGGAGAGGCCGGAAAAGGAAGTAAGTTTTTTCATCATCTGAAATATGCTGCCAAGTGCCCAACCATCTAGGCCCATTGCCAAGTGACTTCACCAAGGACGCTGCTGTAGAGGGCACCTGAGAGGACTGCATGAATGATCCTAAGGCAACATCAGATCTAAGCCCAGGTAAGCCAAGAACTAGGGTGGGAATGGACAGAAATGAATCTTTTCAGTTCTGTAGTGTATTTGATTTTATGCCATGAAGCTGGAAAGGGAGGTTCTTCTTCGAATAAGGGTTATAGATTATATTCTATTTCTGGGAACACAGGGATAGGATGAACCTTCTTAAATAAGGTGGCTTCTGATCCATTAACAAGTGTGCTAAAATTTATCCCCTAAAGACATTCATCCTATTTTGTATTTTGTTTGAGAGAGAGAGAGAGAGAGAGAGAGAGCGAGCGAGCAGGGAAGGGGCAGAGGGAGAAAGAGAGAATCTTAAGCAGGCTCCACACTCAGCATGGGGCCCGATGCAGGGCTTGATCCCATGACCCTGAGATCATGATATGAGCGAAAATCAAGAGTCAGACACTCAACCAACTGAGCCATCCAGGCACCCTAAAATTCACTGTATTTTAACTTTGGGATTGGGGCTGAAGAGTTTGTTTTTTTCAGAAATGGTGAATGTTGCTTTTAAAATTAAGAATAAGGAATTTAATTGTACTTTTAAAAATAACAAGTTCTAGATCTTTAGTTTGATTATAATTTCTTAAGATGAGGAGAGGCAATTAAGGAAAAGCAGAAATGGAGAAGCAGAAAGACTAAGAGTGAGTCTCAGAGAGAGGACTTTGCGTGTGTGAGGAGTAAGGGAGCAGGTGATCTGCGAATGCGTTGGTTGGTGGTAAATTCTGTTTACATCAATTTCTGTTTGCCTGGTCTAGATGCCTAGGTCTCATTTAGTCCTTCTGCTCAATGAAAGGAGGTCTCACCTTAGCTGCCCCATCAACACCTCTCTATTACTTGCGAATTTCCCTTTATGTTTTTTTTAGAGAGAGAGAGGAAGCCTTCTGGTGGGTTAAATTTTAAGGACATTGTTTGGTTTTTATGGTATTTATTATGCAGCTACCTTCAGTTTGTGGACAGTGATACTTGGATTTCCATTTATGATGGTGATATCTGTTTAGAAAATAAGTGAATATACATCTAACCAGTGGTTTACATGAAAGATACTATGTAAATAATATTACAACTGGCAGAAATCATGAACTGTGGTGGTGAAATGACTAACAATTAGGAAATATTACTAGAAGGGATGTTAGTTTGGCTTTGATTTATTTAGTCAAAAAGCTGGTTATCTTAGACATCTTGGGCTGCTGTAACAAAGTAACACAAATTGGGTGGCTTAAACAACTGACATTAATTTCTCTCCCTTTTGAAGGCTGGGAAAGTTCAAGATCAAGGGACTGGCATGGTTTGGTTCCTGGTGAGAGCCCTCTTCTGGTTCACAAATAGCCACCTTCTGAGTCCTCAGTCATGCCTGAGAGAGCTCTGGTCTCTTCCTCTTCCTGAAAGGATGCTAATCCCATCAAGGGGACTCTATCACATCACTTCATCTAAACCTAATCATCTCCCAGAGCCCCACCGACAAATACCATCACATTGGGGGCTAGGGCTTCAAATGTGTTTGTTTTTTGGTGGGGGGAAACAAACACTCAAGCCATAGCATGGGTGTTGTGATATCTGTGTCATGAGAAATGACATTCCGTCAGTAGTGCTGAGGTTGGCATCATCACATCTTGGGTGTGTGGCTACTGGCGGATCATTCAGCCTCAATTTCCACATCTCTAAGGTGGGATTGTAACCCCTGTTCTCCTTACTTCACAGGAGTGTCATGGGACCCAAGTGAGATCATATTTGTGCAGCTTGTGTCACTTAAGGCCGGTAAAATGCCCTTCTGTTAAACTGGCTTTTCCTTATACCAGATGGGTGCTGAATAAGCTGTTTTATGTTGTTATAGATATTTGGAAAATAGTTAGAAATACATTTTAGAATAAAATCAAATGTTATAGTTTAGTTTTGTCATCTTGATTTTCAGATGATAACATTGATCTCCAGGATAACTCCTTTTCATTTAAATGAAGAAAGGGTTATGGCCTCTTCTCCCCCTTGCTCCCCCTCGCTTCTTCTATGGTTCACTCAGTAGTCTGGCCAGTCATATTCTTGTTCTCCAATCTTTAAGTTTATTAAACTAGAAATTTACTTATGCTTGTTCATTCATTTTATTTTTATCTTGTGAAGACAGTGAGTTCTGGATTGGGGTGGGGGTGTCTCTAAAATATGGGTTATGTGCAGCCCAGGGTGCTGTGGCCAGGGAGAGAGCAGGCTACCCCTTCCTGTGCTCTGAAGAGGGTGAGGAGTGGAGACATCCACATTTGTTGATGGAGTCGCTTCTTTATTCCACCACAGCTGCCTTTTTAGTTCCCACTCTGTGCTGAGAGATAGGAGCAATGAAGGCAGAGAAAAGGTCGCAGAAGGGCAAGCACAGGGTCTTTTTCTCTGGCAGCATCTGGCTGCCTTTGGGAGATACAGGAACAACCTCTTCTGTGCCCACAATTTGGGGGAGCCCTAGGCCACTATGTTTGCTGGGACATACTAGGTGTTTCTGGAAGCCAGTGGGTAGAGGACACCTCGGTCTATAACAGCAGTTTTGTCAATGGACAGACAGGCAGCACTTGAAAACTAAGCCCATATTATTCATGAGCTTCATACTTTTTATGAGTGTTTGTTGTTGTTGTTGTTTGTTGTTCTTTCTTTCTTTTTTTTTTTTTTTGTAAGGAGAAGAGTTTAAAAAAAAACACAGGTTTTTGCCACTTTCCTCGGTCAATTTATAAGTAGTGATAACTCAGTCCATTGGTGAAGTGCTATGATTTTCTAGCAGATGTACTTAAACCACTATGGGAGGCTTTACCACTCTTGGATTATGATTACTCTGCTGGGCTGGGGTAAAGACAACCCTAATGATACAGGAATGCTTTAATAAAAAGGTTCAATTTAATACTGAGGGAATGCCTAGGGCTGACTAAAAATGCAGAAGAGATTTCTCCATGAGCAATCTGCAAAGAGGGAAATATGGAGCTTGATGTGGCTTTTAGGATGTCCTTTGTCCTTATGGCTTCTCAAAGTTCTTTTCAGATGAAGCAAGTGGCTGACACAGAGATGTTGTTAATTACATCTGTGAAGGAAGTGAAACAGTGTGACCAGCTCAGAGCAAAGACCAGAGCAACTTTAGAGAGAAAAATCATTCTGTCATATTTGTACAAATATGTGCACTTCAATGATAATTACCATCATCATTGTTTACTATTGCTACACTATATTAATTATCTATTCAATGATAATTAAATACATAATTCTAAACATCATCCCCAAACAAATTACCTTTTATCAATTGAAACAAACCAATTAAAAATTTCAAAATGCAACCATGTAATCAACAGCTTAATACATGTTAATTATGACCAAAATTTCAATTAATGTGTTAATATATGACCTCAAATCTCCAGAAACAAACAACGAAAAAAGCAGCCTCACATAGCAATTATGGCCTCATTTGATTGACAGATATCTGTGAGTTTGTTTTGGTGTCTGACTTGGTAATTTGACTTAAACCAAAAAAGCCAGCCTATTTTCTCTGCTGTTCCGAAGTGGCCACATAAAAAGCGCGCAGGATTTTGAAACACAGCTCTCTTCTCTTCAGCTCCTGCGTCGTCTCTTCCCTGCACTGTGCTGTAAGTTGTGTTTCTTTAGAGTGTTGTCTCAGCTGTCCCAGCAGCCTGTGAAGTGGGGGGCACAGGTTGTGATCCCTTCATTTATAGGTAGGGAAGGCGTGGAATGGACAGGTTCATGCAGCTGCCTGAACACACGGTGCAGGTGATTTCAGGGAATGCAAGGCAGCGTGAACACTGGTGTGCTTGGAGGGCGGGGGGGACAAGACATGGTGGTAATCCATCACATTTCTTTTGTTCCAGTTGGGGGCCATAATGAGGAAGATTAGAGCAGGGAGGAATCATGCTGCCTTTGGGAGTGTCAGGAAAGGTCTCATGGAGGCTTAGTGGATGGAAAGGATTCAGACAGGAAGAGATTGGGGGTGGAGAACATTCTAGCAGAAGGAAGGGATTAGAGCTTTTGCATGGAGTCAGGACACAAGTTTGGCTAGGAACTTAAGAATCACTGGAGAAATGCAATGGGGAGATAAGTTAGGCTGGGTAAATGAATCTATCAACCTTCTTTCTTTTTTTATTTTATGTTTATTTATTTTTGATAGAAAGAGAAAGAGAGCACACAGATGGGGGAGGGGCAGAGAGAGAGAGGGAGATAGAGAATCCGAAGCAGGCTCCAGACTCTGAGCTGTCAGCACAGAGCCCAACGCAGGGATTGAACTCATGAACTGGGAGATCATGACCTGAGCCAAAGTTAGATGCTTAACCAACTGAGAGCCACCCAGGCACCTCTATCAATCTTATTTCCTATTCTGAATGTGCTCCTTGGCCAGAAGGCCATGTTCAACCTGAACTCAAGGACAAGGTCATTTATAAAGGTTACCTGGCCTTTTAATCTGACTTAAAATGTGTAACACAACTTTACAACCTTGGTGTCCCATCACTTGACCCTTATTTCCTTGGTTTCTTATGACCAATTCATTGAGAGACTGTGTTTTATTCAAAAGGGAACTGGGGGTGCTTCTAAAATAGTTCTTTAAAAAAATATGTACATACCTCTACTCTAAAACATGGTTCACTTAACTGCACTGGCAATTTTATTATGTGCAGTTAAATTGTGGGTGTATTTTTTTGTGTATTGAAGTGGAAATCCCTTTGAAAGTTCAGCAGATTGGACTTCAGTTTGAAAAGGATAGATGAAGAATAGAAGTCTCTGTGTGTAAATAAATGTATATATGTGTGTATATAAAAATAAGATATACATACACATATATAAACACATATGCATATGTATATGTATATAAATAAATAAAATTGGATTGAGTCATAAAAGTATAAATATGTCAAATGTAAAATCTATTAGAGAAGGAGTTTGTTTTTTTATGACTCAGAGGGGAGGTGTAATACAGAGGTATTTTTAAGACCAAGAACCAGTGTGTGTCGATTTCTTTTTGCTCAATTCCTCATCTTCTTGACAGGAAGATGAGTCACTGGATTTGAATCATAAGGCTGTAAAGAATCCTGGGGCAAACTTATTTCAGACTGGATATTTAGAAACATTGGCTAAAGCAGTGATTGGGTATCTGGGTGGATTGGGGAATCATCAAAATCTTTCTCTTCAATTTTTCAGATTCTGTAGATCTCCTGCTAAGGACATAAGTATCTATTTTAAAATAAAAAAAAATATATTTTTTAATGAGAGAGCATGAGTTGGGGAGAGGGGCAGAGGGAGAGAGAGACAATCTTAAGCAGGCTCCTTGCTCAGCATGGAGCCTGACATGGGGCTCGATCCCACAACCCTGGGATCATGACTTGAGCCTAAATCAAGAGTTGGACGCTCAACCTATTGAGCCACGTAGGTGCCTCTAAAAGTGTATTTTTAAAGAAGTAATGCTGTATGTAAATTTTGAAGGAGGTTGTTAGAAATGAGTGGAGGAGCCTGAACACCTGTGTTTGTAACAGCATTATTCACAATAACCAAAAGGTGGAAACAACCCAGATGTCCACTGATGCATGAATGAATAAAGAAGTGTGATCTGGGGCACTTGGGTGGCTCAGTCAGTTAAGCGTCCAACTCTTGGGTTCGGCTCAGGTCATGATCTCATGGTTCTTGAGTTCAAGCCCCACATTGGGCTTTATGCTGGTAGTGCAGAGCCTTCTTGGGATTCTCTTTCTCTCCACCCCCCCGCCTCTCCTACTCTGTCTCTTTCTCTCTCTCAATATAAGTGAACTTAAAAAAAATGTGGTCTGTACACATAGTGGAATATTATTCAACCTTAAAAAGAAGGAAAGTCTGACACATGCTACAATGTGAAAGAAACTTGAAGACATTATGTTAAGTGAAATAAGCCAGTCACAGGATAAATACTCTATGACCTACTTATATGAGGTACCTAGAGTAGTCTAATTCAAAGAGGCAAAAAGTAGAATGTTGGTTGCTAGGGGCTGGGAAGAAGGGGGATTGGGGAGTTAGTGTTTACTGAGGACAGAGTTACAATTTGGAAAGAATAAAAAGTTGTGGAGATGAATGGCCGTGATGGTTTGACAACAGCGTGAATATACTTAATGCCACTTCTGCACACTTAAAAATGGTTACGATGTAAATTTTATGTTATGTGTATTTTACCACAATTTAAAAAAGTGAGTGGAAGAGTTTATTCAGAACATCAGAAAGCAGAAGCCTGGGAAGTTGGTGTGGCCAGACTCTTGTCTGGTATGGAAGCACTGATGAGCAATGAGGTGAGGAAAGATGGCAACTAGGCTTTCTTCTTACTGAATCATTCTTCCCTCCCTAGGTCTGCCACCTTCATTTCCCTCCTTTTTTGTTTAATTGTTTGTTTTTGAGAGAGAGGCAGGAGGAGGGGCGGAGAGAGAGAAGGGATTCGTAGCTGGGCTCTGGGCTGATAGCAGAGAGCCCGATGCAGTCGTCAGACTCATGAACTGTGAGATCATGACCTGAGCCAAAGTCGGATGCTTAACTCACTGAGCCACCTAGGCGCCCCTTCATTTCCCTCCTAATAATTAATCTTGTCTTCCTTACCTATCCACTGTATACATATTCCCTTTTCACGTCTTCATTCACCCAGGCTATTTTTACCCCCTTACTTTTACTCTTTACCCTTGGAGAATGCTCACACCAGCATCTTTCTTCTGCTCCAGCCTTTTTATCTTTTTAATTTTTTTCAATGTTTATTTATTTTTGAGAGACAGAGAGAGACAGCATAAGTGGGGGAGGGATAGAGAGAGAGGGAGACACAGAATCTGAAGCAGGCTCCAGGCTCTGAGCTGTCAGCACACAGCCCAATGCGGGGCTCGAACCCACAAACTGTGAGATCATGACCTGAGCCAAAGTCAGACACATAACCGACTGAGCCACCCAGGTGACCCCTCATCTTCTCTTTTTAAGGCATAAGATCAACAGTAGGGATAGAGATCTAGTGATGACAATTTTGGACTAAAAGTTAGGTTTTGATGTTGGTCACTTCCCAAAGTGACAGCAGTTGATAGCACAACTGAAGATGTTACTGACCATAAGAAAAGCATATTATATGCATTGGCTGCTTTTCCATAATGAGGAGTGTGCTATGTTGTTGCTTAATATTCTTCTGGAAGGAGCACGTGAAACAGATTTAGAAAAAATTTGAGAACAAGCACGTGAAATTAGTTTTGAATCCTGTATTCTCAACATCAGCCTAAAATTCATTTTTATTTAGGATCAAGGTTTAGGATGCTTCTTGTTGACTTAATTAATTAAAAATTATTGAGATGTTTAACCTTATACAGAAGGAAACACAACAATGTTGTTTTGACCATTTTCATGTGGGTAGTCAATGCCCAATCATCTAAAATTAAGTCAAAAGCATTCAGTCTGTACTTTTAGAGATAGTCATGGAGGTGAGGAAATACTAGTCTGGGATCCTCAACACATAATGTAGGTTTTATCTATTGAAAGTAGAATTCAAGGGGAGGAGAGGACAAGATGGCGGAGAAGCAGGGAGCTCTGTAATCCGCGCACGCCCGTATGGATTGAACTGAGAAGGACTGAAGGGATAAAACTTGGATTTGCAAGTGGGGGAAAGAAGAAACAGACGCCAGAAAGAAGACAACCTCAAAGATGCCTGAGTGAGTGACTGTGATCTGGGAAATTAGGGGACGGGCGGGTTCTGGTGGTAAAGGGGAAAGGAGCCCCCGAGTCCAACACAGGGAGAATGCGCTGTGACCCGGAGAGACCAGGGGAAGAGAAAGAGAGACGGAAAACGCACCTAGAACCATCTCTAAGGGAGGAAAAACTCGCCCATCTCCCCATATATAACTGCCGAGCGCCGGGAGAGAAATCTGTCCCATCTGGCCGGCGAGTTCTTCCTTGGGCGCAGCGGCAGCGGCATCCACTCCAAGCCACACCGGGAGCCTAGAAAAGCGGTGGCGGCAGCGGCAGCTCTGCGAAAAGGGTGGCGCAAACCGGCCGGGAGGCCAGCCGCCAGCGGGAACGCATCTCATCCCCGGTGACGGTGTTGAACTGCACGGACTGGGATTTGGAAGTGAGGCGGAGCTTGGAGAATACAGTTTGGCTCGCCCGCGGCACAGGGAGATCGGACTCAGAAGGGCGGTTGCAACGCTTGGTTCCGGCAAAACTTTGAGGCGGCGCCATACTTCTCCCCG
>CM053567.1:47821017-47839472 GCA_028646485.1 Cryptoprocta ferox
GACTCTTGAATACTGAAAACAAACTGAGGGCGGAAGGGGAAGGGGGAAAAGTAAAGGGGCGTGATGGTCATGGTGGAGGTCACTTGTGGGGAAGAGCACTGGGTGTTATATGGAAATCAACCTGACAATAAACTATAAAGTTAAAAAAAATTAAAAAATTTTTTAAAATAAATAAATAAATAAAATTGGAAAGAAAGAAAAATGAATGCAGTTCAAAGGTTCTGTTCTAGTGTGAGCTTGGATTTTTTCATTAGAAATCCAGTTGTTGTTTTTTTTAAATGAGTGTTTAAGCCAGAGAAAGGAGGGATGTGCCTGGATAGAGGGCCACTAGTTCTCAATAAGTTTAATGCAAAAACAATTATTGCAATAATTTTAATTCTAATTAGAAACCAGCAGCTTGAGAAGTATAAAAAGGAAAAAAAGAAAAGGCCAATTGCATTCTTCCAAGATCTGCATTTCTCCACCTAGGCTGCACAACAGACTTACCTGGGAAGCTTTTAAACATATTTACATCTATACCTCACCCCCTGAGACTCTGATTTAACTGGTCTAGGATGGAGCCCAGCCACCAGTATTTTCTTTAAAGTTTTTCAATTTTTATGAGCAGCCAAGGTTGAGGATCACATTCTGAAGGGAAATGAAACTATTATTTTTTTAAGTCCTTCTGTGTTCCAGATACTGCATTTTGTTTTCAAATATATTATTTACTTTAAAAATAAGAATTCTAGGGACACCTGGGTGGCTCAGTTGCTTAAGTGTCCAACTTCGGCTCAGGTCACAGTCTCACAGTTTATGGGTTTGAGCCCCGTGTCAGTCTCTGTACTGACAGCTCAGAGTGGATGCAGCCTGTTTCAGATTCTGTGTCTCCCTCTCTCTCTGCCCTTCCCCCACTCACACTTCTTTCTCTCTCTCTCTGTCTTTCTCAAAAATAAACATTAAAAAAATCAAAACATTTCTTTAAAAATAAAAATTCTATTAATGTTTGGGTACAAGCATGTAATCCTAAGAGTTAGTCCATTCTCTGTGACATGGGGCTGCTTATTAAATATTTTACTTTTTCAAAGAGAAAGGACTAAAATAAAATCAGGAATAAAATAGGAGAAGTAACAACTGACACCACAGTAATACAAAGGATTATAAGAGACTGCTATGAAAAATTATATGCCAACAAATTTGGACAACCTAGAAAAAAATGGATAAATTCCTAGAAACATACAGCCTTCCAAGAAGGAATGAGGAAGAAATAGAAAATCTGAACAGACTGATTACCAATAACAAAATTGAATCAGCATAAAAAAATTCCCAATAAATAGAAGTCCAGGACCACATAGCTTCACAGGTGAATTCTACCAAACATGTTAAAAGACTATCTTTCTCAAACTAGTCCAAAAACAGAAGAGGAAGGAAAGCTTCAAAATTCATTCTATGAGGGCAGCATTACCCCAATACCAAAGCCAGACAAAGACACTACTAAATTAACTAAAAAAGTTAATTACAGGCCAATATCCCTAGTGAACATAGATGCAAAAATCCTCAACAAAATATTAGCAAACGAAATTCAATACATTAAAAGAATCATTCATTATGACCAAGTGGGATTTATTCCAAGGATGCAGGGATGGTTCAATATCTGCAAATCAATCACTGTGATACACCACATTAACAAAATGAAGAATAAAAAACATATAATAATTTCAATACATGTAGAGAATTCTTGACAAAATTCAACAGTTGTTCACGATAGAAACTCTCAATGAGGCGGGCTTAGGGGGAACATACCTTTACACAGCAAAGGCCATATATGACAAACACACAGCTAACATTACTCAATGGTGAAAACCTGAACATTCTTCCTCTAAGATAAAGAAAAACTCTAACCATCTTTATTCAACAAAGTACTGAAGTCCTACCTATAGCAAGCAGAAACAAAAAGAAAAAGCATCGAAATTGGTAAGGAAGAAGTAAAGCTGTCACTATTGCAGATAACATGACATATATATAAAAAATCCTAAAGACCACCAAAAAACAGAACTAATAAATGAATCCAGTAAAAGTTACAGTTTACAAAAGTTAGCATACAGTAATCTGTAGCAATTCTATACCCTAATAATAAAGTAGCAAAAAGAAAAACTAGGAAAACAATCCCATTAATAATTGCATCAAAAAGAATAAAATGCCTAAGAATAAGTTAAACCAAGGAGGTGAAAAGAGCTATACTCTGAAAACTATAAAGCATCAATAAAAGAAATTGAAAACAGCACGAATAGAAAGAAATACCATGCTCATGGATTGGAAAAATTGATAATGTTAAAATGTCTATGCTACCAAAAGCAATCTACAGATTCAATGCAATCCCTATCAAAATACCAATAGAATTTTCCACATAACTAGGGGCGCCTGGATGGCTCAGTCAGTTAAGCGCCCAACTTCGGCTCAGGTCATGATCTCACAGTTTGTGAATTCAAGCCCCGCGTCAGACTCTGTGCTGACAGCTCAGAGCCTGAAGCCTGCTTCAGATTCTGTGTGTCTCTCTGCCCCTTCCCTGTTTGCAATCTGTATGTGTCTCTCTCTCAAAAATAAATAAACATTTTTAAAAAAATTTTTTTAAAGTTTCCACATAACTAGAACAAATTATTCTAAAATTTGTATGGAATCACAAAAGATCTCAAATAGCCAAAGTAATCTTGAGAAAGAATAAAGCTGGAGATATTACAATACCAGATTTCAAGCTATACCACAGAACTACAGTAATCAAAACTACAGTACAGTACTGGCACAAAAACAGACACATAGGTCAACAGAACAGAATAATAGAGACTCCAGAAATAAATCCATGTTTATATGGTCAACTAATCTATGATAAAGGAAGTAAATATATACAATGCAAAAGAATAAAACTGGACTACTTTCTTATACCACACACAAAAATAAACTCAAAGTGGATTACCTAAATGTAATAGCTGAAACCATAAAATTCCTAAAAGAAAACAAGCAGTAATCTCTTCAACACTGGCCTTAGCAACATTTTCTGGATATGGATCCTCAGGCAAGGGAAACAAAAGCAAAAATAAACTATTGGAGGGCACCTGGGTGGCTCAGTCAGTTAAGCATCCAACTCTTGATCTTGGCTCAGATCATGATCTCACCCTCTGTGCTGCCAGTACAGAACCTACTTGGGATTATCTCTCTCCCTTTCTCTCTGCCCCTCCCCTGCTTGCACTCACTCTCTCTTTCCTGTTCTCTCTCTCAAAATCAATAAACTTTAAAAAAATAAAAAATAAGAATTAAACGATTGGGACTACATCAAAATAAAAAGCTTCTGCACAGCAATGGAAACTATCAACAAAGCAAAAAAGCAACCTACTGAATGGGAGAAGGTATTTACAAATGATATATCCAATAAGGGGTTAATATCCAAAATATACATAGAACCCATACAACTCAACACCAATTTAAAAGTGGCCATAAGATATGAATAGACATTTTTTCCAAAGAAGACATACAGATGGCCAACAGACACATAAAAAGATGCTCAACATCACTAATCATCACGGACATGCAAATCAAAACCACAATGGAAATATTACCTCAAACCAGTCAGAATGGTTAGCATTAAAAAGACAAGAAAGAACAAGTGCTGGCGAGGATGTGGAGAAATGGGGACACTCATGCAGTGTTGGCAGGAATGTAAACTGGTGCAGCCACTATGGGAAACAGTGTGGAGGTCCCTCAAAAAATTAAAAATAGAAACACCATATGATCCAGTAATTCTACTGCTGGGTATTTACCCAAATAAAACAAAAAACACTAGTTCAAAAAATATATGCACCCATATGTTTATTGCAGCATTATTGACAATAGCCAAGATATGGAAGCAACCTAAGTGTCTATTGAGAGATAAATGGATAAAAAAGATATGGTGTGTATATACTGGAATATTACTCAGCCATAAAAAGAATGAAATCTTGCCATCTGTAAAAACATGGATGGACCTAGTATTATTATGCTAAGTGAAATAAGTCAGACAGAGAGAGAAAAATACCATATGATTTCACTTAAATGTGGAATCTAAAACAGACAAACAGAAGCAAACTCATTAAGTATAGAGAACCTGTGGCTGCCAGAGGGGAAAAAGTAGGGATAGGTGAAACAGGTAAGAGGGATTAATAAGTACAAACTTCTAGTTTAAAACAAATAAATCACAGGGATCAAAAGTAGAGTACATAGGGAATATATTCAATAATACTGTTAATAACTATACAGTGACAGATGGCAACTACACTTACTGTGGTGAGCACTGCATAATGTATAGAATTGTCAAATCACTATGTTGTACACCTGTAACTAATATAACACTATATGTCAATGATACTTCAGTGAAATGCATACATAAATTAAAATAAAAGGGAGGAAAGTATATTTCACTTTTATTTGGCTGGTCTATGGAGGAGTCCTATAAAAGAGGGAAATGGTCAGAACCAGCACAGCATAGAACTTCCACAAAACTCAAGAAGCCAACCAGGGCCATCTCTTTGGTTACCCTAAATAGCAGTGAGATAAGGAACCTGGAGCAGCAGCTAAGAGAAGGGATCTGGTACCAAACACACCAAAGCCCCAAGGCTATAAACAGGCCACAGAGGGATCTTTTCACCCAGAAAGTATTTACAGAAAATTTAATAGAAAAAAAATTAATTAAAAAAGAAGAAAATTTAATAGAAACATTCTAATGGAAAAATGAGGTCAGGAAGGATTATCTTAAACTATGAATGACAATAGCTCAGGACTAGTGAAAAAGATATTACTAACCCCTAGACTTATTTTCTCTTTATATTCCAGTTAAAGTGCTACTCCGTGATATAGAAGTTTAGCTGTGGTAGGTATATGGTTTTAAAAAGAAAGCCTTATTTCTTAAGAGAATAGTGGGGGTGGGGGGACAAAAACAAAAAGCTTAAGGACCTAAAGAATCAAGTACAAGATAAGACAGACTAAGAGAATTATTCCCTTTTATATTTCCAGGAGTAGATCTGGCAATATTAATTTCCCCTATGGATTCAGAACACAGAAAACAGAAAAGCCAGCTCTATAAAATACCTCAAGTACTCAGATTTTAAAAAGTGGCAGCTAACAACACTGACTCAATCAAAATGGCAGAGGACACCATGTTGGTAGTGGCAATCCTCTCACCTGTTCTGTCTTGATGGGCTATCTGCTTCCACACAGGCATCCAGTATTTGTCTTAGTAGGGTTTGTGGCCCCTGATGAAGTTTTTACCCAGGCCTGCCTTCCTCTTCATGATGCCTCTGGCTCCCACATCATCCATCCTGTGGATACATGGTCCTCTGATCTCCAAGTACACCAGAATGCCAGAGACTTCTGTTTCTACCTAACGCCACACTGATTTCACACTTATCCTTCCAACTTCAGGATATGTGCTGGCTTAATCTGACTTTCTAGTGCAGCACCAAAATAGGAATTTTTCTCTCCAACTCCACAGGCATTAATACCCCACCCCCAAGGGAAATGGCAGAAACTATGGTCAATGATCACCAGCCTCGTGACAGTTTAAACAAAACAAACATTTATGGCTCCTTAACAATACACACAGCAGTTTCATTCACCTAGATTCAGTTTCTTCTATAGAGGCCCAATAAGGTGAGTACCACTTTGTTGAAGATAAAACAGATTACTTTGGAGAGGTCAAGTAGCAGCTAACCTAGGGACTTACCAAACCAGTCTACCAATTCTACGGCTCTGGGAGACCTTGTGAACTACATAACCCAGTCTTGGTTAGAAGTGTGACCGCTTCAGTCTTGCCTGTTTTTGAATCCTAGTCCCCTTCTCTAGATGACCTTGGTCAAGCCACCTAAACTCCCTGGTCTACAAATGGGAATTATATTAGTACCTACTTTATAGGTTGTGAGATTAAATGAAATGGTGTATATAAAGTCCTTAGTACAATGCCTAAAACAGAAATCAGTCAATAAATATAAGCTACTGTTGTTAGTATTACTTTTATGTGTATATTTGTGAGTGTATGTACTCACACATATTCTCAGTCAGGCTCTGGAGACTTTTCTTGCCTCTTGCACGACTGCCTTTTACAAGGCCATTCACTGAGGGGACTGCTGAATTCTGCATTCCTTCTTTTCTGTTCTTTAGAAGCCCCTGCACCACAACCTCCCAGCCTCCAAATCCCACCTCCAGGCCATTGCCTTCCTTCTCCCTCCCTTTCTCCCAAGGTCTCTGAGGAAAGAAGGGCAGGGCACAACCGTGGAAATAATGGGGGATGTCCTGGAGCCAAAAAAAAATGGTAGCAGCACCAACAGAGCAACTCTTCCTGGAACAATGGCCTTGGGGGTAAGGAACAGATATATTCACATGCTAGAATATACCATGTATTCTAAACTCATAAGGGAGGCTAAATAATGCTAGATCCAGGCCTGGAAATATAAAAGGAAATTGTTCTCTTAGTCTGTCTTGTCTTGTACTTGATTCTTTAGGGCAACCATCGTGCTACAGATTTCCCCTTTGCCATAGTTTGAGGAGCTCTGCAATAAAAAAGTCCCTCTGCCCTCCCCTCTTCCATGGTAGCTGGCGCTCCATTTATCACACAGCCAGCTCGGCAGGAGGCTTTTCCCAGCACCTTCAAAACCAGGGCACTCACAGAAAGCAAATACTTGTGAATTAAAGGAAAAGCACTATTGGCACCCATTGGGTGTTTTAAATACTCAAAATGATAGCAGGATGCAAAGCCTCAATTCTGCCAGCACCTCTTCCGAAAATATACATAAGAGCTTTGGCTCAGAGTTACAGGAAGAATTCAAGCATTGTTCCATTGCAGACCCTTCTCCATCTCAGGCCCAGATCTGTCACTTTATCATTGAATTATTTAATGTCAGAAGTCCTAAGACCCTGCTTCAAAGTCGCACGCGCTGTGCCTTCTAGACTCTCGGACAGGAGGGAAGGGCAGGGAACCAGCATTCTGTGAGCACCTGCTGGAAGCCACACTCTGTGCAACTGCTCTCAGAGCCTCTCCTATTTAATCTTCACAAGTACCTTGTACCAAGTGAGTAACGTGTTCCATTTTAAAGATGCAGAACCAGAGGCTTTGAGACACTGGGTGGCCTGCCCAGGAGCCACACTAAGAGGCCAAGAGCTGGATTCACACACAGGTCTGTCAATTGTCAGCCTGGTTTTTGCTGGAGAGGGCCTTGGAGAGTTGCCAATCCACTTCCCTTGCTTCCCGTACACAGAAACCAAGACCAAAGAATTGGTGCTGAGAGTCGGCAGTACCCCTAGATTCAGAGCCCAGGCCGCCTGCGTTCTTTTCAGCATGTCGTGTTCTTCGTTCACCTTTTCTTCATCAAAAATGATTCTGTGTGTCCCCAAAATTGTCTCCTAAAAGAACTTTATTTTTTTTCTCTTTTTCAAACAAACTAGTTTAAAGCTACATAAAACCTGCCCTACTTAGAACTTCCACGTAAGGTTTGGCTTTTGTGCGTGGTAAATCAAATTCAGCATTATTCAGGGACTCATCACCCAAGTAGCTAATGAAGATAATCCATCAGAGCTGTGCAACGTTATTGGGCCCTTCCCACCCAAGGAAATCGCAAAAACAGCCACGGGGAAAAAAAAGCCACCAGGAATTAAATGGGGAAACAGATGATATTTAATTATATAAATATTCTCAGCAGTGCTCTGAGGAATGCAATTATTGGTTTGCTGGGCAGCCCCTCATTGAAGCAGGCAGCAGAGATTTATACTACAGAGTTCATGTTTTCATTAGAATTCATGCAGTCTGTATTTAGAAAGTAGGTGTCTGGAAGCTTGATGATATTGCGTGTTCATAATCTGATGCCGTAATATGGTGGCGTTAAAAAGAGGAGGGAGGCTCCTCTCTTAGTCATTTGATATTTACATTTTATTAGTGTTATTATTTGACATAATTACATACAAAAGAATTAGCAATGTTAATTAATGCTGCACTAATGCAGTCATAATTACTTCCATTTATTCTAGAACATAAGTGAATTTATAAATTTATCTATTTGGAAGTTGAGTGGCTTCTTGGATTCATATTTTTAAAAACTAAAATCTATTTGCCCATCCTCTCTAACCAAGCCTGCAGAGGAAATACATTGTCTAGAGGTGGTTTTTTTTAAATTTTATTTATTTATTTTGAGAGAGAGCAGGGGAGGGACAGAGAGAGGGAGAGAATCCCAAGCAGACCCCACACCAACAATACGGAGCCCAATGCGGGGCTCAAACTCACAAACCGCAAGATCAGGATCTGAGCCAAAGTCAAGAGTCGGACACTCAACCGACTGAGCCACCCAGGCACCCCTTCATTGTCTAGAGTTTTAGCTAAAATGGTCCTCAGGTTAAATTCATGAAATGGAAAAATAAAGATATTTTAAGGATGAGCCACTGATTCACCCCCAACTATATTTCTAGTCACCTGTTAGGTTTGTTTGATATTATTTTTACCCTACTCCCACTGTAATGAAAGCTGAATTAAGTGGCCCAAGGAGAATTTCAAATGGACTTTTTTGCGCGTTTCAATTGACAAAATGCAAAGAACACAAAGGAAAACGCTTGATTTTAACACCCTGCAAGGCATTATACTGACTAGTGTTTCTAAAGGGTTTTAAAAGATTTCAAGTTATAAAAGTATCTTCCTGGGAAAAACCAAGGGAAACTTTATGAGCATTTTCTGCCAAATTTAACAGTGAAATGGCCATTAAGAATTAATATCTAAAATTACAACTGTATCTCTTACAAAAACAGTTAAGTTACGTATTCAGAAACAATTTTCTGCCGGTGTACCTTTTCATGAAATACAGTTCCCCCAACATTTATATCCAAATAGCATGTTAACAAAGTTTTGACTGGAAATAATGATTTTAAGAGGCAATGCCAATCAAATTCTGCCTTAGAAGAGACAACCTCTCTCCAGTTTCCTCACCACCAAGCACACAAAAATCTACTTAACTAGAGATGTTATCCTGGAACAAACTTCTGTAAATTGAAGGAACTGCAGTTCTTTTACTGAATTCTGTATGGAATGAGAATAGTACTTCTGTGTATTTTTCAAAGTTAAAGGACAAGGGATCACAAGCTCCAGAAATGAGAGTTAAGATCCTTCCACATGCACCCTGGGACCAAGGGTCTGGAGCCTCACCCTGATTCTTGTATCTGAGACCTGGCAAAGGACTTAGCAGTCATCACATCCAGCGCAAACCATCTCTGATTTGGTCACGGAGCGGTAGAGAACGGGCTGCAGAACTTGCTGTCTTGCAACCCTCTTTTGCTGTAGGGAGCAAATTCTGTGTGGGTTCCTTGCCCCTGCCTTCAGGGGTAGGAAGGTGCCCCACATCTATACCTCTGGCTCCTCGGAAATCCTCGCCTCTGTGGGCTGACCGCTCAATCCACCCAACTGGCCCAGCGTGGGCATTTAGACCTGTAACAGACATAGCAACAGGAGCCAGACAGTCTTCTGCCCAAACCTCCTCACTCACTCTGTACCACCCCTCTCTTTCCCCTGGCTCAGCTCTCAACCCAGGGGTCGTCCTTGACTCCTCTTTTGGGTCGCAAAGGCCACGACCAATCTTTAACATAATCCCATCAGCTGTACCTTCACGGTAAATCCAACTGCTACTCACCACAGTGAGTAGCCATCACCATCTCCAGACCAGAATTACTGCACTAATGTCCTCAACTGGCCTCTCTGATTCCACCTCAGTCATCTCCATCTCAATAAACTCACAGTACAACAGCCAGCATGATGCTTTCAAGCCATTAAGTCATATTGTGTCACCCCTCTGATCCAGTAAATTCCTATCTCACAGTAGAAGCCAAAATCCTTACAGTGGCCCAGATAACCTGCATAATTCCACACCTTCCCCTCTCCCGCACCTACCCCCTTGAACTTCCTCCCTGAACTCATCTCCTACTACTCTACCTTCCCCTCATTCTACTCTGGCCACACTGGCCTTCAGCTATTCTTTGAACTTTCTGGACACAGTCCTGCCTTGGGATCTTTGTACCAACTTTCCCTGCATGGAATGCTCTTCCTCCACATATTTATATGGCAGTTCCTCTACTACCTTCAAGCCTTTGCTGGAATGACTCATCTTCACACCTGGTCATCTTATTTAAAACTGCACCACCACCATCCCCCACCTCTCCCCCACATTCCCACCCCCTTACAGTTTTAGGTTTTCCTTGTTTTATAACCTTCTCATACAATACGTAATTTACTTAATGTTTATTAAGTGTGGGTACTCCCATCCTCCCCAACTGAATTTAAAATCGATGATGGCAGAAAAATTTTAATCTTTCGTTCTCTGCTGGATCCCCAGTGCCTAGAACAGCACCTGGCGCATAGTAGACACTCAGTAAATGTTAACTGAGTGAGTGGATTTTGATAGATGCTGTGTTACCTATACCATATCTCTGTGTCCTCTCCTCCTTCCCTCTTCACTCTTCCTGCTCCCTCCCCCTATGCTATGAAACCCCTACGGCAGGAATCCTGTCCTAGTCATCTCTGTGCTCTAGCACCAGGCATGGACAATGCCTTACTTCCCTTTCCACATCTCCCCTCCCTGAGGGTAGGAAAAGGGTATTATAGTACTTGTTTCCTTTGTACTTTTTTAGCCACATAGCAGACACACCACAAATTTTGTCGAATTAATTTGAAATGTTCCAGACGGGACCAAGCTTTTGGAGTAGAAAAAAAAAAAAAGAACTCTGATTTGAGTTCATATTTTAGATTTCACTTCGATATCTAATGAAGAGCCTCTCCATTATTACAAAAGCATTTAGTTAAATAGTGATGCACTGAGATTATCAAGCTAGCTGGATAGGAGATTCATCTGGTTCACCAGATTAAGTCAGCTAATCCAAGTTGTCAAAACAGAGGCTTCTAGCATACTTGGAAGCCCACCATTTGGAACACTGAGTTAGTGGCTTTCTATTACCAGTTTATCTCCATAACCCAAAGCAAAACTTTTGTGGTTGCTACGGTGAAAGCTACCTTCCTCCTGCCTAAGAATACCTGGGTACAAGATGTCCACCCATCCCTTTCCCCTCCTACGGACCCAACTCAACAGATGTTGCCATCTCTCTCCTGTGCCTTCAGTGGCTCCCTCACTGCTAGATTCTTCCCATCAACATGTACACTGATGCTCCAACAAATTCCCAATTTAAAAAGAAATTAACATATCTCCTTCCAGCCTCCGCTCTGTTTTCCCTTCAAAGCCACTTTCTCAAAAGAGTTTATCTTACTACCTTCACTACTTGACTTGCGCTCATGCCCCAGGTCACTCCCTGCCTCATCTCTCCTTAGTCCAACCTTCTTGGTGTTAAATCCAGTGAAATTTAATGGCGATTTCTTTTATTCAACCACATAATGGCACCAAGCACTTGTGTCATCTAGAAGTGTTCTTCCCCTCCCCTCTGCATTTACAGAACACACTCTGTCCAAATCCTGACCTCTCACTCTCCGAGTCTCACCCACTCCCACATCCTGAGTTATTTCTGAAAAACAACAATTCCCAAAAGTATATGCCCCAACCCAGAGACCTCTCCAGATGTCCTCTCTTGACAATAAGCACAACCCATCCAAATCTAAACATATCACTCTCCTCCTCCACCCTGCTCTGACCCTATGTCAATGAATGGCATCACCCCCTACATCCAGCTGCCCATGCAGGAAATCCAGTTGCAAGCATCCCCCCAATCCCCATGTTCAACCAATCACAAATTACCATAGACGACTGTACTTCTTAGACACCCTGTGATCCATCTACTTCTCACTACCCTCACTACCACCACCTTGGTCCATCTACTGTCATCTTTCACCTGCTTATCTCCTGTCCCCATCTAATCCATCTTCTACAATGCAGTAAGAGTAATCATTGTAAAATCCATACCAGATAATGCCACTTCACTGCTTAAAACCCTCCAAGGGCCAACAGAAAAATGCAACTCAAAATTATAATGAAGTACTACTTCATACTCACTAGAATGGCTATAATAAGAAAGACAGATAAAGAGAAATGTTGGGTAGGATGTGGAGACTTTGGACCGCTCTGCTGATGGAACACACTGCTGGTGGTATTCTAAAATGGTGCAGGAAAACAGTCTGGTGGTTCCTCAAAATGTTAAACACGGAGTTATCATATGACCCAGCAATCCCATTCCTAGGTATATAGGTATATACCCAAGAGAAATTAAAACAAACATCCACACAAAAACTCATACACAAATGACCACAGCAGCATTATTCATAATAGACAAAATGTATAAACCCAAATGTCCATCGATGGAATATTATTCAGTAATAAAAAGGAGTGAGTACTGATGATATATGCTTCAACATGGACGAGCTCTGCAAATTTACACCAAGGGAAAGATGTCAAAAGACCACATATTATATGATTGTATTTCATTTATATGAAATGTCCCCAGCAGACAAATCCACAGAGACAGAAAACATATTGGTATTTGCCTAGGGCTGGGGTGAGTTGAGAGGAAATGAGGAATGACTATTAACAAGTACAGGGTTTTTTTTGGTATTGATGAAAATGTTCTAAAATTGATTGTGATGATTGAACAACTGTATGGCATTACACTGTATACTTTAAATAGGTGAACTGTATGGTATATGAATTATATCTCAATAAAACTGTTATTAAAGAGAGGGAAGGAAGGGGAGAGAGAGAGAGATTTACCAACCAATTGTAATATATGGAGCTTCCTTAGATCCTGACTTGAACAAAGTGAAGAAAATTTGATTCTGACTCTAATATTTAATGATATTAAAATTAGAGAATGACTTAAATTTTTGGAGTGGGAAAAAAAAAAACCCTACAAGAACCATCATTTGCCCCATAATTAATTGGAACTCCTAGAGATGGGTACCAGACCCCTAAAAGCTAAGCCCTGAGTCTCTCTGCAGCCATTTCCCACCACTGTATACTCCCAAGCCCTCCTTATCAGCCCCACCTATAAACCTTATTTCAACCACAATGATCTTTTTAGAAATTCTTTGCAAGTGTCATGCTATTTTAAGTCCTCAAATCAATAGAGATATCAACTAGGCCAACCGGTGATTATATCCAAGAAGACTAAGGCCCTCAGGTCACACTGTTAGACAGGGACAAAATTGGAACTAGAGCAGGGCTTCTTAATCCTACTACAACTCCATTTCCATTGTCTGCTTACTTAAATACCACATAATTCAGAGATATTAACTTGATCTTTACTACCATGAATTTTCTCAAAAAATGTCATCACTTTGGAGACTATTTGAAACCATTTACTTTCAGGAATTAGCAGCCTGATGTTGTTAAGACAAATATGTTTAAAAAAAAAAACGAATCAGACAGAATTAGGCTTAAATCTCAACTCAAACACCTTGTTCACCATGTGACCTTGTGAAAGGCACTAAACACGCTGAGCCTATTTCCCCATCATAATATGGGGATAATGAAGAATGGAGACAATTTCAGTAAAAAGCATAGCACATCTCCAAGCACACAGTAGGCATTCCATCAATGATAGCATTCTGAGTAATTCCTTTGTTACTTACCATAATTCACTGTAAAACAAAATGCAAAAAATCTATTGTGATCTAGTATATAAACAATCTCCTAATTTTATAAAAAACTAAGTTTACTGATATAGAACCAGAAGAAAATAAGTACAACTGCATTACTGGAAAATTCCACTCCATTACCACTAGTCAATAGAAATCTATCAGTAGGGTGCCTGGGTGGCTTGGTTGGTTAGCCTCCAACTCTTGGCGTCAGCTCAGGTCATGATCTCAAGGTTCATGGGTTCGAGTCCTGCATTGGGTGATCAGCACCTGCTGACAGTGCAGAACCTGCTTGGGATTCTCCCTCTCTCTCTGCCCCTACCCTCTCACATGTGCACGCTGGGTGGGGCAGGAGTGTGTGCACACGCTGTCTCTCTCCCTCTCTCTCTCTCAAAATAAACACTTTAAAAAAACCCATCAGCATTCATGTTTCCACAGTGAAGGGTAGTGGAAAAAGAATATATCTGTCCTATTAGAAACTATTTCCCAGATATCATACTAGTACCGTATATTTATGTTTGGGGGGACTAATGGGTTATCTTTTTTACTTATTATTATTTTTCATTTTGAAAATTTTCAAACCTACAGAAATGTTGAAACAATACACTGCATGCTTATATACTCCTCACCCAGGTTCATCAACTATTAACATCTCGACAAATCTCTCTCTCATACATGCACACACATGTATACATACACGTATACATACACAAGTTTGCCTTTTGCTACACTATACAAAAATTGGCTTTAGACATGAAAAAATTTCACCCTAATTACTTTAACAAGCATCCTTCAAGAACAAGGATTTTCTCCTGCCTAACCATGCCTCTTAAAAAAGTGAACATTAATTCAATATTATCACCCAACATAAAGCCCATACTCAAACTTCCCCACTTGTTTCACAAATGTCCTTTATTTTGTTTGTTTTGCTCCAGAATCCAACCAAGTTCCACTCACTGCAGTTGGCTGGTATTTCTCCTTAGGCTCCCCTAATCTGAAACAGTTTCTGCACTTCCCTCTCTTCTTTATGACATTAAATCATTTAAGGGGTCCGGACCAATCCTGCAGAAGTCAGGTACCCCCCATTCCATCACATCAGGACTCTCACAGTTTAGGATGCCAAACTTGACCATTTAGCTAATGTGTTGAGAGCCAATCTTTCCTTTTCAAAGGTGCATCTTTCTCTTAAGTAATCTGTGGAGTGATACCTAGAGAACATGAGAATATTCTGTTCTTTGCCATCAACAACCTGTCTCCCAACAGTTTTAGCATCCATGAGTCCATGATTACACTGGTGTTACAAACTGATGGTTTTTTTAACACCGTAATTCCTTGTGTATTTGTTATCTAACCTTCCTCTCCGAAGCAGAGCTTCTCCCTACTTCCACCTGCCTGACTCTCTCATCATTGAGGATTCATAAATTTTTTAAATTTTACTATGTTATGATCCACAATCATCAATATTCTTTTTGCTGCTGCAATGGTTCCAAGTTTGGCTAATAAGAATCTCTTTCAGCTGGTCCGTTGACCTGATCTCTTCAGTCTTTCAGTGCCTCCTTGCTTCTGGCACAATCAAATATCTCAGGCTCCCAATTTCTCCAATGGTTTCTACCACTGAAATATGGAATTTAGAAATCAAGATCTGGGCATTGGAGATGCTCATTACTAGTGGCACGACATAGCTTCTAGGCTTTTATAGTAATCACAGCTAGGGTGTGTGTGTGTGTGTGTATATATACATATAAAATATTTTATATGTATATATATATAAAATATTTTACATGTATGTGTGTGTGTGTGTATATATATATATATATAATCAGCTCATACTGATACTTTTGACTCATCTACAGTAAAAATTCTGGTTCCAACACATCATTATATGTACTCATTTGCTCTCTCATAAATAGGAACAAAATACATTCGGAATTTCACCACCAATCTCTCTACCAACACAAGTCTACTAAAAAAAATTTCAGGGCACCTGGGCGGTTCAGTCAGTTAAGCGTCGGACTCTTGATTTTGGCTCAGGTCATGATCTCAGGGGTTCATGGCATCAAGCCCCATGTCAGGCTCTGGACTATGAGGTTACTGCTGTAAACTTATTTTATATCTTCCTCTGAAAATAAATAAATAAACTTAAGAAAAAAACTTCAATGTTTAATTATACCTCTTTTTGTCATTGGACTATATCCAGTATGGGTATAATTTTTTAAATACAGGACTCTTTGTCAAGCTTAGAATAAAAAGATCTTTTTAATGATTCTGTTAACCATAAAATTAGCTTGTCCCCTCCAATATGAATTTAAGATAATGTCAATACATGTTAATATAAGAATCAAACTCTTTCTAATAAAATTAGCCTTCATACTAAGCTTTACAGTACCTGTGGAATTTAAATAATGTTAGCTTCTGTAAATCAATATTGCAGAGCATTTAAAAACCATGGTCCCAACTTCCATAGAAACAATAGATCACTATTTCCAAGAAAAAAATTAAACTATTTTCAATACATAAGTAATTTTCTTAAGATGACCTTCCAACAATAGGTCTGACCCATGCTTTAACCTTATTTCAAAAGAAATAAGTGAAATTGTTCTATTTAAAATAGAATCTATTGTTCCTATAAAACATAAATATGGCCTTGAGGCTTACATCTTATTGAAGCAGATTTTGCTAGTATCTTGTTAGCTAGTGCTTTTAATTGGGTGATCACATCTGCTGTAACCTTGGTAAGATGGCTACTCTTCTGCAAGACTTGAAAGCAAGTGTCCCCACCAATATAGATTTTTTTCAATATAATTTATTGTCAAATTGGTTTCCATACAACACCCAGTACTCATCCCAACAAGTGCCCTCCTCAATGCCCATCACACATTTTCCCCTCTCCCCCACCCCCCATCAACCCTTAGTTTGTTCTCATCATCTAAGAGTCTCTTATGGGGGCGCCTGGATGGCTCAGTTGGTTAAGCGTCCGACTTTGACTCAGGTCATGATCTTGCGGTTAGTGGGTTCGAGCCTCGTGTTGGGCTCCATGCTGACAGCTAGCTCAGAGCCTGGAGCCTGTCTTCAGATTCTGTGTTTCCCTCTCTCTCTGACTCTCCTCTGCTTGTGCTCTCTCTGTCTCTCAAAAATAAGTAAAATAAAAAAATTTTAAGAGTCTCTTATGCTTTGCCTCTCTCTGTAACTTTTTTTCCCCTTCCCTTCCCCCATGATCTTCTGTTAAGTTTCTCAAGATCCACATATGAGTGATAACATATGATATCTGTCCTTCTCTGCCTGACTTATTTCACTTAGCATTAATACCCTAAGGTTGATTCCATCCATGTTGCTACAAATGGACAGATTTCATTATTTATCATTACCAAGTAGTATTCCATTGTATAGATAAACCACATCTTCTTGATCCATTCGTCAGTTGATGGACATTTAAGCACTCTCCATGATTTGGCTGTTGTTGAAAGTGCTGCTATGAACATTGGGGTACATGTGCCCCCCTATGCACCAGTACTCCTGTATCCCTTGGATAAATTCCTACCAGTGCTATTGCTGGGACATTGGGGAGTGTTAATTTTTTGAGGATCCTCCACACTGTTTTCCAGAGAGGCTGCACCAGTTTGCATTCCCACCAACAGTGTAAGAGGGTGCCCGTTTCTCCACATCCTCGTCAGCATCTATAGTCTCCTGATTTGTTCATTTTAGCCACTCTGACCGGCATGAGATGGTATCTCAGTGTGGTTCTGATTTGTATTTCCCTGATGATGAGTGATGGTGAGCATCCTTTGATGTGTCTGTTAGCCATCTGGATGTCTTCTTTGGAAAAGTGTCTATTCATGTCTTCTACCCATTTCTTCACTGGATTATTTGTTTTTCAGGTCTGGAATTTGGTGAGTTCCTTATAGATTTTGGATACTAGCCCTTTATCCAATATGTTATTTGCAACTATCTTTTCACATTCCATCGGCTGCCTATTAGTTTTGTTGATTGTTTCCTTTGCAGTGCAGAAGCTTTTTGTCTTGATGAGGTCTCAACAGTCCATTTTTGCTTTTGATTCCCTTGCCTCTGGAGATGTGTCGAGTAAGAAATTGCTGCAGCTGAGGTCAAAGAGGTTATTTCCTGCTTTCTCCTCTAGGGTTTTTATGGTTTCCTGTCTCACATTCAGGTCCTTTATCCATTTTAGGTTTATTTTTCTGTGTAAGAAAGTGGTCTAGTTTCATTCTTCTGCATGTTACTGTCCAGTCCTCCCAGCACCATTTGTTAAAGAGGCTGTCCTTTTTCCACTGAATACTCTTTACTGCTTTCTCAAAGATTAGTTGTCCATACATTTGTGGGTCCAATTCTGGGTTTTCTATTCTATTCCACTGATCTATGGGCACCCATACAGATTTAATTAATAACTGTGTTTTGACCATTTCTTATCCCTCAAGAAAATAAGGTCTTACTATCCCTTGCATTATACTTTATTTTTTTTTTCTTAAACTTTATAGTTTATTGTCGGGTTCGTTTCCATATAACACCCAGTGCTCTTCCACACAAGTGACCTCCACCAAAACCATCACCCCCCATTACCTTTCCCCCTTCCCCTTCCCCCCTCAGTTTGTTTTCAGTATTCGAGAGTCTCTCGTGTTTTGTCTCCCTCCCTCTCCCTAACTCTTTTTCCTCTTTCCCCTCCCCATGGTCCTCTGTTGGGTTTCTCCTGTTAGACCTATGAGTGCAAACATATGGTATCTGTCCTTCTCCGCCTGACTTATTATGCTCAGCATGACACCCGCGACGTCTATCCACTTTGCTACAAATGGCCAGATTTCACTCTTTCTCATTGCCATGTAGTATTCCATTGTATAGATGAACCACA